>CM055311.2:48932047-49364547 GCA_029255685.2 Silene conica
TACGATTAATTACTCAATTATTATAAAATTCATAACAACAACAATATCATAAACAAAACAATAACAATTTACATTAATAGTAATAACCATGATAATAATTATATTATACATACACTAACAACTTATAATAATAAGAATAACAACATTAAGCCAATGCCAACATCAAATACACTAATACTAATATTATTATCGTATAACAGCCCCTAACATAAATATACTTACACGACACAACGACCCTTGACCGCCTCCAAAACAGCCCCCCCCCCCATCAACCCACTTTCTCTGCCCGGACAGCTACTCCACCACGGTGGCTGCCTACCTTGCACCTTGGTGCACCACCAGGTACCACCCACTAACCCTGAACCAATCCACACGGCCCCTGGATTGCCCCTGCAACAGACACGGCAACAACAGCAACAAACAGATCCCGACACCGTGGTCTGTTGCAGCCCTCTTCCCGACGCCACCGTTACCAGCCTGGTCCCCGACAACTGTCGCCCCTGGACCCAACCTCAACTACGTACTACCACCTACCTCTTTTACCCATTAGCCACCACTAGACGCCACCATGGCCACCACCACGATACTTCTAAAGCCGCCTGTACACACGACCCTGTTTTTACTGTTCAGAAATTCGCATATGCCCCCTTCCTTCTCATGGTGATTTCCCTCACCTCCATGCCCCACACCACCTCTGGCCACCACCGTTGTCACCACTGACCCATGGTGGTTCCAGGGGTGGTACCATCTCCCTCATGTCTCACCTCTAGCTTCGCAATTACTGCCCCAAACCTCACTGCCCTTCACGCTCTGTTCTGTTTTCATACCTTGTTTTATTTTTATTTATTTTTCCTTCCCTTCATACTATGTTCACGACAACTCCCTAGCCTTTCCCGACCACCACCACCCATATTACCACCACCAAAACCACCTACCCACACACCACTACCAACACCCACGACCCACAACCAGAACTAGACCAAAATATGAACAACCAAACCACGAAAACGTGACTGACTACAACACGCAGCAACGAGTATAAACTGTGTTTACTGTCAACATTCACGGTTGTTTTAGTGACGGTTACAGTGGTCCTATGACGATTACAAGGTGATAAGATCGTTATTCATACAACAAAGATAACACATACCAAAGGCACTCATCGTCGAAGGTCTGAAAGGTACATGTAATAGTCTCGTGAACTTACCTATGAACACAGGCCGCTCGAGTTACACCTTCTGTTCGCCTGTTCTCCTGAATCCCACAGCGATTCTAGCGACGTGTTTAGGGTGAAGCAGGGGTAGGGAGGTCGACAGCACGAAGGAGGGTGAGTAGGGTTTGTGTGTTGTGTCGATGGGGTAGACATCATTTGTCGATGGAGGCAATAGTCAGGCGTGGTAACTAAGGTTAACTAGGGTTTTATTTTCTTTAAGTTGTATCATGTCGATGGATACAAGATCTTATGATTATGGGTCAAAGGTTTCAGACATACGGTTTTTCTCATTAGCATAACCCGATCATAGGCCCAAAACCGGTGTGCCAAAGGTCCCTAGTTCGAGACTCACGGACCACATAGGAAATAACATTTATATGACAAGTTCATCATTTGATAAATTAATTATCTACATGTCGATGTAAATAATAAATATTAAACTTAACGAATATATATAATTATTATTATTATAGCAATTAGCAAACTACGTATCGAAAAGCATATAACTAAACCTCGTCTTGGCAAAAGTATAAAACGGCCCCTTAACACGAACTATGAAAATACGGGATATTACAGTCTTCCTTCCTTAAAATGAACTTCGTCCCGAAGTTTACCATCCCATGATCCATCAACTGGTCACTACATAACGAATTCAAAGTGTGACACCACATAACATCAAGAACTAATAAAGGTACCTTAAAACCCGAAATGTTACATTCTACCCTCGTTAAGAAAACTTTGTCCCCAAAGTTTAACATACTAAAGAAAATACCTGACACTTAAAGGACCATGACATTGATCAAAACACAGCAATCAAACAGGAGACTCCACGTATGGTAAATCTCAGTCAACCAACCATAATATATTAATTAACCAAGTTGTAATTCATCAAGATTTTACAATCCTATCTTCCTTAAGACATGGTTACGTCCTCGTAACCTCATAAAAAAAAAAAATTCTAGCTCAAAACTCCATCTGACTCATTCCTTTATCTCATAAAATCCTGCTTTAACCAAGTATCGTATTCTCATCATCGAACCAAGGACCAAAGACAAGGGGTGAGTGAACTGACGGAATGCATCGCAAAACAATATCTTTATCTCAATATTGATTCCAAATTCATGTCAATATACTCAATAACCAAGATCACTTCTGACCATAAACATATCTCTGCACAACGGCCCCATACTCCAATACTAGTAACCAATCTCAATCTCCACCTCAATATCATTACTGATGTCAATATCAATATCAATTAACAATCCTCAGTCTACTCACCCACTAGTTAAGGTCAAGAGGAACGGTATATATAAAAGAGAATGCAGTACCAATTATCCACAATCCAATATATTAAACCTCGATAACCGTATACTCTAATTCAGTCATGACCAAGCAATATAAAGATTCTCAAGCAGAAGTACTCATGTTCATTCATAACGCACAAAACTAACATCAATACCCATATATTGTGAAACAACTTCTATCTGCAACTAGCCAAATGCTGAAATTCCGCACAAAATTTAATAAAAGTAACATCAGTATACCACATTAGCGTCATAGAACATGTCAACACGAATAAATATTGACGTACATAGACTCTGATAAATCAATTGACACATACACTTGTATACTTGAACAATAATAAGAATAATGGAATTGGTAGAATCATGTTATGCAGTAAAACGTAATCAGAGTAGCTAACACTCATACACCCTTGAATTTAAATATAACTTCGGTATACTCTCACCAATGTAGACGATCCACAAGCTCGTAGTTCATAACTGACAACTTAAAACTTTTACTTTCACACTATAGAAGCAATCATATCTTAGATAAAACATAGGGTAGGATTAAACAACATAATTAGATATGGGGCATTGACATATTCCACAAGATATACGCAAATCATCGACTACCAAGACCGTTTAACATTCCTATATATCGATGAGTTAAAAATCACTTAGGTACATATCCTATCCACTCGCATTACATCGTTTATCACGAAACTATTGGTATATATGACTTGCAAAATACAAGGTTTATATAACGTGCAACAATTAAATATTTGTGCAGGATTTTATCACCACGTAGCTACAGAATTCATCATATAGCAAGGGATCATCATACTCATCAAAACATCAAGCTTTGTCAGGGATCACCATTTTGAAAACATTTGGGAACTTTGAATCATTGAGGTGGTAGTTGTGACAATCACAAACACAATCAAGGTATTAATTTACAAATTACAGATTGGGATTAAAACTACACGGAGACATCCTGAATCTCCTCTACTAACATTGTTCTTGTAATTTATAGCTCATGAATCATGAAGATTTAATGCCAACAGTAAACGGATTCACAACACTGGTACTTCCATAAGTCTCATGCTAACTAACTAATAACTCAGCTCATCATGATAAGGTTTTGAACATAATCAAAATGCACTTCATTCAGTCTACGGCGTAACAAAATAAATGAAGAAGTCATTGGGCTATTATATCAGGGAACTAAGCCAAAGGGGTACCGTCAAAATATATTATAACATCTATAGGATTCACATTGTTCGAATAATCACCATTACCAGATTAACATATCATGCTATAAGCTTACCGGTTAAAATTCGCCATTTGTCAAAGCTCTTCTCAGATAAACATGCTTTTAATATCATGTATGAGCAGCACATAATTACTTTGAGTCATAATATTAGACATATAATTGAAACGATTCTATGGTAACTTGACGAAATAACAAGGTTACATTATCATATAGTAAGGTTCATAAAGAGTTAGATAATCATGGGGAGAAGAATTGAATGCATATCTCAAGGAAATTATTTAATACAATTTTGCAACTCAATCAGTCTGAACAAGGACGGTACAGCAATTCAACAGAAAATTAGGCAACTGGCAAAATTCACAATTAAATAACGACTCATTAAGATTTTACGTGGCGTATCATTGTGAAAACATGAACGAACACTCTGAACAGTAGAGGTGGAATTATGCATAAGCAATAACCAAGTCTTAAATGATTTCTTTTACAAAAAGATGGGTCAAAACGGGACTGTGCAGTAACAATCTAACCACTGTCAACTAAAAAATTTATTTAAAGTTTTGGTTCCGTTACAATTTCACATTCCTACATCGAAATTCAACCATTCTTCTTCCGTAACACGTTGACATACATTTGAAGCATAGACATCACGTAGTACCAGATTAACATTCATTCCTCATTTCAACAATAATTATCATCTAGAACACGGTAAAGATTTCGAACTGAAAGTAAAATAACCCAAATAACTCAATATTTATGCATGTATATACAATTGTATCACATAACTATATGTCATTTATGGCTTAGGGTAACACATTCCGCATATCACTAGGCATGGATTACTAATGCATTCAGCAAAATAATAACAACATAAATCTCAAAATTTGATCACATTTGCCCAGTAAGCCAAACATTAACTCTTACGAGGAATAAGGCATTCAAATAAGAAGTGTATATACGATTAGAATCGCAACTAAGAGCAATTGTCAACGGACACGATACACGTTTCGGCCTACTGACATTACACAGGACTTACCTTGACTCTGCATACTGTAATAACGTAGCATGGTTGGCCCTACTAGCCATTCCAGTCAATCATGGTCATAACTCCCTTACGTCTAGCCTCTCAGATAGGTAACACTTACTGTGCTTCCATTATCAACTAATTATTCATATCAATATATCATATCTCTACCTAAGGGTTCAGGGATCATACAACCGCATGCATAACATCATACAATTCGAAATTAACAACTCATATCAGCCCTACTCTTAGAATTCCAAAACAACCATTACATAATTCCGCATTCAATATAATCTACGTCATTTCACTGCCCATCACTAAACAAAATTCATACTTTCACTTACCTCATTCTTCACCTGCAAGAAGGTTAGTACAATACTAACTTGAGTCACTATATAGACTACCCCACTCATCAATTTCTCTCATGGGTTCCCGAGACAGAACCGAAAGGGCCCATGGTTTGGTATGAGGGGGCCCCTAACTCATCCCGTTCCTTTTTGGGGCTCCTATCAGTTTCATCTCGGGGTTCATTTTATTAGACACTTCCTACGTTCATTTTTGTTCATTTGGTTTAGGCCTGAGGATCGTTCTCTCTGATACCACTTTGTAACACCCCCATTTATTCAAGAGCCTTTAGCAAGACATTCTCGAGTAAATAGAGCCGTTACTATCTCGGAAAAGAAACCGAGGTAGTGAATAACAAAGTAAAACAATACAAAGTACTTTATATAAAACCGATAGAATTTAAACTTTTGTTATTACAGGAATTACATGGGAAACAAAAGCACAACTGACGATAATTCTATATGTGACGTAGATCTAAGTAGGTCTCAAGTCCGCATCTCACATTCCCGTCACAGCTCCTGGTTCATCTGTCTCTTTCCTGTAGAATCTACTCCCCATTCCGGATCATCGTAGGTGTTACACGAATACACAGGGTCAACCGCGAGGTTGAGTAGGTAAAACAGCTAAAACATAAATAACAATAGAACTGTATCCTCCTCCATCTCCATATCATTCGATCATCCACCACACCTCCACCAATTCACACCTCCATCACACCACACCTCCCATCACATCACACCTCCCATCACATCACACCTCCCATGGCCATATCACAAGTCCCATATCACAAGACCCATATCACAAGACCCATTTCACATCTCCGTTCTCCACAATAAGCAATAATAAGCAATCAATCACAATATATCACAATTAAATATATCAATCAGATATTGAGTGTCCTCATGTCGGACTACAATCACAGTCATAGATAATCCCCTACCTCAATTTGCAGAAGGACAACCGAACAGCTGCTAAAAATATTCCTCCTCGAACTCAGTTCCTATAAATAGTACTTAATATCAACATTTAACCATACCACTAAACACTGCTAAAAAAATATTCGATCATGTTCGTAATTGGTATACTTATCCCGCACTGTAATTATACATGTCAACATACTCATATCCATACCAATTAATATTAGTTCCTTATTCATATCAATCATCACTAGTTAATTAGAACTTACTAATTATAGACTTACTATATATAGACTTACTAAATATGGCATACGATTAATTACTCAATTATTATAAAATTCATAACAACAACAATATCATAGACAAAACAATAACAATTTACATTAATAGTAATAACCATGATAATAATTATATTATACATACACTAACAACTTATAATAATAAGAATAACAACATTAAGCCAATGCCAACATCAAATACACTAATACTAATATTATTATCGTATAACAGCCCCTAACATAAATATACTTACACGACACAACGACCCTTGACCGCCTCCAAAACAGCCCCCCCATCAACCCACTTTCTCTGCCCGGACAGCTACTCCACCACGGTGGCTGCCTACCTTGCACCTTGGTGCACCACCAGGTACCACCCACTAACCCTGAACCAATCCACACGGCCCCTGGATTGCCCCTGCAACAGACACGGCAACAACAGCAACAAACAGATACCGACACCGTGGTCTGTTGCAGCCCTCTTCCCGACGCCACCGTTACCAGCCTGGTCCCCGACAACTGTCGCCCCTGGACCCAACCTCAACTACGTACTACCACCTACCTCTTTCACCCATTAGCCACCACCAGAAGCCACCATGGCCACCACCACGATACTTCTAAAGCCGCCTGTACACACGACCCTTTTTTTACTGTTCAGAAATTCGCATATGCCCCCTTCCTTCTCATGGTGATTTCTCTCACCTCCATGCCCCACACCACCTCTGGCCACCACCGTTGTCACCACTGACCCATGGTGGTTCCAGGGGTGGTACCATCTCCCTCATGTCTCACCTCTAGCTTCGCAATTACTGCCCCAAACCTCACTGCCCTTCACGCTCTGTTCTGTTTTCATACCTTGTTTTATTTTTATTTATTTTTCCTTCCCTTCATACTATGTTCACGACAACTCCCTAGCATTTCCCGACCACCACCACCCATCTTACCACCACCAAAACCACCTACCCACACACCACTACCAACACCCACGACCCACAACCAGAACTAGACCAAAATATGAACAACCAAACCACGAAAACGTGACTGACTACAACACGCAGCAACGAGTATAAACTGTGTTTACTGTCAACATTCACGGTTGTTTTAGTGACGGTTACAGTGGTCCTATGACGATTACAAGGTGATAAGATCGTTATTCATACAACAAAGATAACACATACCAAAGGCACTCATCGTCGAAGGTCTGAAAGGTACATGTAATAGTCTCGTGAACTTACCTATGAACACAGGCCGCTCGAGTTACACCTTTTGTTCGCCTGTTCTCCTGAATCCCACAGCGATTCTAGCGACGTGTTTAGGGTGAAGCAGGGGTAGGGAGGTCGACAGCACGAAGGAGGGTGAGTAGGGTTTGTGTGTTGTGTCGATGGGGTAGACATCATTTGTCGATGGAGGCAATAGTCAGGCGTGGTAACTAAGGTTAACTAGGGTTTTATTTTCTTTAAGTTGTATCATGTCGATGGATACAAGATCTTATGATTATGGGTCAAAGGTTTCAGACATACGGTTTTTCTCATTAGCATAACCCGATCATAGGCCCAAAACCGGTGTGCCAAAGGTCCCTAGTTCGAGACTCACGGACCACATAGGAAATAACATTTATATGACAAGTTCATCATTTGATAAATTAATTATCTACATGTCGATGTAAATAATAAATATTAAACTTAACGAATATATATAATTATTATTATTATAGCAATTAGCAAACTACGTATCGAAAAGCATATAACTAAACCTCGTCTTGGCAAAAGTATAAAACGGCCCCTTAACACGAACTATGAAAATACGGGATATTACACTACGTGGGAGCCTGAGGCATCTATGAGAGAGCGTTATCCACATTTGTTTGATTGAGGTAAGTTATGCGGACGTAACTTTTCTTTAAGGGGGGTGAAATGTAACATTCTGTGATTTAAGTGAACCTTTTGTGATGTTTTATGTTCCAAGTGCGTTTGAGTTGTTTGGTTTGTCATCTGAGCGTTGTTGAACTTCGGGACGAAGTTCATTTTAAGGGGGGAAGACTGTAATACCTCGAATTTTGGGCACGATTTTATCTTAATTGTTTATAGTAGCTAAACGTTTTATGTTTAGTACGGGGTTTTATTTGATACGATGTTAAATAGAATGATAAGTAATTAGTTCGGTTATAAGTATATGCGTACGTGTCGTGCTTGTTATGGGATTCGATTTGGGGATCACTTATATTTGTGTCATGCCTTTGGTGGGATTCGAACTAGGGGTTGTTGCATGAGAGTCTTGGGCCTCGATTTCCGTGTAAACACAAGCAGCCCATGACTCACGTAACCTCAAACGTAATACAACCCTCACACAACCTTACTCCTGCCGCCTTATAAGAACAATTCTACCCTACTTTTTAACCTATCTACAACACCACCATCACCTTATTTGTTCAGCCGCCACACACACGCCAGGAAGATGTGGTACTCACAGTTGTTTAACCCTGTCTAACCCTCTCGATTCAAGTCAGAAAACAGGTATGCGTAGCCTGTGTCGTTCGTTTTTAATTCTTTTAAGTCTGCTCATGTTCGTGGTTCTCTCGAGGGGTGTTTGGGTGTCGTGGTTGTAGTGGTTTTTGTGGTTATGTCTTGCTGGTGGTTGATGGGTGGTCAGGGGTTAGTCACGGTTGGATTGGGTGTCATGTATGGTGTAAAAAGGAGTGGTTGTTCGGTCTGCTTGGTCTCGGTTTTACTCATGGGTTTTGTTGGTTGTCATAGGAGGTGTAAGGGGGTGGTGCCACTGTTGACTCGGGGGAGGTCGACACAGTGGTATCACCGTGGTGTCTAGGGTGCGTGTCAGGGTGAGTCTGGGTGGTGGTCTCAGGGGTTGTCAGTGCTGGTGGTGGAGTCGATGGGAGTCGTAATGGGTCTGGTTAGAAGGGGTTGTTACAGGGAATTGGCCATGGGTGAGGGATCGATGTTGTCAGGGGTTTTGGTCTTCTCAACGGAGGTCGACGGAACGGTCAGGGGTGTCAAGGTGATGTACGGTTGTCAGTCGTGTTAGGGGTTGGCAGTGGTGGAGGTCGAAGGAGGCTGTTACGGTGGTTGAGCGTGGTTCGTGGGTGTTGTTGAGTCGGGCAGGGGCTGTGTAGAGTCGTGAGTTTTTGGGGACCTATGTTGTTATTATTATTATTATTATTATTAGTTTTAAAATAGTTGTTAATTATGGGGTGATATGTTATTAATGGTAAAGATTTAGATGATCTTGTGAGTTTTTTTTTATGGTAAGTTTAATATGGGTCTTATTAATATTTTTTGAATGATTTGAATTTCAAACCAAAGTATCTATTTTTAGAAAGTTACTATTTTTAGAAGTTACTATATTTAGAAAGTTGTTATTTTGGGTAACCTCGTTTGTTGGGAAGCTTTCTAAATATAGGAAGTTTCTATAAATAGAATGTGTACACTTACTACGAGAATTAGGAAGTTTATTAATTAAATAATATACTTTTAGGCGGAAGTTTTCGTGTGGAGCACTTTTAAGAGCAGTGTTCATTTTGCGATTTTTCTCCTGTAGTTACGAGGTAGGGGAATACTATGCATATAATGATGAGTGATCTGTTGACATTTGGTGTTAACCATGTTTATTGTTGTTATAATGTGATTATTATATTGAATTATTCTATTTATATATTCTGAGATATGATACGAGGTGACGATAAAGGGTCTGTGATTGGTGCGGAGATTAAGGGTCTGTGATTGGTGCGGAGACACAGGGTCTGTGATTGGTGCGGAGATAAAGGGTCTGTGATTGGTGTGGAGAATTATGGGTCTTGTGATTCGGAGTGGAGAAGTTCGACTTTCTATTTATAGTAATGTGGTTTGTTTACAGTTTTTCTCTACTCAACCTTGTGGTTGACCCTGTGTATTCGTGATCACCTGTGATGAACCAATTATTGGGGAGCAGATTGACAGGTGTTGAGACTATGGGAGCTAGGGGAAGAGAGAAGCTTGGATCCGGACCTGCCTAGAGTCTAGATCACCATAGTAGTTGCTTATGAGTTGTACTTTTGTTTTATCAGGACAGTTTGTTTTTCAGTTGTATAAACTCGTCCTTTGAGTTAACTCTATCAATTTTAAAATACAGGTTATCTTCCTTTGTATCTACTGCCTCGGGAAACCGAGATGGTAACATCCTAATTTATCTAGGGAGTCCTAGTACAGGCCCTTAAATAAATGGGGGTGTTACAAAAATGCACCATCATCATTTGCATATTTGATACTTATGTTTGCATAGTATTTATCTGTATATAAGAAACAAATTCTCAAGACATCAAAAGACGGAATGAGTTTGCTTATTTTATGTATGTCTAAGTACTTACCGTCTCTTTAAGACACTCTACTTCTGTCGTTGCCTTTCTCGGAGCCTTCCCAAAATACTCAGTTATGCATATGCCACCAGGAACTCCTCGCACGCGACCGCCATGTTCATGTTTGGCAATTGTCTTAACAAGTATATCTTCGCGTCCTTCGGGCTGAAACGTACCTGCCTCCACCTCTTTTTCCATTGCTTTCTACATCCATTCATTATGTTATATTATATAAATACATGTTTGTATCATTCCTAGAAATAAATATTTATTCTCATAACAATAATTGAACAACTTACAATTTTTAAAGCGACTTCCTTATCATATTCGGTCATATTACCGTTCTTAGGCGTGTGACCCTTAGCCAAACTAAGTGTCTGTCAACTTTCTCCAATACGCGTCCATTGGCAGCGGCAAAGTCTTGCTTCTACAAAAATAATTCTAGATGTGAATAAATGGAAAGGTTTATAAAATTAGATTTTATCATACAATTATAAGATTAAAAGATATGTCTAGGTGTACTTACGATTTTATCTTCAATCCCACGGTAACCTCCTCGAGAGCCATAGAACCTCGTCTTATTCAAAGAGGCATTCTTCTTGTTGTTTTCACTTAATTCCTTAGGTTTCAAACAAATATACATACATATATCAAAGGCTTTATATAGATCATAAGTGAAAATTGGCTTTATATAGATCATAAGTGAAAATTGGTATACTTACCCTTTACCAAAACAAAACAACTAAACAAATCTAATAAGTGAAAATTACCTTAAATGCCTCGGTAGTGTGAGATGTCACAAACTCATTCCATTCCTCGGGTGTTATGTGGTCATACAATTCTGGTCGTGTCCTTTGTATTGCTCCTGTCTCATCATATAGCCAGTCACGGACTAAGGTGCATTTCCATTTTCTCCATAAATTTCCCGCCTTTTGGAGACACCAAGCATAACGGTCTGCAACGACGGTGAATGCGCCCTACACAAACAAAAGACAAGATTAGGAAACAGATTAATACTTAGGTTTGCCTCTTGCTACAAGTAGACTTACTCAAGTCCACTATGTTACTCTTCTCAACCAAATTACTAAGCACACTCAACATTGGGCAACTAAAAACCTATCCTATGCTGGCAAATTACAGCTCCTTAGCTCGGTTATTTTTGGCATTGTTAATTACTGGCAAGCAACCATGATCATTCCAACTGGGATTCTTGCACGAATAACTAAGCATTGCAAAGACTTCTTCTGCTCCATTAAGGAGGATAATGTAAGAATGATTAAGGAGGATAATCTGCAAACATCTGGACCATGAGTATCAAGCAATCTCATCCAGAATGTCTGCAAAATATTCTACATCTTCGAAATTTACTCCTGCAGCAAGCTGGTTCTGCCCAACAGGCTATTGAACTCCTCAGAAATAGTCAAGTAAATGGTCATTATAATGTTCAGAATTGTTATGATTTTTTCAGAACCCATCTGCCAGTCCAAAATTGGGCTATTCACTTGAAGAGTAGTGTTATTCTTCCTAAACAGACTGAACTTTGCGCAAAGTTTCCTCCCGTGCCACATGACCAGTTCAGCCAATACTCGGCAAAACTGGTACATGCTCAGAAACTCAGATTCCCTGCAGAACAGATACATGCTCAGAAACTCAAATCATATTCAGACCCTCTGCCACATACTGACCCAGATCCTCTGCCACATTCTGACCCTCTTACACGGATGCACCCAGTTCTGAACGGGCAGACCAGCGTAAGACAGAATGCCACTTGCAGACCTGAAAGCCAGCAACTCAGAGAGCCCCACCTTCTGTACATACCCAACTAAGAATACATGATCCCACTCGGATACTTGGCATGTTCCCCCTCTTCCAGGCCCATCACAAGGGAAACGAAACCCAAGATTATCTTTATCCGGTATCAAACGAGACCTACGAGCAAATAGAACACCTTTTAAAAGTATCAGTACCGTTACATGAATTGTAAAATCATGAATGTGGTGGGTAACATAGTCAGTAGCTAGATATGGATAAGGGGGCATCGCATACATATGGTGAGCTACAATAATGGTTAACGAGCCTAACATAGCTAGATTAAGAGATAATTGAGCATGCCATGACGTTGTTAGAATCTCATATAGGCATTTATGCCCCTGGCCTGTAAATGGACCTTTATGAGCCTCTAAAATATCTTTTAGGCTATGACCAATGCCCCAATTCGTTCTATACATGTGACCCGCTATCAAGAAAAGAATTGCAATAGTTGGTCTGGTCTGGGTAGACCAGCAGCAGTACCAGTAACATAGGGCAGTACAGACACGTGCAGTACCGGTCTGGTCTGAACAAACGAGCAGAGGACAGTGCAGAGGTGCAGACACAGAGATGCAGGAACAAAAATGTAGAACTAGAAATGCAGAAAAGTAGTAGGGTAGTAATGCGCATCAACAACAATACCAGTGTATTCAGTAACTGGTCTGGTCTGGGTAGACCAGAGGCACGAGTAGCAGCAATGAGGTGAGCGCAGTCGTAAAATGCAGATGGTGATGTGCAGTAACGGATGGAGTACGGACTAGTAAAAAGGAAAACCAAATGTAGAGTATAGATAGAAGTAGTAGTGCAATACAGATGGTAGTGCATTAGCATGGATGGGTGTAATAGTGGTGCAGTAGTATAGAAGTGCAGATAGTAGTGAGTGTTAGCAGACAGTAGCCGCGTGCAGCAGCAGTAGAACTGCAACAGCATCAGTCTAGCAGTGTATAGTGGGGAAAGTAACAACATTAGTATGAATGCAGAGTGAAGGTGCAGTGGCTTATGGCCGTGACTGCAGTGGAGTACTGGCCAGGCGTAGCACAACAGTGATATGAGTTTAAATGCAGACACGCAGCAGCAGAATATGGGTAACTAACAACAGTAGTTCAGAAACCACTTAAATAGCATGGATTAGTAATGGACAGAGCAGACATTAACAGTAGCAAAACAATTCAATGATGGAACCACTAAGCATCGATAAGGACAGCCGCTATTATACACAGTACCAGTGGTAAATGAAGTAGTAACAATACGTATCATCAGACCCATATGCAGTAAGACAGAAACAGAAGGACATCATTGATGGTAGGTGCAGTGGTGACAGAAACTTAAAAATCTTACTGTGGCAGAAACTTTACTCAGCAACAATAACCCTCAACAACCTGATTTAACTAACCCGATTACACCATGAACTAACCCTCAGTTGTTGTATTTAAATTTTGGGTCTATGCTTCTGGACTGGTGGGCTTCTGTAAATGGCAGTGAAGGGATAGTGGCAGTCAGACGCACAGGTACAGACAGACGCGCAAAAGGTCTGTTCAGACTCCCTCAGTTAAGGACAGACGCGCAACAACAGAGGCAGACACACAGGTAAGGACAGACGCACAGGTAAGGATAGACGCGCAAAAGGTCTAGTAAAAACAGACCTAGTAAGGACAGACCAGCAGAGTTAGATACACACAGACCAGCAGTGGTTCGTGGTATGCAGTAATCAACAGTATGCAATGGTAACAGTAGTGGCAGTAGGATATCATTGGCAATAGAGTAGTTTGTGCAGACCGAATTAGTACAGCAGCAGCATTAGCGATATAAAACAGTGGCAGGCACATAAAGTACGTAATTTTAATACTCACCATGATACTATCCAAAATTTCTTGCCTCGTCACATCATCCACATGGTCCCACTTTTCCACTACGCAACTAACATGCCTCCGAGTAGTAACGCCAACCCAGCTACTAAACTTCCCAGCGTACTTTCCTGTAGGCAATCTGTGCACTTTATCCCACTCCAACTCAATTGGTTTCTTCTCCTTAAGAGCTTGAGACACTAAGTCCAACACTGTTCCACCCCTCTCCTTACACCTTCTCTTCCTTTGCTTGTTTGTCTCACCATCAGCTTTCTGAGCCCGTTTACGCTTTTGAGGTGACATCGATCAACCTGCATTAACAAATTACAAATTCACCAGCTTTCTAAATTCAGGAATGTTCTGAACGTCTGACTGAGTATACCTGATTACGGCAATGAATGTACAATAGGAATGGGCATTAGTTCTATCGTGAATATACCTGATTTCAACAATGAATGCCTGCTTAATTACTCGAAAACTCAGGATGTTAGAGCCTTATGTACCTGATTATTACAGCAATGAAGTTGTGAAAATAGATTAGCAGAGAATGCTAATGCAACCTACAAGCGCTCTGAACCTAGCTACATTCATAATCAGAATACACTTGGATCTTAAATAGCATAGCATAGCAGAAAAGAAAAGGTAATACACTTAAGCTCTTAATTACAAGAGTTCAAAATCCGTTTGACAACAGTTAAGACAAGGGAAAATGGCAAAATCGATTCAACAGAAAAGAAAAGGTAATACTTCTTGTGCAGTCTTCGCTTCTTGCACACCACTCTGGAGCTTTTAATCACACTGAGCTATCCTCTAATCCTCTGCTTTATAACTAGAGACCCGAAAAATAAGTCCATCAACAAACCAAGGTTAAAATCATTATCAAAAGTGATTGCCACATAGAAAAATTGAAGTTCAAGTTCAGTAAGCATGCCAAGGATATAACTTATCATAACTGAAGTTTACTAAGCAAAATTGAAGTTCAGTAAGCATTTAACTTACTCATGTGTCAACACCACGAGGGCGTTTTCTCGAAGGGGTATCGGTACTAATCCATATTCCTTCATCATGATCCTCACAGGTATATAAACTGGAAGTATTGACAGTATCCGTATCATCTACACTTGATATATTACGATCAAAACCCTCAAATAAAACATCTTCTTCAAAACTATCCACATCCCGCCTACTCCTTACCGATAAAACAACTGACCATTTTTTATCTAATGGATCAGTCACATAAAACACTTGTTTTTCTTGTGTGGCTAAAATAAAAGGATCTTCCTTATGTCCATTTATCAATATTCACCAATGTGAATCCTAATTCATCCTTACGGACACCAGCATTGCTTTGACACCATTTGCACCCAAATATAGGGATTTCGAAATCCGTGTAATCTAACTCCCAAATCTCGTCAATAATCCCATAATAATGCATCTTACTTAAAACTGGATTTTTATCTTTTGAACTAGAAAAGTGCATTGCTTCAGCTTCTACACAAACCCAGCTATTTTGCATAGTACTCTTGTCATCTTGCTCACGAGTGTAAAAGGTGCACCCGTTAATGGCATAGCCACAATAAGAAGATGCATGTATATTTGGGCCGAAACCAAGTCTTCTTAATCTGGAAGAAATACAATCAGGATAGTTATGCAAATCTTCTATCACTCGACCCTTGAACCAAATTCTAAATGTCTTGTTGTGCTCACTTGCGAGCCACATCTCGTTTTTATTTCGATGTTTCTCCCTCAAGAAAGCCATGTGTTCCTCAATGTAAGGTTGTACCTCATCCTCATTGTGAAGGACATATGTATGTGCTGTATGCCACTTATCAAATGCCATATCTTCACGAACATGACCCCTAAGACCTTTGCCACCCATCCACTCACTATGTCGATTCTTAGGAATCCCAAGTAACTCAGAATTCGATAAGTGTTGATAACAATAAGATAGTGCTTCATCGATGATGGCACGCTCAGCAATGCACCCTTCAGGACGATATCTATTAGACGTATAATCCTTATATACTTTCATCAATCTTTCAAAAGGATATTTTACCTTAAGTAAACGGGTCCAAGATACTCGATCTCTCTAACCAAGTGTACCGTCAAATGAACCATTATTGTGAAAAATGAAGGAGGAAAATACATTTCGAATTGACAAAGAGTAGTGACAATTAGATTTTGCAAAGCCTCTAACTCTCCGGGATCGATAACTTTGTTACATATGGCATTAAAGAAAAAACAAAACCTGGTTATGGCATATCGAACCTTTTTAGGTAAAATGGAACGTATGGCCACAGCTAGTAATTGTTGCATCAAAGTATGACAATCGTGAGATTTTAGACCACTAAGCTTGAGATCCCGCATTGATACGAGGCTACTAATATTCGAAGAATATCCCTCCGGCACTTTAACACCATGCAAACACTCACAAAATTAAATTTTTTCCTTTCTTGAGAGTGTATGGGCAGCATGAGGCAAATAAGTTCGTAGACCTTTCAGTTGTGGGGCCAACTCGGGTCGAATTTTCATATCCATCATATCCTTCCTAGCCGCTGTGTTGTCTTTCGACTTATTTGGGACATCCAAAAGAGTGTTGATAATATTGTCACAAACATTCTTTTCGATATGCATAACATCCAAACAATGTCTTATGGAGAGTTCCCGCCAATATGGAAGTCGCTCAAAAAGAGGAGACATCTTCTTGTATCCACGAGATGGTAATTTAGAACCTTTCTTACCATATGTAATTTGAATATCTTTCACCCGTTGATATACATCAGAACCGCTTAATATCTTAGGACATGGACGATGATCGGGTTTTCCATTGAACGCTTTTTGTTGCCTACGATATGGATGATCTTCACGCAAAAACTTACGGTATCCTAAGAAAGCTTGCTTTCGAGAAAACTTCAAATAACAAGAATCAACATCTTCTCCACACAAGCACTAGTACAAAAAACCCCTATCGTGTCGCTGCTATCGTGACGGTTCTAACAGAAAACGACATAAAAGGCAAAAAAAAATTGTCGGGAGCAACTTTGGTATGCTAAATGAAGCCTATTGTGACGGTTTTAATAAAGAAGTGTCATAATAAAATAAATTATTTGTGTCGGTTTTAAGTCAGAACAGTCACCGTAAGTCATTTATGACGGTTATTAATACAACCGACATTTATAATGACACTACAGATGGTGATAAATAACAACACTTTTTTATCAAAAACCGTCACCATATATATTTTATGGCGATTTTAACTATAATAGACATATAAAAAAGAGTTTGTAATCAAGTAAACTACCTATCAAAAACCGTCACAATAGCAACGCATTGTTCATTTGCACGCCTCTTCACATTCCTACCCCTAATTTCTAATTCAATTCAGTGGGTGAATTCACTATTGTAATTCCCTAAACCAAGATCAATCAATTCCCTCATTATTTATTTTCTTAAATGTACATCAGTTCTCACAAATACTCGATGGAGCGATTACCCGAAGCTACAATAGGCGAAGGTATTTTTTTCTGTTTTAACATTCGAAACTTCACTTCATTCTGTCTATGATTTAATAGAAACATATTTCTACCATGTCTGATGAGCAGAGTTACGATCTAACTGACCTTCGGCTATTATAGTCCTATCATTTACTAAAAGCCAGTCTTTGGAACGATACCAAGCTTGTTGAGTCAGCTCCATGATTTTATTGTCATTATATTATGATAGAATAACATTCCTGTTTTTAAAACTGCGATTTGAATCTTTTTCTGAATTGGGTCATTCCTTCGATTGAAGTTTGTTAATTTCAACTTTAGTTTGTTCAATTTGTGTTTATTGTCTGCTTAATTCTCGTATTGAGCTGAAAATTATGGTTCTTTTGGTGTTTTGGTGGAAAAAATTGAGTTCGTGAAGTTATGCATTTGATGAATTGGGGATTTGGTTGCTGAAGTTGTTATGAGTGTGTAATTAGAGTTTATCGATGTGTTAATTACTGTAATAAGCTTAAAGTTAGGGTTTTTTGGTGGTTTGATGCTTCAAGAGTTGAAGAATTTGAGCTCGTGAAGTTAGGGATTTGCTGAATTAGGGATTTTGGAGTTGATTTGGGTGTTAAATTTGCTGTGGTTTGGAGATTTTGATGGTTTTAGTGGAAGTTAGGGTTGCCAATTTTGGAAGTAATTAGAACTTATGAAAAAGTTGCGGAATTTTACCTGAAATTATTAGGGTTTGGTGAATTTGGGGATTTTGTTAGAGTTTATGTAGAAAAGTTGGAGGAAGAATAAGGTAATGTTTTATTCACAGTTTATATTGGGTAAAAAGGGGACTTTGGGAACTATATGGATTGTAGAGCATTTAGAGAGGAAGCTGAGGAAGAATCAAATTTGCCCTCGATTTCTTTGCTCCCAACGCCTAGGTTGTAGCTACAACAGCAAATGTACCCTACCCCTTACTACTTATCGACATATATCTTGTATAAGTTTTGTTTGTTGCTTTTTTAAACTATGAACTTCAGTAATTTTAAGATGCTAAAGTAGATGAAGTGGTTTTTTTGTGAAGAGTAATAAGGGTATTTTGCTGTTGCAATCATTATCACTAATATCAAGTAGCATTTACATGATTCTTCTTATATATCAGATGATGTCCAACTTCGTGATTTTGTCGTTGTTGGCAGGAGATATTAAACTAATTTGTATTCACCCGGTGATAGAGATACATAGAAAAATCAACTAATGAGCCAAGCATTGATATTTTTCTAATCTATGCTCTTCATTTCTCGGTTAGGCCTGTCCTACCCGACATCTAAAAAACAAGTAAACTTAAGATGTAGTTTGCCTAAAATTAGTGTAAAATGAGCTTGGATTTCGGAATATGTTTCTCTTTTGTCATTTGCGCTCAATTGCTTGATGTGTCATCAGATCTTCTTGGCCTGTGAACTGCATTTATTGTTTCCACTTTGCAGAGATTTGGGGCACATGACAAAGATAACTCAGTGAATCACATAGAAAATAGTAGACCAGACAATGATTATCTCGGACTAACTTTTTTAATGTTACTAGTATACACAACCCTCTGGTACTGTGAATCACATAGAAGGGTGTAGTGTTTTAATGTGAGTATATGGTTTTGAGCAATTACTCTGTTTCCTTACTTGATACTTCTATCTTCCAACCTTTTCAGCATGTTTTTTTTAAATATATGTTCGTGCTCTTGTTGGAAACTAATTTTAATGTAAATCACGAAGCTACCTCAAAACATAGTTAATATAGGGAAAGACAAAGGTAAAAGAGCACTGACGTTTATGGCCTTTACCATGTTCCAAATTTCTGCCACTTTCTGGTTTAGCGCTCTCAGAGTTCATCGTGTCTGCTTGCTAATATGTTGTCTACTTTGATATTCATCTCATACCTATACTGCTGTTAGACTCGGTTACTGTATCACTTTTCTGCTATTTGTTTCTTTACAGGCAAAGCCTTCATTTGAACTATCTGGAAAGCTTGATGTAGAAACAAATCGAGTTAGAGGTATTTTCTAGCTCTTTTAGTGTCACAGCATCTAAAACGATCAATAAAATATCTAGTGTACTTCCTTAAATCTTGGATGCGCTTGTCATCCTAGGAAGAATTCATCTTTGTGCTTTTGTCAATTGCACTGGGATTAGTTTCGTGTTTTACAAGCACTTGAAGTAGTTGAAACCGTTAACTATAGGTATATTTTAGACATATAGTTGAACACAATCCTCTTCTAAGTTCTAATTCATTAAGATCGTACAGGGTCACTCTGCTATTCAATGAACCTCCTGATGCTCGTAAACCTGATGTTAAATGGCTCTTGTATGTTTCCAAGGCCAGTGACATGTTAAATGGTAAGGGTTCTTGATTTCATTCTCTTTTCCTTTCCCGGCTATCTCTCACCCCTCCATTTCTCTGCTCCTTTACTATCCCATCCAAACAACGATTGGCCAGTAAACAAGATGTCTATGGACAAAGTCGTGGTAGCGCAAGACTGGAAGCAGCTAGCAAAGCATCACCACTGATGTAATTAAGCCTGATGTATTCCTTTTATTGTTATTAGTGAAATGTTAGTTATCTGTTTGATCCATGGGGATTTTTTCTATTTTGTGCAGGCAATGCAAAATTTAGACGAGGAGCCTGAGATAACTCATCGAGTGTTTTTGGATGTTGATTGGATAACCAGCGTTTGGGTAAATTCCTGTTTGCTCTGTTGTTTTCATTCCCTTTGTCATGTTTCTTCAATGAGGTCGTTTATTAAACCGGTTGCTTGTTTCCATAATCACTTGCAGACCCATACATAGATTCATCCTGCCCCGACTTGGTATTCAGGCATTCAAAAATCAATATGTTCTCTTAATGTCGTTTTATGAACTGAAACAGTATCGTTTTTTGACATCTTTTAGAAATGAATTTTTAGACCCCTGATAATTTTGTCTTTTGAAGTTGGTTATCAAATGAAAGTTGTAGCTAAGAGCTACAGGAAACCAAGAAAACTGATCTTATGTCGTTTTGATTTTTCTGTATGTAATTATGAATCTTACGGTACTGCTGTCCTGTTTTATAAACTGTTTTAGAACTCACTGTTGAATTGTTGAATTGCTGCCCATCAGTGGCTTTCATTCTGATATGTAAAGAATCTCCCCTTTGATTATATGTTAAGAATATTGTACGCTTATTTGATATCAGCGAATTATTTCCCAATCATGCTCTTCCTCTGTTTCCACTTTATCATATTTATAGTTTACTTATTTTCTTTTTTAAAAAAAAAAGCTCATTATTTATTTTCTTAAATGTAGATTATTGACGATTCAACCATGTGAGTTGAACTGTTGAAGATATGAATGAAGTTAAAGAGGTGTCGGCTACAAAATATTTCGAGAACATGTAGTTTAGATTAAATTATTGGATTTTTACCTATTGCTTGGTTGAGGTTATTGCTGAGGATACTTGTTGCTTGTTTTGTCGGATTATGCGTCGTTGGGAAACATAATGATGTTATTGTATTGTTGGATGAGAATATGAAATGTATGTTTATTCCGAAGCTATTGTATGAAGCATTATTTTGTTTGTAATTGCTTAAAAGTCTTTGGAGGTATTCTTCCATCAATATTTATATTTAGAATTAAGGTAGGTGCTGCTATATATATATATATATATATATATATATATATATATATATATATATATATATATATATATATATATATATATATATATATATATATATATATATATATATATATATGGCGACGGTTCTTAAATTGGAACCGACACCATATCATACCATAAGGTGACGTTTTTTTAACTCATAACCGACATCGTAGCATACAAGAAAGTGACGGTTTTAGACTCAAAACCGTCACCATAGCTTACATTATGTTGACGGTTTGGGTCTCACAATCGACACCATAGCTTACCCTATGGTGACGGTTTTAGACGCAAAACCGACACCATAACTTACCCTTTGGTGACAGTTTTAGACGCAAAACCGACATCAAAGCATACCCTATTGTGGCGGTTTAGACCCTATGGTGGCGGTTTGGGACTCACAACCAACACTATAGCGTACCCTATGGTGACGGTTTTAGACGCAAAACCGACACCATAGCTTACCCTATAGTGACGGTTTTAGACGCAAAACCGACACCATAACTTACCCTATTGTGGCGGTTTAGACCCTATGGTGGTGGTTTGAGACTCACAACCGACACCATAGCGTACCCTATGGTGACGGTTTTAACGCACAACCGACACCGTAGGGTAAGCTACAGTGGCGGTTTTACAACCGACACAAACATTATGTGACCCCAGCAATCACGTCGCTAGAAAACCGACACTAATGGAGTATTAGAACCGACACCGTAGGGTATAATTCTACTAGTGAAGGGGCACGCCTCTTTCTCGTGCACAGTATGTCCACAAAGATTACCGTATGCAGGAAAATCAGATATAGTGCATAATAACATTTCTTTCAAATTGAAAACACTATTTTGGTAGGCATAAAAGACTTCTATCCCTTCATCCCACAATGTTCTCAAATCGTCAAGAAGGGGAGCCAAGTAAACATCTATATCATTGCCCGGTTCTTTAGGACCCGAAATCAACAAGGATAACATCAAATACTTCCGTTTCATGCACAGATGGGGAGGTAAATTGTAAATAGCTAAAAGTACAGGCCAAGTGCTATGTTGACTGCTTAAATTCCCAAAAGGATTCATCCCGTCAGTAGAGAGTGTAAGTCGAAGATTTCTAGGTTCATTCCCGAACTCGGGATACTTGACATCAATATGTTTCCACTCTAAACCATCAGCAGCGTGTCTTATTTTGCCATCATTAGGTTTTGCAGTTTTATGCCATGTCAACAACTTTGCATCTTCCTTATTCGCAAACAGCCGTCGCAACCTAGGTATTATGGGAAAATACCACAAAACTTTGGCGGGGACCCCCTCCTTCTTTTTATAGCCATTCATTACAAACTGGACAATGAGTGCAACTCTCATACTCCTTGCGATATAATATACAATCATTAGGACATGCATGGATCTTCACATATTTCATACCAGTTTCTATGAGTACCTTCTTTGCTTCATACGTACGATTAGGAAGAACATTATCTTCTGGAAGCATGTCCTTCAATAATTCAAGGAGTTCGGTAAAACTTTTATCACTCCACCCATTTGTTGCTTTCAAATTATATAGCTTAACAGCGGCTGACAATTTTGTATAATTCTCACAACTCTTATACAAAGGCATTTCCGAGTCTTTTAACTTCTCTAATACAATGCTTGTTATGTCATCAAAATTAACATGGGGATCTTCATCTTCACCTAGAATGTCATCTTTATCATCAGGATCTTGGTCAGGGTAAGGTGGTTCTACATTTTCTTTACTTAACTGATCACCTAATATTGTTTCTAACTCATCATCATCAAACTCATCAGCCCAATCTGAATCTGAATCTTCCAGTGAGTCGATACCTTCTTCCATAGGAATAGTTGCCCCCTCAATCTCAATCTCTCCTCCGAACTGAACATCAATATCTTTCTCCATTATTTGGAGCACTCTAGACTCCCCATGAAACCTCCAAAGTTTATACTTTGGATTAAAATTATACTTTTCTAAATGGATTATAACTTCCGAGAAACTCATGTATTTAATATTCAGACACATATCACAAGGGCATGGCATCTTAGATGTGTCTTTCACATTCTTTGTAACGAATTCATAAAATTCAGCTAAACCAGTATACTTAGGATCACCTCTTTTCCCATCCATCATCCATGTACGATTCATATTTGATCTATATAATAGAAAAAAGGCAACAAATATCACAAACAAAAAATAAGGTAAACTGTAGAGCATCATAGTGGAATTTGTGTAAATCAATTGTTCACTACTCTACTGCATCACTACTTTGCACTTACTACTCTACTACTTCTGGTCTGATGCTATAGTGCGTCTGTTATATGCTCACTACTCTACTGCATCACTACTCCACTACATTACTAAGCTAATGCACCATGGGTAAGTTATCCGCTAAACAAAAGGAACTGAAAACAACTAAACAAAGAAGACGAACTCGTGCTTCTACCAAAAACAAATGGAATCGAAAACAACTAAACAAAGAAGACAAACTCTACACTAATTCACTGTTTTCAATAATGATTTGGTGATTGAAGCTACTAATTCACTGATTAATAAGACTTAGAATTAGTCTACTCTATAAAGGTTCAGTTTATTCCCCTTCGTGATTACTAAGAAAAAATACAAAGTTATATCCAAGTCTGCTATTATATATATATATAGTAAAGCTTGCTAGATGTCGGAAAAGTATAAGGGCCCTTGGGCGTGGGATGGGAGCGAAAAGACTACTCTTTGAAGAATACGGATTCGCAAATAGAGTAACGATAACTTTGGTCATCCTAAGTGCTTCGCCATTGGGCTATTCCACCTAACTGCCAGTTGATTGAAGCTACTGATCTGCGTAGTGATGGTGACCTAACTGTAGAGCATCATAGTTGATTAAAGCTACTGATCTGAATACTGAACCTACCCTCTACTGATACTTACTAAGCTAATGCACCTACTGCACTACTCTACTGCTACATTACTAAGCTAATGCACCTACTGCACTACTCTACTTACTGCCAGCCAACTTAAATCGTATCTTCTGCATCATTCTGAAATCCATATTCCCTGCAGAACAGATACATGCTCAGAAACTCAAATCATCTTCAGACCCTCTGCCACATACTGACCCAGATCCTAGTCCTGTTTTTTCCTAAATAAACGGGCTGACTGGTTCTTTACTTAATTAAGGCTATACTCAATCCCCTAGCAAAAAGAAAGAGTCAAACTTTTGGCAAAAGAGGAGCCAACCCCCATGTCTCGGGATCTTAACTCGCCCGTCAACATACACCCACGGTAAAAAAGCTAAGACATTCACAAAGTATGCTGCGTTCCTTTCTGCTCTTGATGAGCTTCTACTATGGCCTATCTACCGCGCTTAGGATACGAGTAAGAAAGCCGTAATCACAAGTTGTGCCTTATAAAAACAGAAGGCACTACTGCGTGCTATATATTACTGTAACTCTTAAAACTGCTACTGCCATATTATCAACAAAACTAGTTCAAATTCTTGTATAGATACTTTGTCAACAAAACCAAACCAAAAACAAAGCCATATCATTAAATTATCTCTGTCTAACACAGTATATTGCCAACAACGACTATAGTATTATCTCAAAGTTAATATTGACGAGTATTGAAAGGTAACCTTACCACTAACAATTGCTTTCGGCAACGATGAAAGGTAAGTGATTAGGGTGTTGCCAGAGTCCACATAGACCGTTCTCGAACTGGACGATCAAAATTATACTGTTTTAGGGCAAAATCAACGAAACAGAGGGAAGTTCATAATAGGGCACTGCACGAGTGAATTAAGAATATATTATTCTACATATTATTTTGTAAAGAACAGTGATGACGGTTGGTTATCCTAACCGTTCTCTATGTAATATAATTTGAAAATTTACAAAGAGCGCAGTTGTTGGTTACCTGTTCTCTTTGTTGATTTCAGAGAAGACGAAGACGGTTGAAACAATGCCCGTTCTCATTGATATAAGAAGAGTGCCAATTATAAATAAGAATGAAGAGGAGATATGAATTAGAACGGACGAATGAATAAGAATAGCGCAGGGCAGCCGGAAGTATACACAAGGTTTTCGTTGGTCTGTGAATTGAATCATGTTGTTGAGGGATATTTAAAACTGTACTGTTTGTTTGTATATATACAAGGTTTTCGTTATTTTGGGTTTAGGAAATTAAACTTTTTTTTTTAATTCTCTTTATTGGTTTTGGGTTTAGGAAATAAAGTTAAACTTCTTTTTTTTTAATTCTCTTTATTTGTTTTATTAACTTTTTAGGAAATCTTGTTTTATTAACTTTTTAGGAAATTTTGTCATATTAACTTTTTAGATTTTGTTTTATTAATTTTTTAGGAAATTACGTAACTCATTCTCGTTTTTAGAAAAAAATTTATATGTAACTCATTTAGTTATTTATTAAATTATTCTTTTTTTTTGCATGTATAGTAGGGTCGGATGATATTATTTTTAGGAAAATTTGTTTTACAAACAAGACGGTCGGTCATACATAATAAGCGTTATCTATGTTAATATTTAATATATTAAGACGGTCATACATAATAGAATAATTACCGTCGTCTTGTTTTAAGCATATCTTATTTTATAAAGAGGACGGTCTTAAATAATAAGCGGTATCTTTGTTAATATATTAATCTATTAAGACGGTTATCCATAATAAGTGTTCTCGTTGTTACTATTTTGATATATTAAGACGGTTGGTCAAACATAACCGTTCTCGTTGTTAGGCTACGAGAACGGTTCATACGTATAACCGTTCTCTTTTTGAGTCATATATGAGCGCCAAAAATAAAGTGACAAAACAGAACAGTTCCGCATTGAACCGTTCTTAAAGGGGTGTTCTATTAGCCCGATTTTGTAGTAGTGGCGATTTAGAACGCAAATGAATTTATTCAATCATATTCTGCTCAAATTATCTGAGTGGAATGAATATTTTCAAATAAGATATGATGCTGCGCACGTTAGAGGTCTTTCGACTATCCAAAAATGTACTGCTGCAATTCGACAACTTGCATATGGTAATCCACCTGACTCATACGATGAGTATATTAGAATAAGTGAGACCACCGCTAAAGAAATTTTGTTCTATTTTTGTCGTGGCATTATTGAGGTATTTGGTCCACGATACCTTAGAAGGCCAAATGAAGAAGATGTACACCGCTTACTCGAAATGCACTCAAGCCGCCATGGCTTCCCAGGAATGCTTGGAAGTCTTGATTGTATGCATTGGCAGTGGAGAGCATGTCCTGTTTCATGGCATGGGCAATACACTAGAGGTGATCATGGTGTCCCGACAATTATGCTTGAAGCTGTTGCTTCTCAAGATTTATGGATTTGGCATGCATTTTATGGTGTGGTTGGATCAAATAATGATACTAATGTTCTCCGCCAATCCCCGTTGTTTAATGATTTTGTTGAAGGATTTGCGCCGGAGGTTCGTTTTTTAGTTAATGGCACACAATACACAAAAGGATATTATCTAGTTGATGGTATATATCCCGAGTGGGTGACTTTTGTCAAGAGTTGTCCACGTCCAATGGACCCTAAAAGAATATTATTCAAAAAAATGCAAGAGTCGGCAAGAAAGGATGTCGAACGTGCCTTTGGTGTTCTTCAAGCTCGTTGGGTCATTATACGCAACGCAGCACGGTTCTGGGATAGAAGACATTTTTTTACTATCTTTATCATATTTCTTTAAATCTATGATCGGATTATTCGCTTTTATACTCTGCAGTCAACCATATATCTAGTCCATACAATGGAAGATAAATACATCACATATTATTGAATATCCATTTAAATAACAAACCGGTAAATTAAAAATAATTACATATGTCTCCAGGGATTTTCAGCAAGGCTAACACACTCATTGTATCTAAAACAATCAACAAGATGGTCGATGGAGAAGCCAGCTGCTTGGGTGAATGATTGTATAATCACTGGTCCCACCAACCTGAACCCTCGCCTAACAAGGTCCTTGCTGATAACGTCTGCTTTAGGAGTTCTTAGTGGTATGTTTCTTGGATATCTGTACTTGTTTATTATTGGCTTAAAGTTGAAATTACCCCATAAATAACTACTAAATGATCCATGCTCCTTCATTAGCTGCATTGACATATTCCAACAAAGGGTGTGAATGACAATTGTTTGTTTTTCTGTATAAGTTTTTATACTCCCTCCATTCAACTCCACATTGCATGTATTCCTTTTCCGTCCATTCAACTCCATACTACACCTTTCCTTATTCGGTTGTACTTTTATTACTATAATACTACTAGGGTCCACTTTTTCTATACAAATTACACATAATCCAAAACACTTTATATCTATTTTTTGTACTTTTAATACTATAATATGGTTTTCTTAATACTTGTGCATAAATCATATGTGCAATGTAGAGTTGAATGGAGGGAGTATATAAGAAATCCTCCTTTTATTTAATAAGAGAACAAAAACACTTTTTGTTGGAGTCAGTGCCCGTCACAGTTAGTGTGATAACAATATAAATCTCTTACAGGTTCACAGGGTATACTTAGTATTATAATAAGTTGATTAACGTTTATCGATAACGGTTGACTTGCTAGAAGTTTGACGTTATTGTCATACAGATGGCGTTGATCAACTGATCCCTAAAAGTCACACCTAGAGGATGTGTTTGAGAGATGTGATTATATAAAAATATAATTATATTGATGCTCTTAATGACTAAACGGTTAGTCGACTAAAATGTTGGTCAAATTTAATAATGATGCGATTATTTAATGAGATTAAATAATATTAGGAGATATGAATTAAATGTTAATTCATAATTTAAATATAAAATGTTATATTTAAAAGGCAAATCATAAATATATGATATTTATAAATGACATAAAATTTTAATATATGAGATTAAAATTTGTTAATTATACGATGCTTAATTATGTTCTCCTAAAATATTTATATATATATTGTATTATATTATTTTATAATAATAAATGAAAAAAGCGGTTTGTTGTTTATGATACAATTAATTGTATCTAACTAATTAATATTTATTATTATTTATTTAATACATAATTAATATATATATATAAGCATGCCAACCACCAAAATGGTGGTTAACACAAAATAAAGACGTTTATCATTTTGTGACAAAAAATGGGCCGTGAGTTTCATCAAAGAAAGAAGAAAAATTCAGATTTTTCTTATTTATTAGTATTATATAATTATTATATATTAAATGTAATATATAAAATCTTAATTTAACAAAAGGAATTTGGGCATATCTATACACATTTTGGGTGCAACTTATAGGAGAATATCTATATTGATATTTTGTTCTTAGGCCTCAAATTTGAAGTACCAAAGGTTAATTCTAATTTATGTTATTTATTTACATATTGCATATGAGACGATATTATCATATTATAATGTTTCGTTATAATCCTAATAATTATGTTAAAATATACCGATATTTCCTACACTTTTAGTTTTTCCCTCCAAGATACATATAACTAAATAAAAAAATAAATGAAACTTTCTTTCTTTCAAACTATTATCTTTTCAATATATTCTTACCTTTTTGTTAAATACATAGTTATGTTTTTTCAATAAAAAATTGTATTAAACTATTAATTATAAGTTGAGTAGTGAAAAAATTATTCTTTTAAAGAATAACTTGACACATACTTACTGTTAGCTTTGTGACAAAAACACTGAATCAAATAATTGGAGAATTTGCTTTTACAAAAATCAATAAATTAACTGAAGAAAGTTTATAAATGACAGCCTTAGTTTGATGGTAAAAAAATACTTTCATTAAAATTCATATTTCTTTACATTATTAAATTCTATTTGATTAGTTTCCCGTTTTGGAACGCGGGTAGAACACCGTGGTCCGTCTTCCAATCTACGTTCCAAAATCAATTCCATTTAAATGAGTTCCGTTAATTCAACAACTTGTCTCTTTTCTATATTATATTAAGGACCTTTTACAACTAAAGAAGATGCCCAAAAATCAAAGGACAACCAGCTATACAGATCGTCCAAGCAGCCCTGGGATTTTATGCACACAACCCTCAATGTTTCGGTTTTTGTTCATCCTAGGTTTCATCATTGGTCCTTTTTCAAAAGTCCTCAAAGTTATCAAACAAAAGTCAACAAGCAATTTAAGGATGACATGTGCGTGGGCAGCCGTGATCTATGACAAACACAAGGGTTTCTCCATTGGATCCTTCTCGGTGCAAACATGCTTCATTCAACTAGTGTCATAGGTGTAATTCATTGAGCTAGTCGTGTGTTGTCTTTTGCTTTGATTACACGGCTAAATGGGCTATTTAAGAGTCTTATTTCTGTTTTTTTTAATGTCCACCATTGGATGTAAGATGCACGACCTAGATTAGAAGACTAGGTGCTATATAAACCATGCAATACTTGAGTAATTTTTCAGATTTGCTTAAGTTTATGAACAAGAAAAAATCAAGTGTTCTTCCTCTAAAATATTCTCCTTACTTAGTGCTAGAGAATCTCCATTGCTTAGTGCTTGGGGTGATTAACTCATTGCTTAGTGCTTGGGTTAGTTTACGCTTAATCTATTGTTTAGTGTTCGGATTGGGTCATATCTCGTTCTTGTTACATCTTCTTTCTCATCCAAAGTTAACAATTAAACAGTCCTACAAAATGTTTACTTAGTCTCAATTTTAGTCCAAATCTGAAGGTAAACATATCTTTTGTATGTTCAAAACAGTCCTAAAATTCGAGTGTCTAAGTTTCACTCCAACTTGGTTATCAGAGCTTTGGTTAATGTCTCTGTGAGTTCATTTTCCCTTACCTACATCAAAACTACAAAAAAAAAACCACGAGTGAATTGAGTGAAGAGAGAATAAACGGTCTTGGATAAAAATTAAATTGTTTAACAACCAAATGTTGATGTGAAAGAAAAAGAAAAAGAAAAACCTCTGAAATAAGAAACCTCAAAAAACAACAATGGCGGTGTCTAGTAGTAAGCAAAAAACTAACAATCGTAGTGCCAATTCTCCATCAAAATCATCAAAATCAAGTAGTAAGGAAGATCTGCTAAGAACAAATCATCCTGTCAGTTTAAATTCTGGAAATTCTGGAGTTATTGTGGGAGGACCAACGGAAGGAGAAACTTCAGAAACAGCTTCAATAAATGCAATACAAGGAATTGCTCTGCTAGATCTTAATGAAGAGGAGGAACTAAATGCTAGTGATAGGTGGATGCTTCGAAATGGAGGGAGGAATGTGCCAGTCATGGAACCAATTGCAGAAGAAACAGAGACTGAGGAATTGTTGCAGTTCAGCACTGAAGATATCCAACATGAGGTAGAATTCTGGAATAATGCTGTGTTCTGTTACATTCTAGGTGCTAATCCTCCATGGGAGACTATAGAAAACTATATTTACCATGTATGGGGTGAATTTAACATTGATAAGATTTCGTTCATGGATAATGGTAGTTTCTGTTGGAATTATTGCTTCAAAAGAAGCTTTCATGTTTATCACACATTGCAGCATTTAATTCCGTCTTCATTGTTTGTGCAATCAGTCGTGTTAATGCATACACACTGATTTGTTCAGTCATTTTGGTTTCTCAATACTGAATGTGCACAGAATACATGTCGCCTTAAATGCTGCATACTATGAACTTTACAGAACATCACTGCTATATAAACCCCCCAATATCACTCACAAAATCACTCAACTCATTTTCATCACTTTCCCGTCTCTGCAATCTTTATCTCCTACTTATATATTTCTGTCTACCAAATAATTCTTAAAGGTTCTTTGGCAACGAACTTGGCTTTGTTCATCTGTTTCTCCGCCTACACCAGAGAAACAGCGGTTGTGTAATCCTGGGGGTTGAGTGCCATTTGAGGCCGTGTGTAGTAGACGGGGCATAAATCAACTTTAGGACAGTGACGCTTGTCACGCCACAACCTTCCGTCTCAGATAAGATCTTTACTGTTTTTTTCTATTATTTATAGTTTCTACGCTATACCTACTACCGTGATAACAATCTAAAGTTGATTTATTATTGTCAGTTTTAGCTATTCCTATGGTAAATTATTATTAACGCTACTGAAAGACCGTCTTATATGAGAATTAGTGCTCGTGAATCGTGATACAGCTAGGTAGGAAGGGATCTGTTGGTAATTGAACTATTCAAGTTTAAAGTTGCGATATTTGATGATGTAAAATGCTGAATTTTTAGATGATGGGTTTTTCTTTAGATTCTACTATTGTACTTCTGCTTTGAATTTTTTTTTTTAAATATCTTTTAAGTAATGATGATTTTCTGATAAATTTTGTCGGTGGAAGTATGATGCTTGTTTGGCAGAGTTCATGCATCGGAGGCACTTTTGTCCTTGTTCTTAGTTAGTGACATTTGAGTTTCGTATTCGCTAGTTGTTCCATGATAGGCGCGATAGCTCCCGTCTTAACATAGGGTTAGCTTGTAGTGATCTTACTCTAAACTGATTTCATTTTTATAGTATTGTTTTTTTTTCTCGACAGATTTACTGTAACAATACCATTTGGCATATGATTTGTTTTTAGTTTGATGTGCATTTACTGCCTTATCTTCCAAGATTTTTACAAAGTCTCCATATGTTAAAGATTATTGAAATGAGGCATTTATTTGATAATATGTATGTACCAAAGAACAAAGATTTGGGTTCTCATAAGTTTCCTTCTCAAAACCCACATTTAATTTTCTTGATGTTAGTAATTTTGGAAGAATGATATTTACATGTGAGTAATTATGATGTATGAAATTTTGGGTTACTGATATTCTCAAGGTTACATTTTCTTATAAAATACATCTTAATTTGTATATGCGGGTAACCATTCATAGTTATAACTTTTTAGTTTAATATTTCGTAAAACGTGTAAGTGTTGAACTATCTTCCAATTATTGTTTGACTTTGCTTAATTTCTTGGTATGCTACGGTGATTTGAGTACTTAATGACACAACCAACCGTAAATGCATTATTTAAAACGATAAGAAATCAATAAAGTGTTGTGGACATGGGCCAAAACGAGGTATTTATGTTTATATGTTTTATTGTTAATATGCATGTATCAATAAGACAATAACAAGTTTGTCGTTTCGAAGTTACATGTAAATTATGTGATCTAATTCTCATTCGCTGGTTCCTTTGGCGGAAAAATTTACACGTATGAGAATTATAATTGTGTGTATAAAATGATAGTCTTTTATTTTATTTTATTATGTTGGCATTCATGGAGAACAAGATCTTTACGTGGTATATCAACACGCAATTATTTTATCGTGCATAAATACGGTATATTAGTGAGATATTAATCATATAAAAATGACCAAATGCTAACTATCAATTGTAATGATAGAAATGTTTAACACGATGCATTTGTATTATAATAGTGAGTTGGTTGACTTTTTTGAGTATTTGTCATCTCTTATCATCCATCATTACTCTAGGTTTCTGATACTTGCTTGTTTTTGGTGTTAATTTAAATATAATGTATGAAGCATGTTACAAGAGAATATTGTACGATTCATACAATACAATATTGATTATTATCATTAGTTGAAATTTTGTAGTCGAACAGAAAGTTCTACAAACTTTATTTGAAATTATTTTATCAATTCTTATGAGAGTGACTGGTCTCATTAGAAGATGTTCGCCTAGCTAATAAGGCCTTAAGATAAGTCAAGGATTGTGGGGGTGTCTAGCGAAGGTAAGACTCCTTTTATTTCTTTATTTTATCATATTTTATTTGAGTTTCAGTGTTGGAAGTGGTAATAATGTCAACTACATGGGGTTGATTGATAGTTGTAAATACTCTAACTATGGGATTGTATAAAGCTGTTTTTTTCTGTCTAAGAACGGTTGCTTGATAATACATGTTCGATTAATTACTTTGTTTATTTGGTTTAAATGTTTATTTTGAACCAAAAAGCGGTAAAAGACACATAAATTATATTTATTTGGTTAAACTTGCAATGTTTCTTTAACAGAAGATAATGGTGATAATTGGATCACTAACATATGAGATATCTAAGATGTATTATCGAGTTTATATATATGACAAAATGAAATTGGTGGAAATGTTCTTACATTGATATATATGATGCTTGTACGTGTTACGAGAGGCATGATATAGCTTATGTCGTTATAAGTGATTAACACCCTAATTTTGGTAAGACAGAAAACAATTGTATCTTTGGAAATGCGTTTGGAATTTGATTAAATGTCAAATAATAATGGACTTCATTTGTTGTTCAGATACAATTTTCATAGTGCTATATCATGTATGCTAACTATACAAATTGTGTTACTAATATGCAATAAGGTGTGAATTAATTATGCTAGAATTGATATGCACACGAAATTGATGGAAAATACGATCAATATCAATGGGTTCACAAAGATTGTGAATTGTAAGTGGATATTGAGATCCCTTACACATTGGGATATCATGATAGTACGTACGTAAATTGTGAAGAGGATATTGAGATCCTCCTACCAATGGCCATGGTAGAAGTTGGTGCTGGTGTGGCAGCACAAGGAAATGGGATTAAAGCCTATTAAGGAGTACACTGTGATTGATATCCAACTTAGCCTAGCTAAGGTCAAATGCGGTCAAACGAAGTCACAGCGGACTCGAGATGAAATGTCAACACCATTTTCTTTCAAATTGTTATATAACATTTCTTTTTTCTATTTTTCCTTTTTCAAGGTACTGTCGCGTGTTCATAAGGTTAAGCCACGGCTCTTAATAAATTCATAGTCCTAAAAGGATGGTTTGAGACAGTTAGACCTGATGAATTTACCTATGTGAATGTGGGGGCTATTGCTCTAACCCCAAGAGAGTTTAAGGCTTTAGGCTCTCTAGAGGCATTCACGAGATTACCAGGATTCATGTGGGGAGCACTTGGGAAGTCCAAGTAAAACACTTATTATATATGTTGCGTTCATGATGAGTTCATGGATGGTGCGAACACTAGCCCTGTTTCTGAGAATTGGTAAGTGCGCAACTGACCTTTTACCAACTCCATTAAAAGGTTAAAGGCTTTGATCCACCTCAAATGGCGGTCTAAGGTTATTGTATGCACTGGGTGTTAGTTAAAGTCCACAAGACACTAAACATCTAAATTCCAAATCTCCGTTGCCAAACAATTTTTTTTCTCCCTTTTATTGTTCTATTATGTTCTTCTTCTTTTGAATCATGTGGGGGATTGTTGGAATTATTGCTTCAAAAGAAGCTTTCATGTTTATCACACATTGCAGCATTTAATTCCGTCTTCATTGTTTGTGCAATCAGTCGTGTTAATGCATACACACTGATTTGGTCAGTCATTTTGGTTTCTCAATACTAAATGTGCACAGAATACATGTCGCCTTAAATGCTGCATACTATGAACTTTACAAACCTTCACTGCTATATAAACCCCCCAATATCACTCAACTCATTTTCATCACTTTCCTGTCTCTGCAATCTTTCTCTCCTACTTATATATTTCTGTCTACCAAATAATTCTTAAAGGTTCTTTGGCAACGAACTTGGCTTTGTTCATCTGTTTCTCCGCCTACACCAGAGAAACAACGGTTGTGTAATCCTGGGGGTTGAGTGCCATTTGAGGCCGTGTGTAGTAGACGGGGCATAAATCAACTTTAGGACAGTGACGCTTGTCACGCCACAACCTTCCGTCTCAGATAAGATCTTTACTGTTTTTTTTCTATTATTTATAGTTTCTACGCTATACCTACTACCGTGATAACAGTTTCATTGTACGATTTCATAATATGGATGATAGGGATGCTCTCTTATTGTCTGGGTATTACTTGTTTGAGAATAAGCCAGTTATTATCAAAGAATTGAGTATGGATATGGAATTGGTCAAGGAGAAAGTTGATGTTGTTCCAGTGTGGATTAAGTTGACAGGTGTACCACTTAAATTCTGGGGAGAATGTTCACCAAAGATTGCAGGATTGGTGGGGAAGTATGTGAGAAGGGATAGAGAAACGGAGGAGAAAACATAATTGAGTCATGCTAGAATTCTTTTTGAGTTAAAAATGGACCAAGTACTGCCTGATGTGATTAAGTTTTTGGATGAAAAAGGAGATGTGGTGAATGTTAAAGTGGGATATGAATGGAGACCTGTAACATGTGGAAGTTGTCATGGGACTGGACATAGGAGTGATCAATGTAGAAAGTATAGACCACCAAATGCTGTCAGGAATGAACCTGGAGGTAGGATTAATGGGAGACAGGCCAAACCAGCTCAAGTATGGAGGCCTATACCAATACTTGAGCCAAACATACCAGTACCTGTTGTGGTCACTCCTGTTGTGTTTCCAGCATTGGGTGGACCAAGCATTCATACTGGGGGAAAGTATACTCCTACTAAGCAGTTACCAAGAACTAATAGGCAAGGAGGCATGGAGGGAGTTAGACAATCAGGGAGATTTAATTCGTTTGCTGAGGCATTAACAAATAATCTATCTCCTGATGGCAGAGTAGCAGATGCAGGAAAGGACCCTCCCTATACAGGTAGTCATGACTAGTATAGGATTCTGTAATGTTAGGGGTCTAAATGACCTGAATAAACAGAGGTCTGTTAAGTGGTTTGTGACTAACAATAATGTAGGCTTATTTGGACTTCTTGAAACAAAAATAAAACCTACTAGTTTTAATAACAATAGTAGCTTATGTGAGGGATGGAGTATAACAACCAATAGTAGTTGGCATAAAGGTGGCAGAATCTGGATCTTTTGGAAGCCAAATGTGTTTGAGATTAAGGTGTTGGAGTATAATGCTCAGTTTGTTCACATGTTGGTGAATGATAGGAGTAATTGGAAGGAGTTTATTTAGACTGTGGTGTATGCTTTTAATGGTGTTCATAAAAGAAGAGAATTGTGGGAGTTTCTCAAATCTGCTGCTAGGGATATCCAGGGGCCCTGGTTATGGATGGGTGATTTTAACACTGTTCTCAATCCTATAGAAAGAATGGGTGGTAATTCTACTGAACTTGAGATGGAGCAGTTCCAGGATTGTGTTTCTATGTGTGAAATGGATGATTTAGCAGCTTCTGGAGCCTATTACACTTGGACTAATAAGCAAGAGATAGCTGACAGGAAATACAGTAGGCTGGATAGAGTAATGATGAATAGTGAATGGTTGAATGGATTTGGTGACTATATGGCTCATTTTCACCCTGAGGGTCTCTTTGACCATGCCCTTGCACAGTAGTTAATAAGAAGATGTATATTGGGGGGACAAAAATGCTTCAAGTACTTTAATATGTGGGGTAAAGCTAGGCAGTTTGAGGATGAGGTGAAGAAAGTGTGGGATCAGTTTTATCCTGGTACCAAAATGTTCAAAGTTGTGAAGAGGTTAGTAGAGAGGCCTGGAGATTATGAATTGATGCTACTTGTTACTCTGATATCGAGAATACAACAAATAGAGCTAATATTGAACTAGTTAAAGCTCAGGAGCAGTTAGTGGAGAGGCCTGGAGATTATGAGTTGATGCAGCAGGAAATTGATTTAGCTGCTAATCTGCGTGAGTTGATTATTGCTAGAGATAGTTTCTTAGCTCAGAAAGCTAAAATTCAATGGTCAATGGGAGGTGACATGAACACTTCATACTTCCATTCTGTTATCAAAAAAAGGACTATGTAGAACAAAGTATTCCAGATTGCATATAAAGAAGGGAGACAGTGTGTTGATGGGGTGGACATTCAGAAGGCTTTCTTGGGATATTGTGAGGACTTGATGGGGACATCTCAAAATACTACTCCTGTATACGTTCATGTGGTAAGAAGAGGAGCTAGTTGTAATGATGGTCATCATACCATTCTCAACAGGCCTGTGACTACAGAAGAAATCAGAAAATGCTTATTCAGTATACCTAATGAAAAATCTCCTGGTCCAGATGGTTATACGAGTCAGTTTTTAAGGATGCGTGGGGGATTGTGGGAGAAGACATAACTGCTGCTGTAATGGATTTCTTTAAAACAGGCAAAATCTTGAATTAGGTTAATGCTACGATATTAACCCTTATTCCAAAGGTGGAGAGACCAGTTAGTGTGACTCAGTTCAGGCCAATTTCCTACTGCAATGTGATTTATAAGACTATTTCAAAGGTGATGTGCAACAGGTTAGCCTTGGTATTACCTGATATCATCAGTAATATCCAGGGGGCTTTTGTAAAAGACATGAGTATTTTGGAGAACGTTTTGATCTGTCAGGATCTAATTAGGCATTACAGTAGAGGGGTGACATCTCCTATATGTATGTTTAAACTAGACCGGCAGAAGGCGTATGATTCCATAGAGTGGGATTTTGTGGATCAAATGTTAGAGGCATTACAGTTTCCAATGGGGTTCAGGAAGATGCTCATGGTGTGTATTACTACTCCAAGATACACCTTGAATATGAATGGTTCTCATTTTGGTTATTTCAAGGGGAAGACGGGACTAAGACAAGGAGACCCAATGTTTCCTTTAGTGTTCTGTATTTGCATGGAGTACATGACCAGAATCATTAGATATGCAACTGATACTTGGTACTTCAGATACCACCCTATGTGTAAGAGTTTAAAATTAACTCATCTGCTATTTGCAGATGATGTTCTGATGTTCAATAAAGGGGACACTAGATCAATCATGCTGCTGTTAAGATCACTTGCAACATTCTCAGCAGCTACTAGTCTTAAGGTTAATGCAAATAAGTCTGAAGTGGTCTTCAGTGGGGTGCCAAATACTGTTAAGCAAGAGATATTGCAAGTATGTGGATATCAGGCGGGTAAGTTACCTTTCAAATACTTGGGTATTCCTATTCAGCCTGGCAGACTACTTAAACAGGACTGTAACATACTCCTGGATAAGATTAGCTCAAGAATCAGGGGGATAGGAGCAAGGAAATTAAGCTATGCTGGAAGGCTTGTTTTAATCAATTCAGTGTTAAATACACTACACTCTTACTGGGCAAATATTTTCTTGATTCCAAAGGGTGTAGTAAAGAGAATAAAAGCTCTTTGCAGGAATTTCTTCTGGAGTGGACATGAGGAGTATCAAAGGTGTCCTCATATTGCTTGGGAAAAAAATGTGTTGTCAGAATATTGAAGGGGGTTTAGACTTTAAGAATGTGGGCATTTGGAACTTGGCTACTGTTGGAAAACTTGTAAATTGGATTTTCACAAAAGCTGATAGGCTATGGGTGCTTTGGATTGATCATGTGTATTTGAAAGGAGCTACTTGGATTGATTATAAGCCCCCTATGGATTCCAATTGGAACTGGAGGAATGTTTGTAAAGTCAAGGAAAGGTTGGTGAATGGGTACCACAATGGTGTCTGGCTGAATAGTGATAAGGGATATAGTGTCAACTCTTGCTATCAATGGCTAAAGGGACAGTACCCTTCTGTCCCCTGGTATGGAACTGTGTGGGATAAATGGAATGTGCCAAAGCATGCTCTCAATGGGTGGATGATAATGCAGAATGGGATTTATACTAGAGAGAAACTGAAGAGAATGGGTGTATGTAATACAGATAGTTGCTTGTTATGTGAGCAACACATAGAGACCAAGGATCACTTGTTCATGCATTGTCTGTATAGCAGGATGATCATTGATGCTATGGAACAATGGCTAGGTTTCAAGTTATGGCAGCCTAGGAATGGTATAACTAAGCTGCAGCGGAGAGTGAGGAATATGGCTATTAATGCTTGCTGGTATAGTTTATGGAAGGAGAGGAATGAATGTAGGTTATATTTGAAGGTTCACAAGCCTGGAAGACTAGTTGCAGAATTGAAGCAAACAATTAGAGAAAGAATTAAGCTCAAAATGCAGAATACAATGACTAATAGAGATAGAGTATGGCTGAATAGTATTCAATGATACTTGTATGTATTTGATGATTTTATGAAGTAATACAAAAGCTCACATTTAACCAAAAAAAATGTTGATGTGATTTTGGAGTCCATAATAACCCTAATGGCTAATCTTCCAACACCACCCCCAAGAGGAAGAGGACGACCGCCACATCAAAGAGGAAAAGGAAGGGGACATGGCATGGGTGATCACAACCGTGAATTGGAGGAGCATGAGAAGGGTTTTCACTCGGACTACGGGGAGTCTCTTACCGAATTCCACCATGATAAGCACTCAAAAGATGTTAAGGTAGACATTCCCGACATTCATGGTAGTTTAAATCCCAAAGATTTACTTGATTGGATATGAATTATAGAAAGAGTTTTGAGTTTAAATCATATTCGGATGCTAAATATTTTAAAGTAGCATTCTTAAAACTTAAGGGATATATTTCACTTTGGAATGAGAACTTAAAAAATCGGAGAACAAGGGATAGTAGATACCCTATAAAATCTTGGTTTAAGTTGAAAAAAAAAACCTAAATGGGAAATTTTTGCCCCATGAATACACCCAAGGCATGCCCATTAGATTTAATCAACTTAAACAAGACCACCAACTTCTTGAGTCATATGTAAGAAACTTTGAACACCTCATCTTGCAATGTGGAATAAATGACAAAATTTCGCAAAAAGTCCGACTACAACATGTTTGGTCTTTTGATGAGGCCGGTAATCTAGCTTTAAGGGTGGAAAAGGCGGGCAAGGGGAGGACACCACCACCTAAACGGTCGTCCAAAATAACCTAGACCAAAATCACCACCATGACCGAGACCAAGACTAAACCAAAAGAAATAGCCCACACAACACCAGAAATACCATATGCCGACAAAGGAAAAGCTCCCAAAACCTCAATAAAAATCGTTGGCCTTAAAAAATGCTTGCAATGCCAAGATTATGGTCACTTTGCCGAACAATGTCCAACCAAAGAAGCCCTTAGTAGCTTTGAAGTTGACACTGGGAGGAGGATGAAGTGATGGTGTGTGATGAAGAGGAGAATGCCGAGAGTAGGGGAGGAATTGGTCATTTCGAACTCCGGTCCTAGTCTTGTTTCTTGGAGAATCATGCATACACAGACCTAACCACTAGAAATGGACCAAAGACAACAAACTTTTTGTTCTAGATGCACCATAAAGGGGGGGGGGGGGGGTGTAATGTTATCATTAATGGAGGGAGTTGTACAAATGTGGCTTGTACTACCCTTGTTAAAAAAGTGTACCTACACAAGAACATCCATGTCCATATATGTTAAGGTAGCTCAATAAAGGAGTCGAGGTTAGAGTCGATAAACAATGCTTGATGTCATTTTCTATTGGTAAAAATTATATTGATGAAGTACTTTGTGATGTTCTACCAATGGATGCATGTCATTTATTGCTTGGGAAACCTTGGGAGTTTGATAAGGATTTCATTCACCATGGGAAACATAACACATATAGCTTCAAATTTGGCCAAAAGAAAATCACCTTATCACCGTTACCACCAAATCAAAAACCAACCACACCACCTTCCATGCTTGAACCATCAATACAAGTCCTTTTAATCAATGAAACCAAAATGACGCATGATTTGAGAGGAGGGGAGGATGTCTATATTCTTGCTGTCATGGGGAAACCAAGTAGAACAAGGGGCTTACGTGAGTCGACCCGAAGGTGTTTAGGGACGGGAGGTCCAAAAACTACTTGATTCTTATGGAGATGTGTTTCCTAGTGAGCTTTCGAGTGAGTTACCTTCTATTAGGGGCATGGAGCATCAAATTGACCTTATTATGGGAGCTTCTTTACCCAATAAGGCAGCCTATAAAAGTTATCCAAAAGCCACCCAAGAACTACAACACCAAATAGGAGAGCTTATGAGTAAGGGGTTTGTGAGATAGTCTCTTAGTCCTTGTGCGGTTCCGGCTTTACTTGTGAGAAGGATGATACATGGAGGATGTGCACCGATAGTAGAGTTATTAATAACATAATGGTCAAGTATATGCTTCCAATACCTAGGCTTGATTACATCATGGATGAGCTAAGTGGAGCTCAATTGCTCTCAAATATTGATCTAAGACAAGGGTACCATCAAGCGAGGATCAAAGAGGGAGATGAATGGAAAACGGCCTTCAAAATAAAACATGGGTTGTATGAGTGGTTAGTGATGTCGTTTATGTGGGGAATAGAACATGTATTCACCCTAAAAATGCAGGATTATAACGAAAAATACACATGCGTTTATAGTCATAAGATATAAAAATGTGAAAGAGAATAACAACCTTAGGTCCTTGCACGATTGGTCTAAGAACAGGAATTAAAGTAAATTCCCTCCTATAACTTGCACCCAAGACTTTGTTTGAGACGATGACACGTGTGCTAGAAATACTCTCCAATTGCCTTGCAATATGGGGAGAGTTTTTGTGAGTTTAGATGTGAGATCTAGGTTTTGGGAGAAGCATACTCTCAAAAACCTTAATTATCAGAATAATATGAATACCAGTAGAAGATTTAGAGTCATGACAAAAGGAGAATTACTCTCATTTAGTTGTACTCTACTCGGCCGGTCGAGTAAGACCTAGAGTAAGAGTGGGCTTTCCACTCTTACCATATTCCTTCCCGTGATCCGACCCTAAAGCTCAAATATAATTCGCGGGATTAAATTATAAATCGTATACGTGTTATCAGATATTAATGTAGTCGATACATTAATAATGGTCTGACAAAAATACGATATTGTATAATTAGGTTAATTAATATAACTGCTTATATTAATATATATGAATTCAATATTTAATTAAATATAACCGTTTATATTTAATTTACGAATTAATCATGTAATCCATATTAGCTAATATTATTTAATCCGTATTAAATAATAATCTCAACATCTCATTTACTAATTTAATAGTCAATACCTCTGACTAACCGTTTAGTCATTTCCGGCATAAATGTGACTGTATTTTCATACCTTCACATCTCTCAAACGTGTCCTATAGGTGTGACGTATAGGGACTAGTTGATCACCGCCATCCGTATGACAATAACGTCAAACTTATCTAGCAAGCCAACCGTTATTGATAAACGTGGATCAACTGATAATAATACTGTAGTATGCCCTTGTGATCCTTTAAGAGATTTAGTAAGTCATTGTACTAACTGTCAAGGACACCAGCCCCAACAGTTTAGGTTGTCCAATGCTCCAAGTACATTCATGAGGCTTATGGCCGAGGTGCTTAGACCTTGTCTGGGTCAATTTGTTATCGCATACTTTGATGATATAATAATCTATAGTTCATCCAAAGAGGAACATCTTCAACATCTCCAAATTTTGTTCGAAACCCTAAGGAAACATAAGCTCTATAGTAAATTGAAAAAGTGTTCATTCATGCAAAATGAGGTCTAATTCTTGATTTTATCCTAAGTGATCAAGGGATTCTAATGGATCTAAAGAAGGTTAAGGCAATTGCATCTTGGCTGAGACCTTCAACCATCACCGAAGTTAGGAATTTTCATGGGTTGGCTTTCTTTCATAGGAGATTCATCAAAGATTTTAGCACTGTCATGGCTCCCATTACCGAATATATGAAGAAAGAAGAGTTTTTATAGAGTAAAACGGTCGAGAGTTCCTTTAATAAGAAAATGATGTGTGAATCACCTATTCTTGTCCTACCCAATTTCAACAAGTTATTTGAAGTAGAGTGTGAAGCTAGTGGAGTGGGGATTGGAGCCAAGTTGGTTCAAGAACCAAAAACGGTGGCTTACTTTAGTGAGAAGCTCAATGGTGCCAAACTCAATTATTCCAATTATGATAAGGAGTTCTATGCCATCATCTGAGCCTTGACTCATTGGAGATATTACTTGAAGCCAAAGCCATTTGTTCTCCATTCCGATCATGACGCTCTCAGGTTCACTAATGACCAACACAAACCCAATCATAGGCATACTAAGTGGGTGAAATTTATTCAATTCTTTAACTTTTCAAGCAAATATATCAAGGGTAAGGTTAATATGGTGGCCGATTCTCTTTCGAGAAAGTTCACCATGTTAAGTTATATGGAGCAAAGAGTGCTTGGGTTTGAGCATATGAAGGAGTTCTATGTAGTGGATCACGATTTCAAGGAAGCATGACAAGACTACAAAATGGGCATGTGAAAAAGGGGAAGTACACGAGTCAAGAGGGTTTCTTATTCCTTGGTAATCGGTTGTGGATTCCTAAGGGGCCTTATAGAAACTTGTTAGGGAAGGAGGTTCATTCAAATGGCCTTGCCGGTCATTTTAGCATCCAAGAGACTTATGATATTCTTCAAGAACAATTATATCGGCCAAAAATGCTTGGTGATGTTCATGATGTGATCAAAAGGTGTGCACCTTGCCAACATTGAAAGTCTCATTTCCAAAAGGGTCCTTATAATGTTATACCCACTCCAAACCAACCATTAAAAGATGTGAGCAAATCTTAAGTAAGACTCTAATAAGCTGAATCAGCTTCAACTCACTAAAGTAGGTGCAAATGCGTATTTAAAATGGCTATAACCGTGAAACACATGTATTAACATATACTTTTTACGATCAAGACAAATGGTACTACTTACCTAAAATAGACAACCCACACAAATGGTAACATACCTTATTTAGCCTACAAAATGACTAAATTACCCTTATACCTAACATTTATTTACTACTTTATCATCTAATGGCCCACTCATCCACTCACTCAATTTTTAATTAAGCATGTGATGGCGCCACCGGGTGATACCCAATTTCGACGCCACCGATGGCATTTTATTATTGTTATTTGTTGATATTTTAATGGGTTATTCTACATGGTAACCCTGTATTTTTTCAAATTCTACATGGTAACCCTGCTTTTCAGTAAACACATATGGTAACCCTCAACTTTGTTAATATGTATTGCCGTGACCCTAAACTTCTTTTCCGTCAGTTTTGTCCGTTAAGTATGTACGTGGCCAATTAAATTTTGAGATTTTCTACAAAATAACCCTTTGTTTTTTGAATCCTACAAAATAACCCAATTTGTTTTTTTTTTTTACAAAAGAAATAATCTTAAAAATACTCCTTTGTTTCCTCAATTTATTATTATTAACACGTTTTTCACTCGATTACTCAGAAGAACGTCAACTCTTAATATCATCATCTCTTCAAAGTATGATTACCATAAATCTCCAAAAATCGGGTTCAATAATTAACAAAGAAATCAACCAATGTTTACAAATAAGTCTCTACTCATCAATTGTACCTAACTTTACTGTATGAATATGTCGAACAATTGAAGTCATTATTGCGTTTACAACATTTTTAGTTTTGAGATATATGTTGAGGTTTTAAAAACGAAATTTTCTTTGTTATATTAACACTATGAATTAAATTTGGGATTGAATATTATAATACTCGATATATATAGTACGTTTACTATGATATTTAGAATATTTTATAGAGAGTTTTTTTTATATCAAACAACGTTTTTATTAAAGTTTTTTCCAAAACTCGGTTTATTGAAGGGTAATGAGGGTGGAGTTGACAATTTGGGTGTAATTAAGCAAAATTGTGAAAATAAGATTAATTAACGGATTATATTTTTATACACATCTGAATTGTAGAAAAACTAAGGTTACGTTGTAGAATGTTTTAAAATATAGGGTTACCTTATGGAAAAACACAAAATTCAATTTGCCACGTCACATACTTAACGGACAAAATTGACGGAAAAACAATTTAGGGTCACGGCAATACGTTTTAATAAAGTTGAGGGTTACCACGTGTGGTCTCTAAAAAATAGGGTTACCGTGTAGAATTTGAAAAAATACAGGGTTACCGTATAGAATAACCCATCATTTTTTTAATGTTAATTATTATTGATAAATAAGGGGGAAATGGAAAAATATATTTACGTATCTTGTTTATGTAACTTTGGTGCAACCTATTTTGGTTCACTCCGTCTCCGGCCAACCACCCCCATGTCATAATCAACGGCAATCCATATATGCTTAAATAGAAATAAAAGAATTTCTTCTGAATTACGGATCAACGGGTTGAAGATGATGCAAATTTAGCCACAAACAATAAAAATTTAGATGTTCATATAGTTACTTGAATGTAGATGTGTGAGTTAATGAATAATTTGCCGCAAAATTCCAAAATAAAGACAATGAAACAAATTCATTTATATTGGATAAACAATATTTTGCCCGTGTTTCATACGAGAATTTGTTAAACAATAAGTATTTGTGACTAAATTAAAAATATTACCGTCCAAGGTTTGAGTAAAATTGAAGACTAAATTAATATTTCTCGGCGCCACCGGATGACGCCCTATCACTTCCCTTAAATTATTCATGTAGCCTCAATCAATCCAACTTTACACGTCACTTTTCCCCATTTACTTAAATAGTCCATATTTCTCAATGTTATTATTTGCTTGGATTGGTGGGAGTATTTTTTATTAATAAACATTACACATGTATGTTACAAATAAATTTTTTTGACTCGTTTTAAAATGATATTTAAAGGGACTAATCGATATATGGGACAAGCATACCTTAATAGTTCTTTTTGCGTTCTCCACAATGCACCTTGTTCGGCACTCAGCGAGAGCTAACTCCTTGCTACATGAAATGTTACTGATTTCTTCTTCTCCCATTTGAGCGACGAAGTTGATATCGAACCCACCAAAAGCATTTCTTTGTATTATTTATGTATGCATGCAGGTATGTTGACATTCAAACTTAATTTATATGCAGAGTAAATCAAAATAATAACTTGTGAGCTTAATTGAGAAATGATTGTGTATATACCTCAGTTGGCATCTTCTCTTTATAATTTCAGCCCAATTATAATCCATTAACATACCAGACATTGAAAGTAGCTCAAATAATTGACTGCAACAAAAGGATTTGCCATAACTTAGTTATATATTCACCTCATTTCATTATGATTTTTCTACTTTTCATTTTTAGTTTTTTTCCTAATTCTTTTCCTTTTAACATAAAAAGTAAGGCTAATAATATTAACCCAATATTACCCCAAATCATCCTTCATTAAATCAACTAGGCTTTTATGGTTTTACCGTCTTAATGTTTAAAAGGGTCACATATCTTCCCACATGGTCATGTACGACAATTTTTTTTATTCTCCCTAAATATTTTATTTTTGTCTTATTCATCCCATACGTGTAGAGCCGTTAAGTCCGACCCGACCCAAGTGACATGAACCAGACCCGAGTTAACCTAACCCGATAGCACCCGAAAATATTGCGACCTGACATCTTCTCTTTAGAACTTCAGCTCATTATAATCTATCAACATACCAGACATTGAAAGTAACTCAAATAATTGACTGCTACAAATTTGTTTGTCCATAACTTTGATATATATTCACTCTATTTAGTTATGATTTTTCTCTTTATCATTTACGTCCCTTTCACTAAATTGTTCATCTTTTCATTTTTAGACACAAAATGTAATACTAGTATTGACCTATCTCTTAACTCCAATCATTCTTAAATAAGAACATCATAATGAAATTAAAGGACTATAGATAAGAAATATAAAAAAAAAAAAACAGCTATGTACCAATTATGAAGTGTTGTCAATATTTGGGAGAATAATTTAGAAAGCTTAAATTGGATTGATACATAGAAACTGAAGATACAATAAAGTTTAAATAGCAACAGAAAACGAATAATTGACTCCAATTTTCCATGTTCAAAGACATGCCTAGGATCGTGGTAATTGACTAGCTAAGAATACTCAATTGCTTATCTGAACAAACTAATTGTTTCCTAAATAACAGCTAACTATTTGACTAAGTAAATGTGTCACATAATCATATTTCAACACCATCCCTTGATTCGACCATTCTAATTCCAATCCTTTCCATGAACAAGTAATACTTTGCTGGGGATAGCGTCATGATGAACATATCTGCATTTTGATCATTTGTTCCACAGAACTTTAACTCAACTATCCCATCACTTACATGATCTCTGACGAAGTTATGTTGCACCTTTAATATGCTTTGTCCTAGCATGAAATGTATGATTCTTTGTCATCGCAATTTTTGACTTGTTGTCAGGCCATAACTCCATGGCTCCTTCCTGTGGACACCCTAAATCAACCAGCTGCTTTATTAACCATACTATATGTTTACATGCGGATCCTGCTGCAACATACTCAGGTTCACATGAAGACAGTGCCACGGTTTCTTGTGTCTTTGAACTCCATGTGACAGCCCCTAAGCCAAAGCTAAACATAGATCCAGATATAATATTCTTATCATCAATACAGCCTACCCAATCACTATTTGTATACCCAACCAGCTTTAACTTCTCTGGCTGTGTATAGGGCTGAGCAAAAAAAATCAATCCGAATTTTTAAACCGCATCCGAACCGATAACCGCAAATAAAAAACCGGAAATTCGATTATTTTATGAAACCGGTATCCGAACCGCATTTTTTAGTGTTAAACCGGAGCGGATGTTGATCTCAGTTATTCAAAATCGGACCCCGGTTTTTAAACCGGTTTAATAAAAAAATCCTAAAATATATTCTAACTTTCTAGGCCTAAGCTTAAGTTGTCTAACTAAATCTAAAGTAATGACATGTTTGTTCATTAATAAGATGTTTCATTCGTATTTTATAGATATATTTCGATTTTTCTGTTTTTGTTCAGTGTTTCGTTTTTATTTTTTTTGAAATCTTCCAAAGTTGTATATTTTTATACCAACACAAACACAAAGCGTTGCTTTTAATTTCTTTTTTTTTTTCTAGGAAATCATTTTCCCAAATTCTATTGTAATTTATTACACCTTCTACAAGGAAAACATGGCTTTCGTGGTTTTGTGAAACCGGTTTCAAAACCGGTGCGGTTAAACCGGATTTCCAGATACGGTTTCTATTTTCGAAAAAAATCGGTATACCGAATAAATCCGTTGCGCTACCGGTATCATCAAATGAAAATTTTTAAAAACCAGATACCGGTTTTTAAAGCAAAACCCGTGCGGTATACCACTTTTGCTCATCCCTAACTGTGTATACTAGCTTCTATGCTAAATAGTCCCTACAACATATTTCAAAATTCGTTTTGCAGCTCCAAATAAAGTGTTGCTTTGTTGGGCTGTGGAGATACCTTGACACCACACTAACACAATAAGCAATGTCAAGTCTGGTTTATGTGTAAGATAATTCAGACCTTTCACCTAGCTCTTTACAACTTCTCATCGACACTTGTTGTCCCATGATTCTTATTTAACATTTCATTTGTATTAATTGGTGTGACAGATACTCCATAATCCCCCATCTTGAATTTGGTCAACAAATCTTGTGCATACTTTCTTTGACTTAGAAATATGCCACTTTTCCTTTACTCCACTTCTAACCCAAGAAAATATTATAACAGACCCAAGTCTAACACTTGAAACACCCTCAACATTGACTCCTTGAAATCATCTAATAGCTTCTAAGATGAACTAAAATAGATAATATCATCAACATAGAGACATACCACAAGAAATCCATGTCCTTCTTGCTTATTAATATACAGAGTGGGCTGATTAACAATTCTTTCAAACCGATTTGTAGCAAAGAAGGTGTCAATTCTGCTATACTAGGCTCTTGGAGCCTATTTCAGTCCATAGAAAGATTTATTCAACCTGTACACCTTGTATTCCTCATGGTTACTTTTAAAAAACCCTTAAGGTTGCTCAACAAATACCTCATCATGCAACTCACCATTCAGAAATACTGACTTAACATCAATTTGATAAACAGGAAGTGCCAATTGTGTCGCCAAAGCTAGTATGACTCTAACGGTTTCGAATCGTGCCACAAGTGAAAAAGTTTCACCAAAATCAATTCCATCTAACTGAACATAGCATTTTGCCACAAGTCATGCTTTATGCTTCTGAATGCTTCCATTTGTGTTGCATTTGGCCCTGAAAACCCATTTCAGACCAATTATATTCTTTCCTGTAAGGAGGTCAACCAGTTCCAAAGTTTTATATCTTTGAATTGACCCGATTTCCTCCTCCATTACAATCTGCCGTTCAACTTTTTTCTATTACCTAATCAAAACTTGTTGGTTCTATAGCAATTAATGCAAAACCACCAGTGTCATAGATCTTTGTCAATGATTTCATGTTTTTCGGAGGTGTATCTTCCGATGTTTCAGAAGATGTTGAAGAAATATTGTTGCTTGATGGTGTCGATGGTGGAGTGGTAGCCACTTCCTGCTCATTAACAACTGTTTGTGGTTATTCAACATTCTCAAATGTAAAAACTCTCTGATTCCCTTCATTATTTGCCTTCCCCAAACACTTCCGTTCTGCTTTTCAATTAAAAATCACAGCATGTTTATGATAATTTTCCCATTTGTAGGATCATAGAGCCTATAAGCCTTAGATTATGTTGCATAACTAATAAAGATATATTTAACTAGCTTCTCATCCATTTTAGTTCTTAAATTAACTAACGAGTATACAACACATCCAAAAAAATTTAGATGACTTACCCTAGGCTTCTTTCCTCTCCATGTTTCATATGGTACTTGATTATCCACTCTTCTTATTAAAGAAATATTCAAAAGATACACTACAGTTGTCACAACTTCACTCCAAAATTCATTTGGCAATCCTCTTTCTTTGAGCATACTTCTTGCCATTTCCACAACTTTTCTATTTTTCCTCTCTACCACCACTTTTTTCCCAGGTGTATAGGGTGCGGTCAACTCTCTCCTTATTACTTGTGACTCACAGAACTCCATAGATGACTTTGATATGAACTCTCCTCCTCTGTATGTTCTCAATGCCTTTATCTTTTTCCCGCTTTGATTTTCTACCATTGCTTTGAACTTCTTGAAGTTGTCAAATGATTTAGTTTTGGTTTGTTGAAAATAAACCCAACTTATCCTACTGTGCTCATCAGTAATAAGCAAGAAATACTTGCTGCCACCTAAGGATTCACTGAGCATTGGTCCATAACAATCATAATGAAACAATTGTACACACTCACTTGCTCTCCATGCATTCCCACTTGGGAATGAGCCCCTGCAATGTTTCCCATATATATATCCTTCACACACCTTAACGTCACCCAACCTTGGTAAGCCATTTACCATTTTTTGTGTTTATTAACAATTTCAAATTTTGCATATTTAAATGCCTAAGATGAAGATGCCATAACTTTGCATCCTCATCTCCTTTGACAATCAAGGCTTTGTTAACATTATTTAGCAAATTCAAAGAGAACATCTTATATTCCTACCCATAGATGTTTTAGCAACTATCTCACTGATTTTCTTATACTTAATAACACATGACTCATCATCAAATAATAGGGAGAACACACAAATCAACAACTGATCAACACTTAGCAAATTATAGGCTAACAGTGGTACATATTGTACATTATGCGTAGGCTTGTGTTACCTTGCTCAGTTTTGACTGCCACTGTCCCTAACCCTTTTACTACAAGTTGTTGATCTTCACCCAACCTAACCTTGCTTTTGATTGACTCATCAAAGTTTTTAAACATGGACTTGGTGCTTGACATGTGGTTTGAGCACCAACTGTCACTATACCAGACACCATTCTTCATTTCTGGTAATCCTTCTTTGGTGATAAAAAAAACTTCCTATCTTGCTCTGCTACATTGACTATTTGACCATTTTTTTTATCTTCATCTTTCCGCCAACAATTGGCCTCCTTATGACCAGGTTTGTTGTAGTAATAGCACAGATGCCCAGACTCGTTGCTTGAGTTTTCTCTTGGTTTTCAGACGGCTGGCCAGATACCCTACCACATCCCCTTCCTTTGAAACCTCCCCTTCCTCTTCCTCTTCCATAAGACTTCTTTGATATTTTTTTGAAAGAGTCTTCTTTGGCTTGGAAAGCCTTCTCCTCTTTCTTTTGTTCTCATGTATTTATTCTCTCTTCATGTGATTGCAATGAACTCATTAACTCTTTAAAGGTGTAACTCTCAAGATCCTTTGATTCTTCTTATGTCAACTATAATATGGTCAAATGTACTTGTAAGGCTCATTAACACCTTACCAACAACATGTTCATTTGTGATCTTCTCTCCGTATGCCTTCATCTGCTGCACTACATTGGAAATTCTTGACAAATAATCTTGAGCATATTATTTGTCATTCATGAGAGCAGTTTCAAACTCTTTCCTTAATGATTGCAGTCTTACATTGACTACTTTTGAAATTTCCTAAATATTATGATTTTAGAATGCTTCAAACTTCCTTTTTTTAGTGACATATGCTATACGAGGAAATTCTTCTTCATCTAAAGCTTGCTGGATTATGAACAACGCTTTAACACCTCTCTTCCTCTTCTCTTTGAGTTGTGCATCTTGTACAACATGTTTATGATCATCAAACACTTGATCTACCAGTTCGCACAATTCATGTGACGTCAACAGGTAGGGTCTGCATCTTCAATTCCCAAAATTGATACTTTGCCCCTTTGAAGATATGCAAATGAGAAAAACCATTTGAATTATTACCATTTGTTGCCATACTAAATCCCTGAATTTGAAAACTAAAGACCTGATACGACTGTTGTCAATATATTTGAGAGAATAATTTAAGAAGCTTAAATTGGATTGATTCAAAGAATTGAAGATATAAAAAAGTTTAAATAGCAATAGAAAACAAATAACTGACTCCGACTTTCCATGTTCGTATACATGCCTAAGATCGTGGTAATTGACTAGCTAAGAATACTGAAATGCTTAACTGAACAAACTAACTGCTTCCTAAATAACACCTAACTATTTGACTAAGTAAATGTGTGATACAAAAAAGATACACGCTAAGAACGATGTGTATGTTATTTTTCTTCTCGGTCCAATACATTGATCTTTTATTTTTATTTTTATTTTTATTTTCTAATGTATTATTCAATAGTTACATATTTCCACTTCTGTTAAAATTTTGTGGGCAACTTCCAAGTATACGTGATGGGTTTATGTGTTTTGCACATATGTAATTTTTTTCGAGTTTATCTTATACGATTACATACTCATTCGCTTTGATATATACAATTATACAAATTGTTGGGAAAAGTGTCCTCGACAATAGTGCGATCACATGATTTTATTAATTATTATAAAATCATAAAATCTCATGTATATTTTTATACTGAATACGGAGGGGATGATAAATTATAAAGTCGATTGATCGTCATTTACCAGTAATGATTGACTTTAAATAGTTTGACATTATCGTCATATGATGGTGGTGATCAGTTGATCACTTTAGGTCACACCTATAGGACAATGCCCGAACTTTAAGTTAATAATTTGTATGGGATACAAATTTATTAAATTCCTTAAAATGGACGAATTTAAATGAGAGAATTTTTGGTCTCGCTATAATTTGATTACACGAGATTAAATTAGAATAAATGTTATTCTTAAATGGGAACGATAAAAGTTATCGTTTTAATAGTTGTCGGTTAATTAGAATTGTATATTGTATTGACCTAATGTGGATGTCAACAATTGATGCTTAAAAGTTAAGCATTAATTTATAATATTGTATTTGGATACAATTTTATTAGACATCACATTTTTATGTGTGATATGTCACATTTGTGAAATAACAAAATTTTACAACAATAAGTTTAAAATGGATCACATGCATGGCGCATGTGAACCGTGTATATGGTGCATGTGTGGGTGATTGTGTTTTGTAATTTTGCTCTAATTAAGAATTAGACCAAATGCAAACATGTAAGACTATTGACTAGGCCTAAGAGGCTAGTCATATAGAAAAGAGTAAATGGAAAATGGGTGCATAATTCCCCTTTACTTGAACCGTGCAAGTGAGGGGATTGGGCATCCATTTCCTTTTCTTATTTATATGCTATACTTGCATATATACACATCACTAGTCTCATTCCCAAACCCAATGTGTTCTGAGTCAACATGATCATACACGAATCGACCCGTAAATGTGATACTGACCCGACTCACACCAAACTAGCAGGTTTACTCTCTTTCCCAATCTAGCGACAAATAGACCTGTCAAAATCTGTTCGACCCGTAAAATCGATCCTACGCAACACACTAATTTCAAGGTTAAAACTTAAAATCTTGACCTTGATACGATCGGAGTTGAACCTGAAATGACCTATTAAAATATGCTTTAGTTTTAAAGGCGTGGGAAACTATATTTCAATCTGTCCTTTGACCTTAGCTCGATATGTGATCCGTTTGTGTGACCCGTATTTAACCCGACCCAATCTGACATTCAGGTTTGGCCACAAAAGTGTATGGAAGGAAGAGGTATATACGTGATGTGGATACTTACTTGTCATCATAAACCGGTACACCCCATTGCTCGTCATGAAAGGATACATACGTCTTATCTGCCGATGTGCAAACCAAGATGCACAAGTGTCAACCATCACAAATGAATTATAAAAATGCCCTTAAATAAATAGCATATAATAAACTAGATTATGATTCTAAACTAAATGTTTACTTATGGTTGTAATTTTTTCTTTTTTTGGTACAAACATTGGTTATAGTTTAAGATGTAGTTTTGTAGATGCTGAGTATGGTCCGTGTGCGACAGTTGGATCAAGTCCGTAGGTGATCCTTTTAAAGAGTTACATACGGAAACTCCCAATACCTAGAAAGTTTCATATCACATGATTTTACAATTTATGTGAAATAGAAAATATTGTTTGGTTACATGTAGGCATTTGCACTTACTTAGCTGACCTAGATAAATAATGGAAAGTTGTAATTCATGTGAATTGGAGTAAACAAACAACTTAATTATTTTGCAATTCAGATGAATTAAAGTTTCTGTATAATTTAGTGGGTAACCAAACAACACGTTAGTTTATGGAAAATTTTGAAATTTTGAAATAAAATAATAAGGTAGGTTATTTATTAAGGTTGTTAGTACTTCCTCCATTCATATTCAAACTACATCTTACCTAATAAAGCCAACAAAATTATTAAAGTATCTTATAAATATCAATTATTTACATAAAATGTCACGACCCACCATTACTTCACCACAAACAATAAAAAAAAAGCAACATACACACTTCCCATGATACTTTCAATTTGTGCATAAAACATAAATAAACTATGGATTTGAATGGAGGAAGTATGTAGTTACCGGTAGTATTAGTTATCCAATGGCACCTGTTGACCACCCTATGATTTAAACCCATAGGACATGGTTGTTGTAGATTATCCATAGTCCCCAACAGCAACGGAGGTGGCACCATTATCTCCGGATAATTAGTCCCGACTCTACCGCGTTTAGGCTGAAAGGAGCAGGAGTAGAAATCAGCAGTTAAGGATGAATCGTCTTCAGTTGATGTTTGTGAGAGGGATAATGATGAAACAGAGAGTAACGAGTTACTCCTATGGATTCCAGTACGTGAGCATAGTTTGTTGTAGTTTTTCAAGTAGCTGTTGTTTTGATATTTCTTTGCTTTATCCTTCAACATTTTGCTACTTACTTATATTACAGTATGTGATTATTATTTGAGATTTGTGAAGATGCTTTGGCAATCAATGAGGTCTTTAAAGGGAAACTGGTCAACATTTTGTTTGGTGATCAGTGAGTTTCATTCTAGCTTTTTAAAATCTTATCAAATCGCCACTCCATGATGCTCAGTTGTAACTTAATAATATTAATCGCGGTCTGTTTTATGTGCTATCATCATGATTAACACTACTACAAATATAGGTTTAGTAGACGGGGCTAATGGAACGAATTTTTGCGGAACCGTCTTAATGTATCACTAAAGATGCGCGGGATTTTTTAATTGAGAAATACAAGACGGTTCCCATTATAACCCGTCTTTATTTGTTCTAAATAAACTAAAGAGAACGGTTAAAATACTTAACCGTGCTCTTATGTTAACAATTAGAAAGATAAGAGAACGGTTTCATAGAGAACCGTTCTCTTTTCTTCTCATTATACTAAAAGAGAACGGTTGGCTTGGGAACCGTTCTCTTTGCGTTTCATAAAATTTTTCATCATAACTAAAAGAGAACGGTTGGCTTTAGAACCGTTCTCCTTGCTTCAAAAAGAAGACGGTTTCTTTGTGAACCGTTCTCTTTTCTGTTCATAAAAATTAACTAAAAGAGAACGGTTGCCTTTAGAACCGTTCTCTTTGCTCCTAAAAGAAGACGGTTTCTTTGTGAACCGTTCTCTTTTCTCTTCATAAAAATTAAACAAACATAACGTGTAACACACAGTAACTGCAGCCTTCGAAAACCTTTGAAATTCTGCGAATTCAAGTCTGCTTATTTTCCACATTCAGTCTGCGAGTTCAATTATTCTAACTTTCTAGGCCTAAGCTTAAGTTGTCTAACTAAATCTAAAGTAATGACATGTTTGTTCATTAATAAGATGTTTCATTCGTATTTTATAGATATATTTCGATTTTTCTGTTTTTGTTCAGTGTTTCGTTTTTATTTTTTTTGAAATCTTCCAAAGTTGTATATTTTTATACCAACACAAACACAAAGCGTTGCTTTTAATTTCTTTTTTTTTTTCTAGGAAATCATTTTCCCAAATTCTATTGTAATTTATTACACCTTCTACAAGGAAAACATGGCTTTCGTGGTTTTGTGAAACCGGTTTCAAAACCGGTGCGGTTAAACCGGATTTCCAGATACGGTTTCTATTTTCGAAAAAAATCGGTATACCGAATAAATCCGTTGCGCTACCGGTATCATCAAATGAAAATTTTTAAAAACCAGATACCGGTTTTTAAAGCAAAACCCGTGCGGTATACCACTTTTGCTCATCCCTAACTGTGTATACTAGCTTCTATGCTAAATAGTCCCTACAACATATTTCAAAATTCGTTTTGCAGCTCCAAAGTGTTGCTTTGTTGGGCTGTGGAGATACCTTGACACCACACTAACACAATAAGCAATGTCAAGTCTGGTTTATGTGTAAGATAATTCAGACCTTTCACCTAGCTCTTTACAACTTCTCATCGACACTTGTTGTCCCATGATTCTTATTTAACATTTCATTTGTATTAATTGGTGTGACAGATACTCCATAATCCCCCATCTTGAATTTGGTCAACAAATCTTGTGCATACTTTCTTTGACTTAGAAATATGCCACTTTTCCTTTACTCCACTTCTAACCCAAGAAAATATTATAACAGACCCAAGTCTAACACTTGAAACACCCTCAACATTGACTCCTTGAAATCATCTAATAGCTTCTAAGATGAACTAAAATAGATAATATCATCAACATAGAGACATACCACAAGAAATCCATGTCCTTCTTGCTTATTAATATACAGAGTGGGTTGATTAACAATTCTTTCAAACCGATTTGTAGCAAAGAAGGTGTCAATTCTGCTATACTAGGCTCTTGGAGCCTATTTCAGTCCATAGAAAGATTTATTCAACCTGTACACCTTGTATTCCTCATGGTTACTTTTAAAAAACCCTTAAGGTTGCTCAACAAATACCTCATCATGCAACTCACCATTCAGAAATACTGACTTAACATCAATTTGATAAACAGGAAGTGCCAATTGTGTCGCCAAAGCTAGTATGACTCTAACGGTTTCGAATCGTGCCACAAGTGAAAAAGTTTCACCAAAATCAATTCCATCTAACTGAACATAGCATTTTGCCACAAGTCATGCTTTATGCTTCTGAATGCTTCCATTTGTGTTGCATTTGGCCCTGAAAACCCATTTCAGACCAATTATATTCTTTCCTGTAAGGAGGTCAACCAGTTCCAAAGTTTTATATCTTTGAATTGACCCGATTTCCTCCTCCATTACAATCTGCCGTTCAACTTTTTTCTATTACCTAATCAAAACTTGTTGGTTCTATAGCAATTAATGCAAAACCACCAGTGTCATAGATCTTTGTCAATGATTTCATGTTTTTCGGAGGTGTATCTTCCGATGTTTCAGAAGATGTTGAAGAAATATTGTTGCTTGATGGTGTCGATGGTGGAGTGGTAGCCACTTCCTGCTCATTAACAACTGTTTGTGGTTATTCAACATTCTCAAATGTAAAAACTCTCTGATTCCCTTCATTATTTGCCTTCCCCAAACACTTCCGTTCTGCTTTTCAATTAAAAATCACAGCATGTTTATGATAATTTTCCCATTTGTAGGATCATAGAGCCTATAAGCCTTAGATTATGTTGCATAACTAATAAAGATATATTTAACTAGCTTCTCATCCATTTTAGTTCTTAAATTAACTAACGAGTATACAACACATCCAAAAAAATTTAGATGACTTACCCTAGGCTTCTTTCCTCTCCATGTTTCATATGGTACTTGATTATCCACTCTTCTTATTAAAGAAATATTCAAAAGATACACTACAGTTGTCACAACTTCACTCCAAAATTCATTTGGCAATCCTCTTTCTTTGAGCATACTTCTTGCCATTTCCACAACTTTTCTATTTTTCCTCTCTACCACCACTTTTTTCCCAGGTGTATAGGGTGCGGTCAACTCTCTCCTTATTACTTGTGACTCACAGAACTCCATAGATGACTTTGATATGAACTCTCCTCCTCTGTATGTTCTCAATGCCTTTATCTTTTTCCCGCTTTGATTTTCTACCATTGCTTTGAACTTCTTGAAGTTGTCAAATGATTTAGTTTTGGTTTGTTGAAAATAAACCCAACTTATCCTACTGTGCTCATCAGTAATAAGCAAGAAATACTTGCTGCCACCTAAGGATTCACTGAGCATTGGTCCATAACAATCATAATGAAACAATTGTACACACTCACTTGCTCTCCATGCATTCCCACTTGGGAATGAGCCCCTGCAATGTTTCCCATATATATATATCCTTCACACACCTTAACGTCACCCAACCTTGGTAAGCCATTTACCATTTTTTGTGTTTATTAACAATTTCAAATTTTGCATATTTAAATGCCTAAGATGAAGATGCCATAACTTTGCATCCTCATCTCCTTTGACAATCAAGGCTTTGTTAACATTATTTAGCAAATTCAAAGAGAACATCTTATATTCCTACCCATAGATGTTTTAGCAACTATCTCACTGATTTTCTTATACTTAATAACACATGACTCATCATCAAATAATAGGGAGAACACACAAATCAACAACTGATCAACACTTAGCAAATTATAGGCTAACAGTGGTACATATTGTACATTATGCGTAGGCTTGTGTTACCTTGCTCAGTTTTGACTGCCACTGTCCCTAACCCTTTTACTACAAGTTGTTGATCTTCACCCAACCTAACCTTGCTTTTGATTGACTCATCAAAGTTTTTAAACATGGACTTGGTGCTTGACATGTGGTTTGAGCACCAACTGTCACTATACCAGACACCATTCTTCATTTCTGGTAATCCTTCTTTGGTGATAAAAAAAACTTCCTATCTTGCTCTGCTACATTGACTATTTGACCATTTTTTTTATCTTCATCTTTCCGCCAACAATTGGCCTCCTTATGACCAGGTTTGTTGTAGTAATAGCACAGATGCCCAGACTCGTTGCTTGAGTTTTCTCTTGGTTTTCAGACGGCTGGCCAGATACCCTACCACATCCCCTTCCTTTGAAACCTCCCCTTCCTCTTCCTCTTCCATAAGACTTCTTTGATATTTTTTTGAAAGAGTCTTCTTTGGCTTGGAAAGCCTTCTCCTCTTTCTTTTGTTCTCATGTATTTATTCTCTCTTCATGTGATTGCAATGAACTCATTAACTCTTTAAAGGTGTAACTCTCAAGATCCTTTGATTCTTCTTATGGCAACTATAATATGGTCAAATGTACTTGTAAGGCTCATTAACACCTTACCAACAACATGTTCATTTGTGATCTTCTCTCCGTATGCCTTCATCTGCTGCACTACATTGGAAATTCTTGACAAATAATCTTGAGCATATTCTTTGTCATTCATGAGAGCAGTTTCAAACTCTTTCCTTAATGATTGCAGTCTTACATTGACTACTTTTGAAATTTCCTAAATATTATGATTTTAGAATGCTTCAAACTTCCTTTTTTTAGTGACATATGCTATACGAGGAAATTCTTCTTCATCTAAAGCTTGCTGGATTATGAACAACGCTTTAACACCTCTCTTCCTCTTCTCTTTGAGTTGTGCATCTTGTACAACATGTTTATGATCATCAAACACTTGATCTACCAGTTCGCACAATTCATGTGACGTCAACAGGTAGGGTCTGCATCTTCAATTCCCAAAATTGATACTTTGCCCCTTTGAAGATATGCAAATGAGAAAAACCATTTGAATTATTACCATTTGTTGCCATACTAAATCCCTGAATTTGAAAACTAAAGACCTGATACGACTGTTGTCAATATATTTGAGAGAATAATTTAAGAAGCTTAAATTGGATTGATTCAAAGAATTGAAGATATAAAAAAGTTTAAATAGCAATAGAAAACAAATAACTGACTCCGACTTTCCATGTTCGTATACATGCCTAAGATCGTGGTAATTGACTAGCTAAGAATACTGAAATGCTTAACTGAACAAACTAACTGCTTCCTAAATAACACCTAACTATTTGACTAAGTAAATGTGTGATACAAAAAAGATACACGCTAAGAACGATGTGTATGTTATTTTTCTTCTCGGTCCAATACATTGATCTTTTATTTTTATTTTTATTTTTATTTTCTAATGTATTATTCAATAGTTACATATTTCCACTTCTGTTAAAATTTTGTGGGCAACTTCCAAGTATACGTGATGGGTTTATGTGTTTTGCACATATGTAATTTTTTTCGAGTTTATCTTATACGATTACATACTCATTCGCTTTGATATATACAATTATACAAATTGTTGGGAAAAGTGTCCTCGACAATAGTGCGATCACATGATTTTATTAATTATTATAAAATCATAAAATCTCATGTATATTTTTATACTGAATACGGAGGGGATGATAAATTATAAAGTCGATTGATCGTCATTTACCAGTAATGATTGACTTTAAATAGTTTGACATTATCGTCATATGATGGTGGTGATCAGTTGATCACTTTAGGTCACACCTATAGGACAATGCCCGAACTTTAAGTTAATAATTTGTATGGGATACAAATTTATTAAATTCCTTAAAATGGACGAATTTAAATGAGAGAATTTTTGGTCTCGCTATAATTTGATTACACGAGATTAAATTAGAATAAATGTTATTCTTAAATGGGAACGATAAAAGTTATCGTTTTAATAGTTGTCGGTTAATTAGAATTGTATATTGTATTGACCTAATGTGGATGTCAACAATTGATGCTTAAAAGTTAAGCATTAATTTATAATATTGTATTTGGATACAATTTTATTAGACATCACATTTTTATGTGTGATATGTCACATTTGTGAAATAACAAAATTTTACAACAATAAGTTTAAAATGGATCACATGCATGGCGCATGTGAACCGTGTATATGGTGCATGTGTGGGTGATTGTGTTTTGTAATTTTGCTCTAATTAAGAATTAGACCAAATGCAAACATGTAAGACTATTGACTAGGCCTAAGAGGCTAGTCATATAGAAAAGAGTAAATGGAAAATGGGTGCATAATTCCCCTTTACTTGAACCGTGCAAGTGAGGGGATTGGGCATCCATTTCCTTTTCTTATTTATATGCTATACTTGCATATATACACATCACTAGTCTCATTCCCAAACCCAATGTGTTCTGAGTCAACATGATCATACACGAATCGACCCGTAAATGTGATACTGACCCGACTCACACCAAACTAGCAGGTTTACTCTCTTTTCCAATCTAGCGACAAATAGACCTGTCAAAATCTGTTCGACCCGTAAAATCGATCCTACGCAACACACTAATTTCAAGGTTAAAACTTAAAATCTTGACCTTGATACGATCGGAGTTGAACCTGAAATGACCTATTAAAATATGCTTTAGTTTTAAAGGCGTGGGAAACTATATTTCAATCTGTCCTTTGACCTTAGCTCGATATGTGATCCGTTTGTGTGACCCGTATTTAACCCGACCCAATCTGACATTCAGGTTTGGCCACAAAAGTGTATGGAAGGAAGAGGTATATACGTGATGTGGATACTTACTTGTCATCATAAACCGGTACACCCCATTGCTCGTCATGAAAGGATACATACGTCTTATCTGCCGATGTGCAAACCAAGATGCACAAGTGTCAACCATCACAAATGAATTATAAAAATGCCCTTAAATAAATAGCATATAATAAACTAGATTATGATTCTAAACTAAATGTTTACTTATGGTTGTAATTTTTTCTTTTTTTGGTACAAACATTGGTTATAGTTTAAGATGTAGTTTTGTAGATGCTGAGTATGGTCCGTGTGCGACAGTTGGATCAAGTCCGTAGGTGATCCTTTTAAAGAGTTACATACGGAAACTCCCAATACCTAGAAAGTTTCATATCACATGATTTTACAATTTATGTGAAATAGAAAATATTGTTTGGTTACATGTAGGCATTTGCACTTACTTAGCTGACCTAGATAAATAATGGAAAGTTGTAATTCATGTGAATTGGAGTAAACAAACAACTTAATTATTTTGCAATTCAGATGAATTAAAGTTTCTGTATAATTTAGTGGGTAACCAAACAACACGTTAGTTTATGGAAAATTTTGAAATTTTGAAATAAAATAATAAGGTAGGTTATTTATTAAGGTTGTTAGTACTTCCTCCATTCATATTCAAACTACATCTTACCTAATAAAGCCAACAAAATTATTAAAGTATCTTATAAATATCAATTATTTACATAAAATGTCACGACCCACCATTACTTCACCACAAACAATAAAAAAAAAGCAACATACACACTTCCCATGATACTTTCAATTTGTGCATAAAACATAAATAAACTATGGATTTGAATGGAGGAAGTATGTAGTTACCGGTAGTATTAGTTATCCAATGGCACCTGTTGACCACCCTATGATTTAAACCCATAGGACATGGTTGTTGTAGATTATCCATAGTCCCCAACAGCAACGGAGGTGGCACCATTATCTCCGGATAATTAGTCCCGACTCTACCGCGTTTAGGCTGAAAGGAGCAGGAGTAGAAATCAGCAGTTAAGGATGAATCGTCTTCAGTTGATGTTTGTGAGAGGGATAATGATGAAACAGAGAGTAACGAGTTACTCCTATGGATTCCAGTACGTGAGCATAGTTTGTTGTAGTTTTTCAAGTAGCTGTTGTTTTGATATTTCTTTGCTTTATCCTTCAACATTTTGCTACTTACTTATATTACAGTATGTGATTATTATTTGAGATTTGTGAAGATGCTTTGGCAATCAATGAGGTCTTTAAAGGGAAACTGGTCAACATTTTGTTTGGTGATCAGTGAGTTTCATTCTAGCTTTTTAAAATCTTATCAAATCGCCACTCCATGATGCTCAGTTGTAACTTAATAATATTAATCGCGGTCTGTTTTATGTGCTATCATCATGATTAACACTACTACAAATATAGGTTTAGTAGACGGGGCTAATGGAACGAATTTTTGCGGAACCGTCTTAATGTATCACTAAAGATGCGCGGGATTTTTTAATTGAGAAATACAAGACGGTTCCCATTATAACCCGTCTTTATTTGTTCTAAATAAACTAAAGAGAACGGTTAAAATACTTAACCGTGCTCTTATGTTAACAATTAGAAAGATAAGAGAACGGTTTCATAGAGAACCGTTCTCTTTTCTTCTCATTATACTAAAAGAGAACGGTTGGCTTGGGAACCGTTCTCTTTGCGTTTCATAAAATTTTTCATCATAACTAAAAGAGAACGGTTGGCTTTAGAACCGTTCTCCTTGCTTCAAAAAGAAGACGGTTTCTTTGTGAACCGTTCTCTTTTCTGTTCATAAAAATTAACTAAAAGAGAACGGTTGCCTTTAGAACCGTTCTCTTTGCTCCTAAAAGAAGACGGTTTCTTTGTGAACCGTTCTCTTTTCTCTTCATAAAAATTAAACAAACATAACGTGTAACACACAGTAACTGCAGCCTTCGAAAACCTTTGAAATTCTGCGAATTCAAGTCTGCGTATTTTCCACATTCAGTCTGCGAGTTCAATCTTGCTATTAATCTGCGAGTTCAATCTTGCTATCAATCGTCCGCCATAGATTCTTCTTCACCAAGCAACTGAACCATAATCGTACGCCCTCTTTCTCCTTTACTCTTGTTTGAATTACCATTTTTTATGAATGTTTATGTGGTTTTGATTTTGAATAATATATGATGTATAATTTGTGGTTTTCATGTTGAATATATGGTTTGTATGTGATTTGGATGAGGAATATGATGTATATTGTGGGTTAATGTATATGATGAAGGTTTTGATGTTGAATATATGGTTTGTATGTTTTTTCTGAAATAGCACGTAACATACGCTTGCTGACCATGTCTCTTGGTTGTAGTTGTCCCTTTGCATTGCCCTGTATGAACAATTGTGCTTCTTTGATGATACGCTTGCTGACCATGTCTGGATGTCTCAATATCCCTTCAATTCTACATACATTCCTCTGATGCCAAATCCCGTAAATCACAGCATTGATAACTCCGTTGATCACTGCACGTTTAAGCTTAGATCCCCCAATCCTCAGTCTCCACTGATTAGGCAGCCCATTAACCATCTTACAACCGAGCCAAGCCCCTACTGCTGACAGAATACGCTTACTGAACTCACACTGGCAAAACAAATGTAGCATAGATTAAGTATTGTTTTGACATATGTAACACAAATCATCTTGTACTATGTTGAGTTTCTTGAGCTTCTCCTTGACATTCATAGTTTGATGCTGGTATAGCCATGTTGTTACCCTATGCTTAGGAAGAGTCCAACGATTCCACACCAGTTGCCCCCAAGTCACCTCTGGTTGCTTTGCCCTGCACCAATGATAGCCCTTTGAAGTTGAATAGCCTGCCGTGTCCAGCCAGTCTTCCTCGTCAAAACTAGGCTGAAAGAGTTCTTTCACTTTACATATCTTCCGCCACCCCCAGCTAGTATCAAGAGGAGGCTTATAATCCTTCCAAGCTCGTCCTTTCAGATAAACCGAATGGACCCATTGTACCCACAACTTATGAGGCTGAGTATGATATTAGTATTATTATTGCTATTAGTATTATTATCGTCCTTAGTATTATTATCGTCCTTAGTATTATTATCGTCCTTAGTATTATTATCGTGATATTATTACTATTAATATTATTATTGCTATTAGTATTATTATCGTTAATAATTGAATTATGAATTTAATAATTGAATTATGTTGTAATTATGTAGCCGAATATGGCTCGTACTTGGATGATTAATGGGAAAAAGGGCGAAGTAGAATATGATGCCGGGTTAGCTGAATTTTACGACTTCGTAATAAAGAACGTGAAAGACAAATCTAGTATGGCGTGCCCTTGTGATATGTGCCGGAATATTAGGTATATGAGCTTTGGAGATGTAAGAATACATTTAAATAAGACAAATTTTAATCCAAAGTACACTTGTTGGATTTTCCATGGAGAATCAAAAAATTTAGATGGAATAGATGTCCAATTTGGGGAGATTGAGAGAGAAACATGCTTGAGTGACGATGAAGAGCCCGATGAGTCTAATTCACTAGAAGATCCGGGTTGTAATATGAATACTGAGGCAGGAGATGGGTGTGACGATATGTTGGATAAATCATGGGGAGATATGTTTGGAGGTGATGAGCAAGAAGGTATTGTAGATGAAACTGATGAGGATCTTGATGAAAATGATTTGGAGGATACCAGTGTTGTATTGGAGAAATTGAAAGATTCCGAAGTGCCTCTTTATAGTAGTTGTAAGCACACTAAATTGGCAGCTCTTGTTAAGTTATATAATTTAAAAGCAACAAATGGGTGGAGTGACAAGAGTTTCACAGACCTCCTGAAATTATTAAAGGACATGCTCCCCGAAAATAATGTACTTCCTGATCGTACATATGAGGCAAAGAAGCTACTTAGGGGAATTGGTATGAAATATGAAAAAATCCACGCATGTCCCAATGATTGCATATTATATCGCAAAGGATATGCTAATCTCACTAGTTGTCCAGTGTGTAAGGAATGGCGATATCAAAAGAAGGAGGGGATCCCAGCTAAAGTTTTGTGGTACTTTCCAATAATTCCTAGGTTGATACGATTATTTGCGAATAAAGATGATGCCAAATTACTCACATGGCATAGTACATCAAAAGCAAATGATGGGAAGTTGAGACACCCGGCCGATGGGAAAGACTGGAAGTTTATTGATGCAAAATATCCCGAGTTTGGCAAAGAACCCAGAAATCTCCGCCTTGCACTCTCCACTGATGGGATGAATCCCTTTGGAAATTTGAGTAGTCAACATAGTACTTGGCCGGTGTTTTTAGCTATTTACAATTTGCCTCCATATCTTTGCATGAAACGAAAATATTTGATGTTGTCTTTATTGATTTCTGGTCCTAAAGAACCTGGTAATGATATAGATGTCTACTTAGAGCCTCTTCTTGACGATTTGAGATTGTTGTGGGATGAAGGGATACGAGTGTTTGATGCCTACCAGAATAGTTATTTCAATTTGAAAGCAATGTTACTATGTACTATTTCTGACTTTCCTGCGTATGGTAATCTATCTGGACACACTGTGCACGGGAAAGAGGCTTGCCCCTTGTGTGGAGAAGATGTCGATTCTTGTTATTTGAAGTTTTCTCGTAAGCAAGCGTACTTGGGATACCGTAGGTTCTTGGACCCTGATCATTCATATCGTAAGCTACAAAAACCATTCAATGGAAAACCTGAACATCGATCTCCTCCTAAGATATTAACCGGTCATGAAGTATATGAAAGAGTGAAAAAAATTGAGATAACTTATGGGAAGAAGGGTTCTAAATTAGCGTCTCGGGGATATAAGAAGATGTCTCCTCTTTTTGAAAAACTTCCATATTGGCGTGACCTTTCTATAAGATATTGCTTAGATGTTATGCATATTGAGAAAAATGTGTGTGACAATATAATCAACACTCTTCTAAATGTTCCGAATAAGTCAAAAGACAACACATCAGCTAGGATGGACATGGTGGATATGAAAATCAGACCTGAGTTGGCACCAGAAAAGAAAGGAACACGATATTATTTGCCTCCGGCTGCTCATACACTTTCAAGAAAGGAGAAAACAGAGTTTTGTGAGTGCTTAAGTAGTGTTAAAGTGCCGGAGGGATATTCTTCCAATATCAGCAGCCTAGTATCAATGACAGATCTTAAGCTTGTTGGTTTAAAGTCTCATGATTGTCATACTTTGATGCAACAACTACTACCAGTGGCTATACGTTCGATTTTGCCTAAAAAAGTTCGATTCGCCATAAGTAGGTTTTGCTTTTTCTTCAATGCCATATGCAATAAAGTGTTAGATCCCAAGGAGTTGGAGTCTTTGCAAAAACTAATTGTCACTTCTCTTTGTCAATTGGAAATGTACTTTCCTCCTTCATTTTTCACAATAATGGTGCATTTAACTGTACACTTGGTTAGAGAAATCAAATACCTTGGTCCAGTTTATCTAAGGTATCAATATCCTTTTGAGAGATTGATGAAAGTGTATAAGGATTATACATCTAATAGATATCGTCCTGAAGGGTCTATTGCTGAGCGTGCAATCACGGATGAAGCACTTTTTTATTGCTATGCACACTTGTCAGATTCTGAGCTACCTGGGATTCCTAAGAATAGGCACAGTGAGTGGATGATGGGCAAAGGTCTTAGGGGTCATGTTCGTCTAGATATGGCAACTGAGAAATGGCATATAACACATACATATGTTCTTCATAACGAGGATGAGGTACAGCCGTACATTGAGGAACACAAGGCATTGTTGAAGGCGAAGCATCGAAATAAATCAGAGATGTGGATCGCAAGTGAGCACAATAAGACTTTTAGAGTTTGGTTCAAGGGTCGAGTTATAGAAGACTTGCAACAATATCCTGAGTATATTTCTTCTAGATTACAGAGGCTTTGTTTTGGGCTTAAGACTTTTGCATCGTCTTATACTGGTTATGCCGTTAATGGATCCACCTTTTACACTCGTGGGCAAGATGACATGAGCACGATGCAAAATAGTGGTGTTAGTGTAGAGGCAGAAGGCATGCATTTTTCTAGTTTGAAAGATAAGAAACCGGTTTTAAGTCAAATGCATTATTATGGATTCATTGAAGAGATTTGGGAGTTAGATTACACAGATTTTCTAATACCTATATTTGGATGCAAGTGGATTGAAACTACTAGTGGAGTTCGCAAGGATGAACTAGGATTCACCTTAGTAAATCTTAATAAATTTGGTCATAAGGAGGATCCTTTTATTATAGGGACACAAGCGAAACAAGTATTTTATGTCACCGATCCATCGGATAAAAAGTGGTCAGTTGTGCTATCTGTAAGAAGTAAGACCACAATGGATAGTTGCGATGACGATGTGGTATTTGAGGGCTTTGATCCTCGTGTACCACATTTAGATGATACGGATATATTCGAGCCTTCTAGTTTATATGTTCGTGATGACCATGACGAAGGGATATGGACCAATACCGAGTCTTCTTCTAAAAAACGCCCTCGCGGTTTTGACGCATGATTAGGTACGATTTATTATTTGTATTATTATTATTATTATTAATATTATTATTATTAAATTATTATTATTAAATTATTATTATTATTATTATTATTAAATGCTTTTCCTTTTTTTTACTATGGGCAGCAACGACCTGACTTCAGTCCAAGTAACGCTTCAGTCCAAGCAACGCTTCAGTCCAAGCAACGCTCCAGTCCCATTATTATTATTAAATTATTATTATTATTATCATATAGAATCATTTAGTTTTCTTGGTTGTTTATTTTTGCTTAGTGGCAGTATGAGACTTCTTGTAATTTGCTCCATTATTGATGTTTTAATATAATTTCTCACATTTTACCGCTTTTCATTAGAAGCATTCCTCATCTACATTTCTTATATGCTTTCCTATCTTGCATGTTCCAGTGACTTGCTTTCCCTGTTGTGACTTGCTTTCCCTGTTCTGACTTGCTATCCCTGTTTTTTTTGTACAGTTGAACAATGGGCCCGCAAAAACGTAAAAGAAGTCGAAAGAACAACTCTGTTGAGGACGCAAGCGGAAAGAAGGGGATATCTTCTCACAGGGGCCGAACTGTTTTAGATATGGCTGCAAGAGCTATTAAAGAGAAACAACCCATACAACTTGAGTGGGACGAAGAAAATAAATTGCCGACAGGAAAATATGCATCTAAGTTTAGTTCATGGATAGGCGTGACTGTTCGGGGGAATGTTAGTCCCGCACTGGAGAGTTGGGAGGATGTGGATCAACCGACGTTGAACCTTATGCTGAGTGAATTGACGGTATGTTATTTTAACCATGTTCTAAGTTTTTTTTTATTCATGTTCTAAGTTTTATGAATGTGGGTTGTACAGATATATAAACTAACATTATGTGAGTATAATATGTTTAACTTATGGGTTAATGTAATTGATGAAGGGCTTTGTTGGATTTGGGTTTTGGGTGTTAACAATTTCGGGAACTTCTATGTCACACGTACTGCTCTACTATGATTCTGTCACTACAACAGCCCCTCCCCATTTCTGCGTTCTATTTCGCTACTGTTTCTGCTAGTGTTCCTGCCCCTGCGCGTCTGTCCGCATTGCTGTTCTTACATTCCTGCTGTGCATTTCTATTTCTACAACACCCCAGCCCCGTTAATTCCGTTCTGAACAGACCCCAGCCCCGCGTCTTTTCTGCACTACTTCTTACATATACTTCCTGTACCTATACTCAGTTTGCGCGTCTGTCCCTGGCTGCGTCTGCAGCTGGCTGTTGCTGCCCCTAGCTGCTACTGCACTGCATTCATCACGAAACAAAACCAAAATCACGAAACAGCAAGCACGAAACAGATAGTAGCGAATACAGTGAGGGGCAGCAACACGCAGTAGAACAATTGATTAATAGATGAACAATTGATCATCATAGAATGCTTAGTAATGATCATCATAGAATGCTTAGTAATGTTTAGTTCAGAAACTTAGTTCAGAAACTATGTTTAGTTCAGAAACTTAGTTATGATCATCATAGAATGCTTAGTAATGATCATCATAGAATGCCTTAAGAACCAAAACTTGTGGTAGCTAGCTAGGGTAAGAATCGGTTTTCCTTAAATAAGTTCTAATCTCTTATTAGAACTAATGAAACTAATATTATAACATCCTTAAAACAGTAAATAGATACTTATTCGTGTTCTATAACGAAGAATCCGAGACTTAATCAAAGTCGCGTTACTTCATGAATGATGTTTATGCTCTTCAGTTCTAGTTTTGCTTACAAAGTTACAAATTTGCTTACATTTTGCACATTGAGTCGAGCATTGTGATTAGTAATTCAGATTGTTTGACTAAAGACATTTATACATTGTTAACCTTACACATAAAGTCTATTCCGAACTTGAATTTATACTGCATTGATTTTTTCTTAAGAATTGCAAATTTTATACTGCTATGCTGCCAAAAGGTAGAACTTATTAGAAGTTAATTGAACTACTTCATCCATAAACTACTCAAAGCCGAAAGCATGATCATAGCTTTTAACATACTTTGAAATGCAAATGAAGACTTTCTTCTTGGTCTCGATACGTTGCAAGTCTCATTTTTCTTTGATTTTTCTCAAAGCCTGTTGTTCCATTGAGAAAATGAATTTCGAGACTTGCAACTAGTCTCGTTAAATAATGTGTAAGGTTGTCTAAACTAATTAAAAGTTTGTTCATATTTCAGGGTGCTTTCCATGTCATTGAAGAGCGTCACGATTGGTGTCTCCAAAAGATGGCTGAATTATGGAGAAAATGGAAATGCACTTTGGTTCGTGAGTGGATGTATGATGAGACGGGAGCTATCCAGAAGACACCACCACCCTTGTATAAGCAGATTACACAAGATGATTGGAACAAGTTTCTGGCATCTCACACTAGTGAAAAATTCAAGGTAATATTTCTATTTTTGTAGACACGCAAATTATTTCATGATAATATATATATGTATATAGTATCTCGTACTATTTTTCACTCTATATGATTTATGTTATTAGGCGATCAGTGATAAGAACAAGGAGAATGCCTCTAAAAAAAAGGGGAAATACTTTGGCTCACGAGCAGGATATCGAGGGATTCAAGTTAAAGTCGTAAGTTCTATGGATTGGTTTCATTTTTTAGCTAACTTCCAGGTCAAAAGTTGGCATGAATTTTCATGAACTCTCTTCTTTTTTGATAGAAAGAAGATTTAGCTGCCAAGGGAAAACAAGTGGAAAAAGTTGATCGATATTTAACTTGGCTAAGGGCTCACAAGTCAGCGAAAGGGGACATGACTGATTATGATAAGGAAGTTGCTTTGAAAATTGTAAGTTGAACATTTTTGTAATTTAACTCGGTTTAGTTCAGTTGTTTAATTTATTAGTGCTATTTATTCATTTTTTTTGGCTGCTAAAAACTTAATTAATATTGGTGATTTGCAGGAATCCCTTGAAAAGGATGTTGAGGCTGGATTATTTGTGCCCGAAGGACGGGAAGACATACTCGCTAAGGCGATAGGCAAGCCTGAGCATCCGGGCCGTGTGCGAGGAATTCCTAACGGTATTTCCATAACAGAGTATTTTGGGAAGGGACCAAAAAAACCGACAAGAGAAGAGTTGTGCGAGAAGATCAATTACATGCAACACCAAATTGATGACTTGGAAAAGCTGAAATCAGTGATGATGCAGTTTTGGCTAACTGGTGAGAAGCCAAGTACTAAAGTATTAGAGGATTTAATGCACGGAGGAGCATCTATGAGTACCGAGGGATCGACAAATTCTGCATCACTACACGTGAGTGAAGAGCCACGCCCAGAGGTGACACCCCGAGAGGAGACACCCCGAGAGGAGGATTATCAAACACCCAAGACCAATGTTCTGAAGATTCCTACCATATCACCACGGCAGGTTGTAAAAGGTTTTCATTAAGAAGGATCTGTAAGCTTTGCATTTAAAACACTATCTAGTTCAAAGTCGATGAAAAAAGTTTTAAAACACTAATCTATCTATGCAGGGGTCTCACATGCAATCACTCTCACTAAAAGGAGTGCAATCACTACAAGTGACTGAGGATCCACCCGTGACCAATGTTTTGAAGACTCCTGGCCCAGTAACACAACATGTATATATGTAAGCTTTTCATTAAAGACGCTACTTTATAGTAAATGAAAAAAGTTTGAAATTCTACTATAACTTAAATTTTCAGGCTTGGAAAGATTGTGAGCTATCACTGCCAAACAAATCATCGAAGATAGTGGCTTCAGGAATGGTATACCTATCAAGTAAGGACGAATTTGTTTCCATTCATGGCATTGCCCTTCGTGATGGTTTTAGCAAAGTGTCAATCAAGGAAATCTAATCTGGGTCGGAAAATGTTGATTTACCAATGCCTGTTGGTGATATGATAACATTGACTCATGCTAAGGGTTCATTTATTCAGTGGCCGCAAAGTCATATACATAGTCCTGTTGAGAAGGTAACTAAGATTTCTAGCTAGTATATATAATGATATAAGATACACTGAGAGTTATACCATTTATCAACTTATTTATGCCAACTTTTAGATAACCATGAAAAAGAATGATCAAGGAAAAAATAAAGCAGCAGCAGCAAAGAAGTCCAAGCCTCAGAAGTGTTCGCCCTCGATTTCGCCATCTTTCCTTGGAATTGAAGTTAGTCCCAATTTTAAGCAAAAGCAGAGGACCATGGATTTGAAGTTATTAGCAACTGAGGCTCGGGTTTTAAAGGCAAGTGGGACAATGATCAGTGTTCCCATTGACGAACATGTGTTACACAATGAACAAACTTGCTACATTAGTTATGAGGAGGTTGTTCATTTGTTAGATGAACAAATGATTGGTGCCTCTCACATCACACTCTTTATGAGGTTCGGTCTCTTTGTTTAAGCTTCCCCTTTGCAATCCCATTAGTATATATCTGATAATATGCAAACTAGTACTAGATAGTTACTATGGATTCTTATTGTTGTAGGTATTTGAGTGATCTTGCCGATACCATGCAAATTAGTAGTCACTATGGATTCTTGTGCCCAGAGACATTGTCCTCAGAATCTGTTGCTCCGGATGAAAATTATCGATCCGATTATGTTGCTAGGGCAATGACATGTACCGATTGTGGAAAAGGTCGGAAACTTATATTTGCTCCATATGCCCAGGGGTACGTAATTATAAATTTCTTTTCATAGTATTATTATTGATGACTTGATTAATTATTTTATTGTTTTTTGTCAATATTTAAGTTGATATCTTCGTTGTATTTTTCTATAACTTGTAGTAAGCATTGGATGTTGGGCGTGATCAATCCGGCTCAAAGTACAGTGTATTGGTGTGATCCTGCCGGACATACAGAGCCTCGTCAATTTTTCATGGATACAATTACCAAGTATGTCTAACTTATTTCTGATCTTTTTTATTTTGCCTTCATATATTATACCTCCCGTTGTTACTCCCCTGCATTTGCCTTAAAATGTTTCTGTAGGCTAGGAACAAAAGTTAACCCACCCAAAAGCCATCAATCATAGACCTTAGCTTGTTTTTCTATTATACTTTAAATTAACGCTTCATTATCAACTAAAACTGAATAAATATATAAACCTGGCTATCTATATATACAGGGCCTTTGAGAAAAGGAACTCTATCGATCCACTTGCAAAATATGAGGCCAATGGCGTTGTTTGGAAAAAGTTTAAGGTACTTCTTGTATATATAGTATATATCTATATATATATATATATATATATATTAACATAAATATTGTTTCTCTTATTAAGTATAGTACATGTGCGTGAAGTATTTATTTATAATATGAGCTACCCTTTCAGGCCCCTTTGCAGCCTTGTGGTTCCGTTTTATGTGGATATTATATTTATCGATACATGTTGGACGTCATCAAAGGAAGATATGTTACTATTACTCCAAATGTACGTATGTTTTTGGTTTTTTAGTTCATTTTACTTATATATATAGGAGTCTTGGATAAAAATTTTCTAACCAATTTTTGAAAATTTGTTTGTAAATCATGCTTAGAGCCCCATTGACATATCCGCTTGAGCTGATTGACGAGGTGAGGGATATATGGGCTAACTTTGCGCTCCAGTTTAAGTCAGCCATGAACGATGATGAAGTTTAGCTTAAGTACATACGTATTGTATCTAGAATTTGTGGATCGGAAAGTATGTTGTATATATGAATGATGTAGCTTAGTTGTTGGAGCAATGTTATATGAATGATGTAGTTGTTGGAGCAATGTTATTGTACGTTTATTTGCAGGAAAAATTATAGGCCGAATGAATTATAAATTAAATTATTAAAAAGAAAATAGCAGGTGCAAAGAGAACGGTTATGTTCTCAAGCGTGCTCTATTATTCAAACATATGGCGCGAAGTTTGAACAAAAGATAACGGTTCATCAGGCAACCGTGCTGGAAAGTGTGGTCAAAGAGAATGTTGAACAGGTGCAAAGAGAACGGTTCAAAACAGAACCGTTCTGGTAAGTGACCTAAGAGAACGGTTAAAAAGGGTAAAGAGAACGGTTGGGCAGGGCAAAGAGAACTGTTCAAAATAGAACCGTTCTGGTAAGTGACCTAAGAGAACGGTTAAATAGGGTAAAGAGAACGGTTAAACAGGGCAAAGAGAACGGTTGAGCATGACATAAGAGAACGGGTCTGAAATGAACCGTTCTGGTAAGTGCACAACTAAGAGCACGGTTGAACCGTTCTCTTAGGTAAAGAGCACGGCCAGGGGGAGCACGGTTCCGCCACTCATAGGAGAACGGTTTTTAACCGTCTTCGTATCTGTATTTTGTAGTAGTGTAAGGACTTTACAATTCCACTATATACCTCTTTTTTTTCCAAATTCAGAGGTTCATGCAACATACGAGTAGCTTTTTATAATCTTATCAAACAGGCCGGTTTATTACTAATCTTGTTTTTCTTTTCTTTTCTTTTCGTTCCATGAATCACCTTTTCGTCATTTATTTTTACAACAATAGCCGTTTCAAAGTCTTAGTAAACCGATTGAAATATGTCATTTTTTAAAAGCGTCAATAAATTTTAAGGTTCACCCGGTATATAAGAATATCCTACACCCTATACAACGAGATATCTTAGTTTTTATCATAAAAAGATTATATTCTATTATTAATGGATAATTTATTTAATTCTAATATTTTCATTGGTTAAGGGGTACGATGACGTGGTACACCGGATGTACCCAAGAATTTCTCTTTTAAATATTGCGATAAGTACAAAAGGAACCTATGTTTCGTTATACAAGTTCACATAGGGTCCACATTGCAACTTTTTAAATGTGGAGCAATTTTTTTAAGGGTGCTGATTTTCGCAGTACACATTTTACTCATTATAGTACACTGTTGACAATTATACCCTCTCATTTCTCCTTTCATTATCCCACTCTAATCTCTCTAATATTTTCTCTCTAATTTCAAACAACCATCCCTTTAATTTCACATGAAAAAATTAAATGATATGATAATGTTCTACTACATTGATAAATTAATTTGATAAAACACAAATAACTGTGTATTGCATCGATAAATTTTGTAATTTGTTCGTAAATTAACATTACAAACACTATGTAATGTATTCGTAAATATTGCAAGTATTACATTTAAAAAAGGCATTCGGTAAAAAATAGAAAAATCAAATCAATTACGGTCATTACTTGCTTACTGCACATACTCAAATACAGTACATCGAATAAAAATAATTCAACCATGTACTACGTGCTGACCAACAAAAGTACCGCTATATACTATTACCGATAACAGCAGAAAGCCAAAAAGTGGGTGAAACATACAAATACGGAGTAATTAAATAAAGATGCAACAGAATTTTACAGTAATTGATGAACCATGAAAATAAACGAAATGATGATGTTGAAAATATGGAATTAACGGATGAAATACCTGGTCTTTATTCGAATAATTATTCATACTTGGAGAATTTTAATGAGATTAAAGATATTTAAGGTTTCAACAATAGGAAAAGGTAGAGAGAGGGAGGAGAGATTTAGGTTTGATGATTTTTAGTCAAGGGTAAATAAATGGAAAATTTGGTGCAAAAGGTACTGCAATGAGTAAAAATTTTACTGAGAAAATAAATTACGTTTTTTAAATAATAAGTCTCGCTGGTGACGGGTAACGTATCAATCATATAAGTAAATAAGATAAAAAGTATGAGGCATGAGGAATATGCTCCCTAATGGATTTTATTTGAACCGTCACAGATGAGAATTTGTATTTTTTTCAGAAGTTCTTGCTTCAGACCTTTCAAAATAAAACGGACCAAATGTCACCATTTTTTTAACAAACTGTAACCATTTAATAACAAAATGTTATATCGCAAATTCGCAATTCTTTACCCTGAAAATGATGGTATCATTTTATCAAAAAAATATTAATATTTTATTGTAAAAATGAGTATAATTAGTCCGTCGTAGTTTAGACGGAAAAATAACCGTCTAAAATAAGAATATGCCTTTTTTAAATATAAAAGTAGCAGCAGCGTTTCTTTTATTTCACCAGCAATGTGTGATACTTGAAAAACTAACATCTCATGTGATGGACATATTCCAACAAATCTCCCCTCTATCAACACAAGGAAGGCACTCAAAAATCAACCATTAGCCTTCATAATTATTAGTTTTACACTAAAAGAGAGAAAGATGATGAAATTAAATGACGATTGTTTAGATGAGATTTGGGTGAGTTGTTTTTTTTACCCTAGTATGAAATTGGGTTGGATTTGGCTGATTCCAAATCCTGTTTTGTGTGGGTTGCCGAACAAAGAAATTGTGTCAACTCTAGAGTTTTATTTCAAAATTTAAGTTGTCAAACCGGCCCTAAATACAATTCAATTCGGTTTACATAATTCCAATCCAAGAGAACAAATCTTAAACCATTTCATGAACAAGCTTCAAAGCAAGATTATTGATAGTCTTGAGACACAAAATTTTGATACGTCTTGAAACAAGACTACTAATAATACAAAGTCTTGAGTTGATTTTGTATGTCTTCAGTTGAGTCTTGGAAATCGAAGACTCAATTTAAGACTTTTAGTGAGTCTTACTTGATCCTACTTTCAGTGGAAATTATCCAATGTATGGATCTCATGTGTCATTTCTAAAAAAAGTAAAATTTGAGGTAAATTTGACGGATAATATATTAAGTTTAAGATGTCTTGAGATAAGTTAAACAAACGCGAAAGTAACAATTGAAACCCTTAAGTTTAATTAAAGGTGAAATCAAAACCCCTAATTTTCACATGTAACAAATAGCCCCCTTAAGTTTAACAATTAATGGTTGAAATTCTGCCCCTATGCCAATAAATTTAATATATTTTCTTTATTCACGTTTGTCAATACCCGTTTTCTTTTGTTAATATTTTTAATTACTAATTATAAAATTTTGATATTCACAATGTACTCGGTAAGACAATTTAAACAATATCTTACATGACTATTGACACGGCTGTCGCAAGCCTATCAAAGATAACCAACTAGCCTAACTAATGTAGCAAGGAAGTCGGAATCGTATCCACAGGGAGACAGATAAATGTTCTAATTGTTAAATTAAAGTCTGCCGAAGTAACCAAATTGGGGGTTGTTTGTTTGTTTTGGCTAAACTAAAAGTAGTGAAGGAAAGAGAGAAATAAAGAGCGTAAAAGAGATGAGTATAAAAATAAGAGAAAGAGAAACTAGGATAGTCGGTTCACCAATGAAAGTATAACGGTTAAGTACTAGGTCACAGATCGGTCACAAATAAAAGTCTAAGGGGTAGTGAAAACGTCCTCTCGGATCGCTATTCGCCCTAAAATGCTTCTAGCGGGCTCTCGTAACTTACTAGGGCATTCTAATGTTTATGACAGGTCTAACCCTCACCAGTCTCTCGATCTTAGGTCGGGGTTTACCATACAATTAATTAGCTACATCGACTTAACCAATTAAAAGCAATAAAGTGTCATAATTAACAACAAAGGCAATCGACTAATAACCGACCTAGCCTAGCCAAGTATCGTTACAATTTCATTGGATCCCCTATATCCTAGTCAGGGGGATTAGCTATTCATGACGGGATTAATGATGCGTGCATTTTATATACACTTTTCAGTACCTTTTGGCACGCATTTCTATGTTTTACAAGTGATTTTATATACTTTATACCCCGAACACGGTACTTTGTGCTTTTCTTGCTATTTTGTTGGAATAAGCGCGAAAGTGATGAAAACCGAGCGAAAGTTGTCCCAAGTACACTCTCTTAGAAGATGGAAGTTGGAATAGGCCTTACAAGCCTTAGAAAGCGCCAATCGTCCAAATGAAAGGCTACTTGAGGTGCGCAAAATGAAGAATGGGAGATAAGCAACCAAAGAAGAAACTTCAACATTCTGGTGCCTACTTTGGAGAGACATATATCGAGTTCTATAACAGATAATCAAGTGATTCTATTTGGAGATTAAAGCTTATCCTCTTATCTTTCCAACGCCACCAAGAACGCTTGATTTGAACGAGTAATGAAGAAATGACAGCCGTTTGAAGTTCAGTGCGCGAAGCAGGAATTACTCGCTGAGAAGTCCTCGATCGAGTCTGTAATCAATTCGATCGAGAGGTTTTGATCTGTAATCCATTCGATCGAGGGGTTTTGGTCTGTAATCCATTCGATCGAGGGGTTGTGGTCTGTAATCCATTCGATCGAGGGGTTTTGATCTGTATTCCATTCGATCGAGTCCTTATCACTCGATCGAGTACTTTTGGTCCTTAATCTACTCGATCGAGTGGGTTTGAAGCTCGATCGAGTAAATCACTAATGGGTTTTCGTTTCCGTGCTTCCTTTTCTAGGTTAGATTGTGACTTAACCTAATCTTTCTTATAAAAAGAGATGAGGTTAAGGTAAAAAGGGAGATCTCACACTACTTACTATCACTTTACTCCCTCTCTACGTTTGACCTACTTAGAATTTTAGATTAGAATTTCCGTCAGACGGTTGCTTTTGCTCAATTCCATTGACATTTATAATCTTTCTTTTTCTCTTAATCTTTTTCTTATTTCTTTATTTCTTGTTGTCCTTATTCTTTTATTACTCCCTATTAGTTTATTTTATGTCTTTTTATGCTATCGTCCTAATGGTTAGTATAGTCCCCAAAGCCATGTGTAGCTAATCTCTTTAGTATGTTAGGATGAGGGAAATCGCGGTAATAATGTTGTAGGATTCACATGTTAGTCTTTTATGCGACGAGGTTTGTTTATAAGCAATTTAGTCATAAAACCTGTTAATTGAATGCATCCATGAGACCGGTTTATCTAGTAAAACTCCGCCTGGATCGAAAGATTGGTAGAGTATGCTTGCTTAGGGCAATCTATATAACCTATTTGGATCGAAAGATTGATAGGGGAGTCTAGGGTGATTTCAGACCGAAAGGATATTAATCGTTCCCACCTTATCAATGATTTGACTGACCTAGTATTTTCACATAACATGAACTACCGCGACGACCCGATTCCTGACATATTCCCTTTTAATTGTTTAAACTCAGTTTTATAATCTTTCTTGTCTTTCTTACTTCTTGTTTTTAGTAACTAGTTAATCAACAAACAAAACCCCCCAAATTTCTGACCGAACGAACTAGTTTTGCATATACATATTTCCTCCCTGTGGAGATCGACCCTACTTCCACTAGCTTCTAGTTAGTAGACTTAGGTTTTTATTTTTGGTACTGAAACGACGGTATCAAATTTGGCGCCGTTGCCGGGGAGGCATTATTTTATTTGCATTTTTAGATTGTTCTTTGTCTTAAGGAATTTTTAATTCCTTAAGACCGTTCTTATCCTTTTCTCTATTGTTGTTTTGATAGGTTTTTACAGATCTATGTGTCGGTGCTTTGGGAGAGCCCACCATGTTCCACTATGTGGAACAACGGGTGGTGTTTTGTGAGAGATGCGGTGGTACAGGGCACGATGCAGTTTGCTGTTTTGCAAAGCGTGACCAAGTTTATGCATACCAACAATATAAACAAGGTTACTCTAAGGAGATTAACGAGATAAGGTCCATCATCGAGACCTTGGCAGTTCAAATTCAGGAAAGTGAGAAGGCGAATGATGCATCAATCAAATGTCTCGAGTCTCAGATTGCTCAGCTAGTGTCGGAGCAAGACAATGTGTCCGACCAAGTAGTAGCTGACCCTCTACTGATCAATACCGACGACGAAGACGAGGAAGATATGGGAGGAATGAGGAATTCTTTCTTTCCTTTCACAGAACAAGCGCCAGAAACAGAAGAGGAGAACGGTCAAGCTATCCCACTCGCCCGATGGGTAGACATAGATGACGACGATTATATGTTTGATGAACAACCTTACCGTTTTGGCATTGGCAATGAAGTGCAGGAACTTTCGCGGGATTCGTGCTTTGAGAATCCCATGTTTGAGGATTTAACCGATATTGAATTTATGCAGGATCCTCTCTTTGCCTTCATGGAAAAAACGACAGAAAAAGAAGAGAACATGTCAGACGAAGAGTTACTCGATCGAACAGGTGATAGTGTTTGAATGATCATCCTGGGAATAGAAGTTACTCGATCGAGTAATGTAGGTATTCGATCGAGTGCTGTTATAGAGGAAGTCATTCAATCGAGTATAACTCAGATTCGATCGAGTGATTTTGTTGTTCGATCGAATGATGCTGTTGCGAAAAGCACTCGATCGAGTGTTATTCAGGTTCGATCGAGTACAATGACTGCAGAGAGCTACAATTCGTCAATTACACATGTCCCGAACGACGATAAAAAGGTAAATGCAGAAGGTAATTCTCTTTCTCTTGTCATTTTCAATAGTAATTATTCTACCCCTTCCGTTAAATCATATTTGCTGTGTGGTTAACGCCTCCGCCCCAGTTTGGGAGCAAATTGGAGGAACATCGTCGGGTTTCCTCTTATACAAGTCTAGACAAGTTAGTAGATCTTGGAGGAGGTTCTGAGGATTACGTTTCACCCAAAAGGAAGCTGCGAAAGAGGGTTGAAAGTGGCATGACTGGTGCTATGGTGAACTGTTATTTCGCTATTGTCGCATTGTGGAGGCTAGTGGTGAATTTGTTGACAGCTGAAGTGACCGCATTCAGTTAAAAGCCATGTTGCGGGCTGTTAAACATTTTCAGTTGTTAGCCGGGTTTGCAACCCCGTGCAGTTTGTAATAGACATCGGTTTAGACTCTTTTTATCATGTTTAGACAATTTTAGACTATCGTGATCAGCGTAGAGGACAATTAGTGCGTCGGAATAATTTTAGATTGTGATACTGTGGTTTGTGTGCTTTTTGGCCTGCGTTTTATGTTGGTTTTGGTAGGTGAGGAAGGTCGTACGCAAAATAAAGATGATCAAAGTGCGTACAGGAGCGAAAGAGTCGATCGAGTGACTTTTACTTCGATCGAGCTAATGCATTGCTTGATTGAGGGATTTCCTACTGAAGTTTACTCGATCGAGTGGGCTGTTGGGGCTGGTGTCCTTGACAATTAGTACAATGACTTACTAAATCTCTTAAAGGATCACAAGGGCATACTTCAGTATTATTATCAGTTGATCCACGTTTATCAATAACGGTTGGCTTGCTAGATAAGTTTGACGTTATTGTCATACGGATGGAGGTGATCAACGGGTCCCTATACGTCACATCTATAGGACACGTTTGAGAGATGTGAAGGTATGAAAATACAGTCACATTTATGCCGGATACGACTAAACAGTTAGTCAGAGGTATTGACTATTAAATTAGTCAATAAGATGTTGAGATTATTATTTAATACGGATTAAATAATTTTAGCTATTACGGATTACATGATTAATTCGTAAAATTAAATATAAACGGTTATATTTAATTAAATATTGTATTCGCGTATTAATATTAACAGTTATATTAATTTGGGTAATTATACAATATCGTAATTTTATCAGACCAATATTAATGTATCGATTGCATTGATATCTGATAACATGTGTTCGATTTATAATTAAGATCCCGCAAATAATATTTAGCAAAACGGGTCGAATCACGCAAAGGAATAAGGTAAGAGTGGAAAAAGCCCACTCTTACCCTAACCCATTCGACCGACCGAAACAATACAAAAGGAGAGTCCTCCTCCTTTTGTCAGGTTACTGGTAATTTACACATCTCAAGAAAATTAGGGTTTTGAGAACTGCCTTTTCCCAAAACCTAGATCTCACATCTAAAACCTCACAAAACCCTCCCCATATTGCAAGGCAATTGGAGAGCCTTTCTAGTACACGCGGCATCGTCTTAAACAAAGTCTTGGGTGCAAGTTATAGGAGGGATTTTACTTTAATTCATGTTCTTAGGCCTATTCAAGCAAGGACCCAAGGTTGTATTCCTTTTCATGTTTTTAATTATCTTATGACCATAATTCACAATGTAAATTTCGTTATAATCCTTCATGTTTTAGGGCGAATACATGTTATATTCCCCACAAGTGGTATCAGAGCCAAGGCCACGAAATTTTACTTTTGTGTTTTTTCATAAGTTTTGTTTAAAAATTTTGAAAATCGCGTTTCTGTCGCCGTGTGGGTCGATCGACCTCTTCTTGCGGTCGGTCGACCGACTCCTGCGTGAGTTTTCTGTTTCGGCAGTTTTCTTTTTGTGAGTAATTGATCTTGTTTTCGATTCTTGTTTACATATTGTTAATTAATCGATATTTTTAGCAATATGTGAATTTTGTTGTTGTTTAATTTTGATTTACACGTTTTAAATCAAAGATAAAAAGGTAAAAACTTGTTTTGATTTTAAAGTGCAGCGATTTGCGTTTTCAGAAACTCGTTTTTCCAGTTTGGAGGTCGGTCGACCTAGTTAATAGGTCGGTCGACCTAGTTAATAGGTTTGTCGACCGAGTGCTGTTACAGGAAGTCTGTTTTTGACTGGCAGATGGTCGGTCGACCTTGTGGTGAGGTCGGTCGACCACGTTACTGTATACAGGCGTTTTATTTTTCCGAAAATAACTTGTTTTATTTTCCCTTGGCCATAAGTAATATGCTATATACGGAAATAGTATATTAACTTTGTGAAAGGGTTCACTCTTGCATGATACATGTTATTTTAAAACGGTTTAAAATAATGGATTATAAATTTAATAAAATTGAAGTGATTAAAACGGTATAATCACATGATTTTAATCTCGTAAGGTGGTTTGGTAAAATTTGTTAAACATAATAACGGTATTATGTCATGAATGAATTTTGTTTTTTAGTTGATGCATTTTATTTATCGTCTTGTTGAATGCCTGAATGCTTTCTATAACGTATTTAATTTTTTCAAACGGTTGTAACTTAGTGTGGCCTTAGAAGATCGTGTTACCGTAATGATGGAACACGGTCTTGTTTGTAATTTTGAGATCTTGTATCTCCGTTTTGGGTTTTTGCCATGTAATTACTTTTGTATTTAAATTAGAATGTAAATAGGGTTATATTTCTAATTTAAATTAGTAATTTTGTGAAGACCAAAGACGGAGACCGGATGCTCACTCCCGCTGCAAAGACCAAGATGGAACATCAAGACAAGCTTCTAGGGTCCAATGGTGGATTCCAAAGTTGTTTTATGTTTATTTTGGTAGGATAGGCCACACTAGGATTTTTATTTACGTTTATTGCATTTATTTTATGCTTTCATCGATAATAGCTTGCATCATATTCCGCCTAAAACCAAACCACCTATAACATGCCTGAATACTGACTCATGTTGAGGTTACGCGTTAGTTTTCTGTGACAATACATATGTCACGTGTCACATGCAAAGCCATCACTTTATTTCATTATTCATTCACGTATATGCTAGATATTAGTTCACTTAAAATGGATAAATATAAGTTGATGAGGTCTTCCTCATATAACCAAAAATTGAGACTAGTCTTTATAAATCAGACTCCCATGAATCCCTTCTTCGTCGGTAGGCATAATATGACCCCTTCTACGTCGGGTAAGTGGGAACAGATGATTTATTTTATCTCAACATCGTGGTCACTCGATACTATCTAGCGACTATGATGGACTAATAGATAGGATTTACGGAAATCTATCGACCAAGAGTTCCAACGGTGGAATTAGCCAAGCAGTATGCTTATCAATATACGGAAATTGAGTCTTGGGATCGTTTATATAATTCTTGAGGGAGATCAATTATATAAATGCATGAGTCTACGAGTTTAAATACAATTTAAAATAGACTTAAATCACAACGATGAGTTACTTATATGGTTTTGTTTTCTATTTTCGGTTCAGTGTAGAACACGATCATTTAAACCGATGTGTAACTAATGGCTGGTGAAGACCCAATGCCAAGTGCCAAGCTAGCACGTGAATCCTGGCTAAAAGCCTTCATGTACTCCATGAATCAGTCTACTAGACTGAGGAATGATGGGTCGAACTTCTCTGACTGCGAGGCAGCGTTACGGAATGCTGCCATTGCTGACGGAAAGCTCAAGTACTTAACTGAGCCAATTCCGGCACACCCAGGAACTGGAGCTAGAGCTAACGAAGTTCGCGCTCATAGCGACTTCGTCATGGAAGCGGGTGCGATAAAGAACGTACTCATCTATGCAATGGAATCCAATTTGCAAAGACGCTTCATCTGCCATGGTGCAAACAAGATTTTCACCACGCTCACTAACGAATTCTCGAAAGCTCCGAGAATCGTTTCTTATGAGCATACCTGTCGCTTCTTTGAGGCGAAACTCCAGAAGGGCCAAGCTGTTAGCCCACATATTCTCAACATGATTGAGAATAGCAAGAAACTGGAGGCCCTAAACTGCAAGATCAGTGAGAACATAATCGTTGATCGAATGCTTCATTCGCTTCATGATGGGTTCGCCCTCTTAAGAGCCAACTATTACATGAACGACATGAAGAAGACTCCTCATGAACTCCACTCCCTTCTCGTACAGACCGAGAAGGATCTGAAATTAAGTGGGAGCGTGAAGCAGGATGTTCTCATGATCTCCAGTAAGGGTAAGGGTAAGGGAAAGGCTAAAGCTCAGGGCGACCTAGCGGTAGGTAAGCCCAAGTTCAAGAAGTCAGGATTCGCTAAGAGTGGGCCAGGTGAGTCGAGCAACTCACAGGGCAAGCCAAAGAGTAAGGATACTAGCATGGAATGCCACCATTGCGACAAGACTGGGCATTGGAGGCGCACATGCCCCGTGTATCGTGAGGACATTAAGGCAGGCCGAGTTATTCCTGTTGGTATGTCTTCTTCTTCTTTTATTCACATGATTGAGATTAACCATGCAAGTTACGGAACTTGGGTACTAGATACTGGTTGTGGTTCTCATCTATGTCATCATGTGCAGGGCCTCCGAAACCAAGAACCCCTCATCAAGGGTGAGGTTGACCTGCGTGTCGGGAATGGAGCACGTGTTGCTGCAGTCTCGAGGGGAACATACGTGATCCAGCTTCCAAGTGGATTCGAGTTATCTTTATATAACTGTTATTATGTTCCTAGTTTATCCAAAAACATTATTTCAGTTTCTGCACTTGACAAACTTGGTTTTTCATTTGTAATAGAGAATAATAGCTGTATTTTCTCGTTACACAATATGATTTATGGCAAGGCAGTTTCCATGAATGGAATTTATGTTTTAGATCAAACCACCGAAATATTACATGTGAATAACAAGAGATTAAAGATTGGTGACAAAGATCAAACTTATCTATCTATGGCATTGCCGTATGGGACACAAAAATGAGAAACGCGTAAAACAGCTCATACAGAACGGAGCTATCTCGACCTTTGATTTCGAATCATATGGCACGTGTGAATCATGTCTCATCGGCAAGATGACTCGTATTTCCTTCAAAGGTGTTGGAATGCGCGCTGCCGACCTATTAGGACTCATACATACGGATGTGTGTGGCCCTATGTCGATCAACGCACGAGAAGGCTATAGGTATTTCATCACTTTCACGGATGATTTGAGTAGATATGGCTATGTCTACTTAATGAAACATAAAAGTGAATCCTTTTACAAGTTCAAAGAATACCAGAATCGGGTACAGAACCAACTGGGCAGAAAGATTAAAGCACTTCGGTCTGATCGTGGTGGCGAATATCTTTCTCACGAGTTTGATCAACACCTTAAAGACTGTGGCATCATTCTACAGTGTTGACTCCACCTGGAACACCACAATTAAATGGTGTGTCCGATCGGAGAAATCGAACTTTACTTGATATGGTTCAATCCATGATGAGTCACACTGTTGTGCCTGATTCATTGTGGGGCTATGCTCTCTTGTCGGCCGCTCTAATACTTAACCGAAGTCCGTCTAAAGCTATTGACAAGTCTCCATACGAATTATGGAAGGGAACGGTCCCTAACTTGTCCTTTATTCGGGTTTGGGGCTGCGAGGCTTATGTCAAGTGGAGACACGAGGATAAGCTCGGCCTGCGATTGGTCAAGACATACTTTATAGGCTATCCAAAGGGAACTTTTGGTCATTACTTCTACTCGCCAACCGAACAACGTGTTTTTGTTGCGGCTAGTGCGACGTTCCTTGAGAAAGAATTTCTCGAGAACAAGTCGAGTAATAGAACCTTCGATCTATCGGAGATTCAGGAACCAACTACCGAGCAACCATTGGAGGAAACAGTTCCTTCAACCGAGGCTGCGGTAGATATTCCTGAGGAACCTAGGAGGTCGGGAAGAGTCTCTATTCCTCCGGACAGATACATTGGTATGGTCGAGGAACATGACATAGATGACGTCTTACTCCTAGAGGGTAATGAAACCTCAACCTATAAAGGTGCCATGACTGGTTCTGACTCAAAGCTATGGCTAGAAGCCATGCAATCCGAGATGGACTCCATGTATGAGAACAACGTGTGGGATCTTGTGGACCTACCTGCAAAGGTACGTCCCCTTCAATGCAAATGGCTTTACAAGATAAAGCATGCCGTGGAAGGACAACAAGATATCCACAAGGCAAGACTAGTTGCTAAAGGTTCACCCAAGTGTCAGGCTTGCACTTTGATGAGATCTTTGCACCCGTAGTCATGCTACGTCCCATTCGGATTATCTTAGCGATCGCCACATTTCACGATTATGAAATCTGGCAAATGGACGTTAAAACCGCCTTGTTAAACGGTTATTTGGAGGAGGAGTTGTACATGGTACAACCCGAGGGTTTTATTGATCCATAACATCCTAAGAAAGTTTGCAAACTTAATAGTTCCATCTATGGACTTAAGCAAGCATCACGGAGTTGGAATCATCGCTTCGACCAAGTGATAAAAGAGAATGGGTTTATTCGATTAGTCGAGGAACCATGTCTCTATATCAAGTCGAGTGGGAGCAAGATTGTCTTCCTAGTACTGTATGTCGATGACATACTCTTGATTGGGAATGACATACCTCTCCTTTCTTCGGTTAAAGCATGGTTGAAAAACCATTTCCAGATGAAAGATCTGGGAGAGGCACAAAGAATTTTGGGCATCCGTATCTACAGGGATAGATCATAACAGATGTTGTCTCTCAGTCAGGAGTCTTATATAGATAAGATCCTTGAGAGATTCAGCATGACGAACTCCAAGAAAGGATTCCTTCCTATGATTACTGGGCTTCACTTGAGCAAGACTCAAGAAGCTAAGACATTGGAAGAGAAAGAGCGCATGAGTCGGATTCCTTATGCTTCGGCAATAGGATCGATCATGTATGCCATGATATGCACACGTCCAGACGTTGCATATGCATTGAGTATGACAAGTCGATTCCAAGCTCATCAAGGTGAACAACACTAGATGGCCGTGAAAAACATTCTTAAGTACCTACGGAGGACTAAAGATTGGGGATTGACTTCCGGAGGCGACTCGACGCTCTGCGCCACGGGTTACACAGATGCTAGCTTCCAAACGGATCGAGACGACTCGAAATCTCAGTCTGGATTCGTTTTTACTCTTAATGGTGCTGTTGTCAGCTGGAAAAGTTCTAAACAGAGTGTTACAGCAGATTCTACAACTGAGTCCGAATACTATGCCGCTTCGGAAGCAGCTAAGGAAGCAATATAGATGCGTCAATTCTTACAAGGACTATCCGTAGTGCCTAGTTCGAATGACCCACTCACCGTTTATTGTGACAATAAAGGAGCCATTTTCCAAGCAAAGGAGCATAAGTCTAGCAACAAAGCTAGACATGTACAACGGAAAGCTCATTTAATCGGAAATTACGTGGAGTAAAAGGAGATATTCATTGATAAGATCGTTACGGATGACAACATAGCTGATCCTCTCACAAAAGCATTACCACGTGATAAGCATGAAGGGCACATTAATTCCATGGGAATCGGATGTGTTCCCAAGTTGTAGTACTCTTTTATGAATTCATGTAATAATTCATTTTCTCGTGTACTCTATTCAACCTCATTGTTATGATATATAATGTTTTGTTTTCCATGTGGAATTGTATACCAATTTTGAACACCACAAAGTGAACTGATTAACATTATATCGTTTTTGTCCTTGATTACCCACTTGAGCTGATAACTTAGGTAATCATTTTGTGACGTTGGTTGATGGTGGGTTCAACGAGCCATAAGTCAAACAGTTGATTGACCAATCACAAAGGCGAGTTATACGGATATCTCGTAGGACACCCCGTGACAACGTTATGGAGTCCTAAATGTTTTATTACATTGGGTGCCTGGTCGTGGATAGGACCTCCATAATGTTCCTTAGAGTCGAGTCTTTTGACTTTCAACTGTCTCTTGAGATTAAATCCGATTTTGGGTAACTTTAGTTTCTTTCCCACGGTCTTCCGTAACAGGAGCCAAGAGGATTTTTTCTGAGTTATTTCATGTTGCGCTTACATCGGCAGGATTCGAGTTGAGGGAAATATCCAAACCCTTATCAGGATTTTATCATTTCTCAGGGCCACTCGAGGAGTAGTAACTGAAATGCATGGCCATGCTCGAATACAGATTCGTTTTATCAGTTAAGTTACTCTCTAGTCGGGGAAACCACTCTTGATACAGATCGCTTATGAGATACGACCTTTGCGAATACGGATTTGCAAATTGTCTTACATTGAGTGGGAGAAATTTTAAAAGGATATGAGAATCGGTTATCGCACCTACACTTGTACGGACAAGTGAGAGTTTGTTGGAGCTTGTGTCCTCTACATGTAGTGTGATAACGTCATTGCACATACCCTTGTACGGACAAGTGGGAGATTGTTGGGGCTGGTGTCCTTGACAGTTAGTACAATGACTTACTAAATCTCTCAGGGGGTGTTTGGTTGGGGGGTTTGGAATGGAATGGAATGGATATTACCCATTCAAGGTGTTTGGTTGGGCACTTTTGGAATGGATTTAGAAACCCGATGGATTCTAAATCCACCCCAACCCCTTGGAATCCCATACTCTAGTCTTTCCCCAGGTTTCTAAATCTAATCCCCTTTGATACAAACCCTAAAATTAAGAAAGAAGAAAAAACTCCAAATTGCTATTGTTCATGTAAGTCTTCATCACCTACTTTTTTTCATTTTTTATTTTTTTTGCTTTTATAAGATTAGTTTCAATAATACATGTGGTAGTTTATGTTATTGTCTTTTTCTTTAATATAAAGACATATAATGATTTACTAAACAAATTAAAACGTGTACCATAGTTGATTTGGATTCATTGTGGAGTTGAGACGAATACTTTCGCCTTAAGTGAATTTATGGTACTTGATTAATTAAAACTTGTAAAAAAATAAAAAAAATTGTGAGTTTGAAACGTGTAAAAAATTGAAATAAATTATGAGGTTGAAATTGTAAGTGAATTGTGAGGTTGAAACATGTAAAAAATTGGATATTGAATCCATTCCAAAATGTGAACCAAACACAATGAATGGGAAATTGAATCCATCCATTACAAAATCAAACCAAACAAGTATTAAAAGGTATGGGGTTCTAACTCCATTCCACCCTGGATTCTCATCACAATCCATTCCATTCCCAAACTTTGAACCAAACGACCCCTTAAAGGATCACAAGGGCATATATACTTCAGTATTATTATCAGTTGATCCACGTTTATCAATAACGGTTGGCTTGCTAGATAAGTTTGACGTTATTGTCATACGGATAGCGGTGATCAACTGGTCCCTATACGTCACACCTATAGGACACGTTTGAGAGATGTGAAGGTATGAAAATACAATCACATTTATGCCGGATACGACTAAACAGTTAGTCAGAGGTTTGACTATTAAATTAGTCAATAAGATGTTGAGATTATTATTTAATACGGATTAAATAATTTTAGCTATTACGGATTACATGATTAATTCGTAAAATTAAATATAAACGGTTATATTTAATTAAATATTGTATTCGGGTATTAATATAAACAGTTATATTAATTTGGGTAATTATACAATATCGTAATTTTATCAGACCATTATTAATGTATCGATTGCATTGATATCTGATAACATGTGTGCGATTAATAATTAAGATCCCGCAAATAATATTTAGCAAAACGGGTCGAATCACGCAAAGGAATAAGGTAAGAGTGGAAAAAGCCCACTCTTACCCTAACCCATTCGACCGACCGAAACAATACAAAAGGAGAGTCCTCTTTTTGTCAGGTTACTAGTAATTTACACATCTCAAGAAAATTAGGGTTTTGAGAACTGCCTTTTCCCAAAACCTAGATCTCACATCTAAAACCTTACAAAACTCTCCCCATATCGCAAGGCAATTGGAGAGCCTTTCTAGCACACGCGGCATCATCTAAAACAAAGTCTTGGGTGCAAGTTATAGGAGGGAATTTCCTTTAATTCCAGTTGTTCGATCGAGGTGCATGTGTAAAACCCCATACTTTCCAAGTATTTATATATTATTAAAATCTTATTTTAGTAATAATAATGTTCCACAATAAATAAAATTCCTTTTAAAATTTATCTTTTTTGATAATGATATTAATATGTCCGTCTTAAACTTATACTCTTTAAACTTGTGAAACGCTACTCTGTCCTTGTTACTAATTTTGAGATATTTTAAGGGCATATCTAGCTTTTCCTTATAAAATAACAGTTTTAGCTCTTTCTCTTAGGTTTCCTACCCCACCGAAAACACCTGATTACGAGTTCTGTGGAGGAAATTATGCCGAAAATACGAAAGGCTGTCACGGACCATTCGCAAACGAGACACTCGCTCGTTGCTTACTCTTTACTCTTTTCCACATGTCCTTTGGGACACTTGGCTAAGTATGAGAACTTTGCCTTGCTGCCCAAGGTAAACCTCCTCCTTTCTTCTTCTTTAATTCTTTACTTATTTTTCAGCTAAGAACACCCAAACAGAAAGAACACCATTGTTGTGCACCTCCACCGTAAAACGATCGTAAAATCTTCGTTTCTTATCGGTTTTCGACGATTTTCGCGCCTATCTCTTCCTCTCCTCGCCTCCATCTTTCTACGTAATAAAGTTATAAAATATATTCCTTAATATACTCTGGTCGTGACCTTTAAGCCACGAATTTCAATGCTAACTCGTTTATTTGTGTGTAGCTAGTTCAGTTGTCCAAACCGGAGTGGTTTTTAGTCAAAATCATGCTTATTGAAGAGCTATAACGTAACGGTGATGGGTTAATCGACTTTAATCGTCTATGTTTGCATGTGTTCTAAATGCTAGTAATGTTTAGTATACTAGAATTGTGCTTGATTAAATAGTGGCATGATTACGTTCATAAATCATATGTTTTGATGAATTTCCTCTTGCATGGTTGTGTTTGATGATACTTTAATTGTGGAAATACATTAAGGATTATATTTTTAAATGAGGTTATGATCATTGAGGATGGTTAGTTTGATAGTCCTTCAAGTTCATAGTGCTTTGTTTAAATTGATTATTTCATAAAGTTTCACACCTTGACAAATCTGTCCATTGTCTTGTACAATTTATTTCGACGTCTTAGATTATCCATCTTTGAAAATGTTGAAAATAGACCCCTGTTTATTTTAAGTTTATAATATACCTCTAAATTTTCGTAATTTTCTTGCATGTTGTTTGTTCACAATAAATTATTTACGAACATTGCGCTGAAATACTCGTAGAACGGACAGTACCTCAAAGATTTTTTCGAAAACCATTTTTATACTTTGAAACTATTCTGTTCCTTTTCAATAATTAAACTTTGAAGAGTTTAGATGATGTTAGGAGTTTACTTTGCCCCGAACTGATTTGTTAAACCTGTTTTATGAAGTAATACTTTTAATGTGACGATTTCTGACATACAGTAAAAATCAGATTATAAACCCCTGTTAAGTTTGTCTTTAGAAAATGGTTATTTTGTTGAAAATTGTAGCTAAAAGTCTTATTAATCCGACCCAACTGGCCTTGTATCATTTCAATTTTATTTGAATTAATTTTGAATTTTACGGCAGAGGACAGCTGAAATGTAAAACGCTTTAAAAATTATGTTTTATTAATCAGTTCCGTTTATTCTTCTCCCATATGTAATGGACTTAAGGGTTGCCTTATTTATCAATTGTTGGCTCTTGTATGTAAATGAGTTGGTTAACGGTTATGTTAGCTTAAATTGTGTTTTGATGACGGTTATGTTATCTTAAGATGAGTGGGTGACGGTTATGTTGTCTCGCTTGTGTTTAGGTGATGGTTATGTCACCCTAAATTGTGTTGGTAACAGTTATGTTACCTTGGTTGTGAATAGATAGCGGTGATACGATTTCTGTATCACTGTAATGAACAAACGCCACTCCTGCTATGGGATTTTATCTAACTATGTTCGGGATTGGTCGTGTCCGTGGTTATGCGGCCCGGTCCTCGTGTGTCGTTCGGTGTAGGTTATTACATCGAGAGGTCTGGCCAGGTCTTAAGCATATAGTTGTCGGTTATGCGCTATACATTGTATCTGGATGACGTGGTTATGCGCTCTAGTAGCTAAGGCGCGGTTATACGCCCTAGCCTGTTAGTGGAGCGGTTATACTCCCTGACTGTCAGTTGTAGCGGTTATGCTACCTGACGGCGTTCATTCTATTCTTGGTTGTTGTTGTTTGTGTGGTTGGACATGCCATCAAGTGTTGGTCTCTGAGTCGATCACCTGGTTGTTTACCTGATTTTGAGTATCATGCTTTGATATTTCTCTTATTCACAAGTACTATTCCATATACAATATGTTCTTATTGTTATCTATTTGTATTCTGACGTAAAGTGGCTGGGAGAACCCTGAGCTACTCCCCACTGACTGTGGCGTTCATGTTTCATGAATGTAGGTTGGTGCTATTTGGGGAAGATGTGTGGCTAGCGAGCATTGTTGATCATTCGACAATTACCCTTACGCTTAGTTTAGATTTAATTCATGTTGTTATCGTGGTATACCTTATCCCTGTTTTATTTATGTATTTGTGTATAATTTATACTTTCTCTTTAGTCTTTAGTCTTCCGCTTGTTGTTTTGATATTCCGCGAAAAAGTTTTAATAAATATGTCGAAAAGTTTTTAAAAGTATTGTATTTTCGCTGCAAATTATTTGTTTATTTTTATGCTAAATTGCGGGGTGTCATAGTTGGTATCAGAGAAGTAATGCTCCTGACGCACGCACGTGTACCCCAAATTAAATTTGAACTTGACCTGAAATACTGAATGAGAGATGGGTAGACTTAAGGACCAAGTGGTAGTCTGTAATGTGATTGCTCCTTGTTAGGTCTAACATATTTGTTAATTGTCAATGATTTTATTTTTGTGCTCAAGGATTGGTGAACCATGAGCTTACCTGGATGGCGATCAAGATTATTGTCTACTACCGAAGATGGAAGATTCGTGCTATCTTTGAAGGATACTTTTATGTCCCCAAAGATACTCCTAGCTCATCATGCATTACCTTCTTCCTTATTTCTTGATGCATATCCTCCTTTTCCCGAACTCTTTTTTATCTTAACTCGGAAGCTACTTTCGTAACTTCCCGACTTAACCTTATCCTTGTTACTTGCCTTTTCCCATGGCACTTTGTAGGTAGCCTAGCTTAGTTGGATATTGAGGATGTTGTTCGAGGACAACCCCTAGTCCTTATTTTGAAAAGTAATGTTACTGAAAACGTTTAGGAAGTTTCTTAAGGCATGTCTTGGTGATCCTAATGCGTAGTTGTTGACCTTACATATTGAGTGGAAATGGTTGGTGGAATTCTAGGTTTAAAATATTGAATGGTATGTGCGTTATTCGGTGGAATTTAACCTTGGGAATCATAATTGGCATTTAGGACTAGTGGATTGAAATGTGTTGCTTTAAGAGTATTAATGAGGTGTTAGAAGTCATAAAATGAATTTGGAAAATATACAAGTGATGTTACATTTGAAAAAAAGAATCTTTTATAATGATGGATGAGTATTGAAAGAATTTATGAGGTAATCTTGGGAGAATTGATTAAAATTTATGCTTTAGGTTGGTCGAACGGAATAAGTGGTGTAACCTTAGAGGAGCTACCTGACAATAACGTCTTTGGAAGTCTGATTGAGGTAGTGAGGTGCTATTTGTGGATTTGTGAGATTTTGAGGTTGTGAAGTTTAAAAGACGTTTTGATTCGTATACAGGAGTATGAGAACGTTAATAATGGATTTTCTTAGTGTTCACATTTTGAGGTAATGATGTATTCAAAAAATTTACTCCTTGCGTGAGATTAGAATAGAGTAACTCAAAGAGTAATGAAAGTTTTAGAAATTGAAGGAATTAGAGAGTAGATGATCTATGAAGTATAAAGATTGTGAACTAGCAATGGTATAGAAATGGTTTATCCTGGAGTATTTCAGAAGTGTCGTTTGAGGAATTTAAGACATAGAGATACCTGGAACTTTATGGAATAGTCGAAATTGAGATAATCGTAAACCCTTATCTTTGAAAGGACTTATAGTATGGTAAACCATCTGGGCAAATTCTTCTTGGAAAGTACTAGTTGTTGGGGCTGGTGTCCTTTACAGTTAGTACAATGACTTATTAAATCTCTTAAAGGATCACAAGGGCATACTTTGGTATTATTATCAGTTGATCCACGTTTATCAATAATAGTTGGCTTGCTAGATAAGTTTGACGTTATGGTCATACGGATGACGGTGATCAACTGGTCCCTATACGTCACACCTATATGACACGTTTGAGAGATGTGAAGGCATGAAAATACAGTCACATTTATGGTGAATACGACTAAACAGTTTGTCAGAGGTATTGACTATTAAATTAGTCAATGAGATGTTGAGATAATTATTTAATACGGATTAAATAATGTTAGCTAATACGGATTACATGATTAATTCGTGAATTAAATATAAACAGTTATATTTAATTAAATATTGAATTCGTGTATTAATATAAGCAGTTATATTAATTAAGCTAATTATACAATATCGTAATTTTTATGAGACCATTATTAATGTATCGACTACATTAATATCTGATAACGTGTATATGATTTATAATTAAATCCCGCGAATTATATTTTAGCATTAGGGTAGAACCACGCAAGAGAATAAGGTAAGAGTGAAAAGCCCACTCTCACCCTTGACCTAATTTCGGCCGAGTAATACAAAAGGAGAGTGACTCTCCTTTTGTCAGGACTCTCTTTTTGACTAGTGATTTCATAATTCAGAAAATTAGGGTTTTGAGAACTGTCTTTTCCCAAAACCTAGATCTCACATCAAAAACCTCACAATAACTCTCCCCATATTGCAAGGCAATTGGAGAGCATTTCTAGCACACGCGACATCATCTTGAACGGGTCTTGGGTGCAAGTTATAGGAGGGAATTTCCTTTAATTCCTGTTCTTAGGCCATTCGCGCAAAGGACCTAAGGTTGTACTCTCTCATTCATGTTTTTCATCTTATGACAATTATTCACATATGTAATTTTCGTTATAATCCTGTATTTTTAGGGTGAATACATACATGTTTATTCCCCACAAGTGGTATCAGAGCCAAGCCACGAAAATTTTACAATTGTGTTTTTCATAAGATGTTTTAAAAATCGGATTTTGAAACCTGTATGATGTCTCGGCCATGTGCCTTTTCTTGTAAAATCGATCGTGTTTTTCGATTTAGATTTGTATATTGTTGATCAATCGATACTCTCAGCAATATATAAATTCGTTGTTGGTGTTTATTGTTGATTTACAAGTTTCAAATCAAGAATAAATGCATATTTTGTTTTAAACATAGCAGTGTATGAAGGATTCCATGAACGAGCGTATTTCTACTCGTTCGTAGCATTCTTCTGCTACCCGTCATTCATCGAGCACTTTTTGGCTCGATCGAGCAGTTTTTAAAGCAATCCGTCGCTCGATCGAGCATTTTTGGCTCGATCGAGTACTTTGGATTCTACGAACGAACGTATTTCTACTCATTCGTAGTCTGCCTCGATGACCCAGTCATTCGATCGAGACCTGATGTACTCGATCGAGTGGCATTGTTCCTCGATCGATCATGTTTTAATTCGATCGAACAGCTGTCAGGGTATTTTTTCTTTTTCTGAAAATTTTAGGTTTTCTGAAAAATTTTGGGTTCGATCGAGTACCTGTTTTGCTCGATCGAACAACTCGTCTGTCAAGGTTACTCGATCGATTACTCTAGTGACTCGATCGGGCAAACCCTGTTTGGCAGAATTTCGAAAATGAAAGTTTTTTTTTATTTTTTCTTGGCCCATGGTAATATACTATATACAGAAATAGTATATTGACTTTTGTGAAACGGTTCACACTCGTTAGATACATATTATTTTAAAACGGTTTAGAATAATGGATTATAATCTTATTAAGATTTATGTGATTAAAACGGTATAATCACATAATTTTTTATCTCGTAAGGTGGTTTGGTAAAATTTATTAAACATAATAACGGTATTACGTCATGAATGAATTTGTTTTAGTTGATGCATTTTATTTATCGTCTTGTTGAAGGCTTATGAATGTGGCACTCTGGCCCATGTCAATTATAACAGACTTATAAAGCTACTAATGTTTTCATAACTGCCCAATGCCAACTTAAATAATGAGCAAACTCTGATGTCCTAAGTAGTATCAACATTCCAATCAAAGAATGATGTTAAGGGAGCAACATACATTTTTTTATCCTTGAAAGCGATATACGATTATTTTTGCCAGTGATTCGTCTATCGACATAAACTTGCTTGATGAAATCCCGAAGTTTTTGGATGTTACTGCAAACATGAACAAAAATATAACTATTAGCTTAATGTGACATTTCATTAAAGATTAACAGTGAATATAAATATCAAACATAAGTATGATGAAGATATGATCTTTCTTGACAAGATTAGCACCCAAAAATTTCATGAAACAGGTGCGTCTGTCACTCACTCATATTTAATTTTTTTAGCTTCTTCCTTAATTAATGGGTATACAACTTGATAGTTTCTTAAGACATGCATCTTTGAGGCCTTGCCTGTACAAACCTAATAGTTCCAGAATAATGAGACTCGGAACATATATATATATATATATATATATATATATATATATATATATATATATATATATATATATATATATATATATATATGACATAAATGGAAGAGAAGGATAATTAATAGTGAGAATAAGGGTATATGTCGATTTATTTTATTTTCTTTCCTTTTCAAATTCTTGCTAACAAAATGGTGTTTTGGTGTATTTAGAATCAATGAGGTCATTTAAAGTGGAGCCAAGATCAATCTCTCAAAGGATTGTACACAAGTTGGGTCAGAAGCAAAGCTCCTCGGACCAAATCTATAAGAAGACATATGATGAATTGGAGGCAGCCTATGTGGGTCAGATTTGCTTAGCATGGGAAGCACTCAACTGGAACTATGCCACCTTCCTGCGAAAACGAGACCCTAGCTGCCCAGCTTATGTAGCTCAGCACTTCCAGCAGTTTCAAGTACTTCTCCAAAGTTTTAATATGTGATCTTTGCTTTAATAGCTTAAAAATTTAGAAAGTATGGAGTGAACACTAGGAAGCCGTTCTTTCAATATATGACTACAGATTAATCGTGTGTCACGACTATACTAATAATACTTACCTAGAACACTTTGTGAATTCCCATGCTGCTCAAACTAAGACTTATTTGTTCTTTAAATGTGAATTCTCTGCAACAATTTGGTATGGGATTCTTGCTTGTCTTCATATTCCAGGAAGAAGTAACGATGCTTGGTTGAATTGAACTGGTGGAAAAACAAGATTTACTGTACTTACTTGGCTGCAGCCATTCATTTACTTTGGAATGAGAGGAATGAGAGAAATAAGAGGGAAAACATAGCACAAAGGGAAAACATAGCAGTATAGCACAACTGACCATTTGTACAGAACAGAATTTCATTACATCCTGAAGCTCTTGTCCCTGTTGTACCTTAAATAATACTCCATCCGATTTTTTGTGTTGTTCCTCTTTCCATTTTGGTCTAATAACAATGATGTTCCCTCTTTCCTCTTTTGGACAATATTCTGTGGTCCAAAATTAATTTCAAGTGGGGTCATATGTATTGTGTGGTCCAAATTAATTCCCTTATTTCTTGTGTCAAAATGAAAAGGGAACAACACAAGAAATCGGAGGGAGTAATATACAACCCAACACATTAAACAATTTGATCGCATTCTTTGGACACAAACCTGAAAACTAACTCAATAATCTACTTCAGCTAACAAACGGGTTACCTCATGTATAGTACGTTCATCAGATTGCCCTAATCTCGACCGGTCTACCTCCTATGTCAAAATAAACCAAAACCATCGTCACAACCCTTAACGTTTTTACAACGAAACCCTAATTTACCACAATGCAAACAACAATCTAACAACTTTTGTTGCTGTTGTTGCTACTGCTACCATAAAAGGTAGACCCAGAAAGCTTATGAATACAAAAGCCTAATTTCAGCAATCAAAAGCCCTAATTTCATCGATAGAAAACCGTAATCTTAAACAACTTACATCAATATCAAATCGCAGAAAAACTGAAATACAAATTCTAGCACATTATTATATTTACGCAGATGAAAAACAAATAAATCAATGAAAAAATGATAAATTTAATGAAAAGATTTACCTCATAAACAAGGCGATGAAGCCCGGACATCACTGTCTTATGAAAACGAGAAGACTTTAGAAGAGAGGTTAACTAGCAAAGGTGGTGACGACGACGAGGGCAGAACGAAACAAGAGAAGGAGAAAAGAAACGAATTAAAGGAAGAGAGACGGTGGTCGGAGGGAGGGAGGCAGGGAGAGTGAGTACAGGTTTGGGGGTTAGGGTTTGATAATTATTTTAGAAAATAGGAGAGCTGGGCAAGTGAGATAAGTAGACTGCTGATCTATTTTGAGCGCAAATGTGTGAGAGTGAAAGTGAGAGTGAGGGTGAGTGAGGGTGAGTGAGGGTGTTACTATTAAAAAAACGAAATGCAATGGACATAGGCTGTGTCAAAAATTCGATGTAAATAAGCAGACAATGGACATGGGTTTTACAAAAGTCCGATGTTCATTAATATCATCACTCATGGACATGGGTTGTAAAAAACAACCGATGTAAATAAGTTTATTAGGACATCGGATTTTTGAAAAAACCTATGTGCATTATTTACTACATCGGATTTTTAAAAAATCCATGTCCATTCACTGATGTAGTAAGCGTGTTTTGTAGTAGTGTGGTGTCCTCCACATGTAGTGTGATAACGTCATTGCAAATACACTTGTACGGACAAGTGGGAGACTGCTGGGGCTGGTGTCCTTGACAGTTAGTACAATGACTTATTAAATCTCTTAAAGGATCACAAGGGCATACTTTGGTCTTATTATCAGTTGATCCACGTTTATCAATAACGGTTGGCTTGCTAGATAAGTTTGACGTTATTGTCATATGTATGGCGGTGATCAACTGGTCCCTATACATCACACCTATAGGACACGTTTGAAAGATGTGAAGGCATGAAAATACAGTCACATTTATGTTGAATACGACTAAACAGTTAGTCAGAGGTATTGACTATTAAATTAGTCAATCAGATGTTGAGATAATTATTTAATACGGATTAAATAATGTTAGCTAATACGGATTACATGATTAATTCGTAAATTAAATATAAACAGTTATATTTAATTAAATATTGAATTCGTGTATTAATATAAGCAGTTATATTAATTAAGCTAATTATACAATATCGTAATTTTTATCAGACCATTATTAATGTATCGACTATATTAATATCTGATAACGTGTATACGATTTATAATTAAATCTCGCGAATTATATTTTAGCATTTGGGTCGAACCACGCAAGAGAATAAGGTAAGAATGGAAAGCCCACTCTCACCCTTGACCTAATTTCGGCCGAGTAATACAAAAGGAGTGTGACTCTCCTTTTGCCAGGACTCTCTTTTTGACCGGTGATTTCATAATTCAGAAAATTAGGGTTTTGAGAACTGTTTTTTCCCAAAACCTAGATCTCACATCAAAAACCTCACAATAACTCTCCCCATATTGCAAGGCAATTGGAGAGCATTTCTAGCACACGCGGCATCATCTCGAACGGGTCTTGGGTGCAAGTTATAGAAAGGAATTTCCTTTAATTCCTGTTCTTAGGCCATTCGCGCAAAGGACCTAAGGTTGTACTCTCTCATTCATGTTTTTCATCTTATGACAATTATTCACATATGTAATTTTCGTTATAATCCTGTATTTTTAGGGTGAATACATGTTTATTCCCCACACTAGTTTGACGCTTGAATTGAGAAATAGGAGATAAGAACTTTGTGAGGATTTTGGGAACCCTGAGCCTTGGGCATTGTGTCAGTTCAATTCATAACCTTTCCTCAACGCTTCTCCTCTTCTTTCTTCTTCCATGCTAATTCTGTCGAGTTATGCTTTCATAACAAAGCTTACTTGACCTTTCGTTATGTCACATATCTTCTTATCTCTAATGGTCATTTTTCTCCTCATGGCTTCGCTATTGTTGGAGTCCATAGCCTGGAGTCTCTTAGCCCGTCATCTTATGTATCTCTCTCTCAAGTTTCTATATCGAGTTTGTTTCTGAAGTTTGTATCATATCTTTAACCGTTTGTGAGCCTTGTCCCCTTTCTTCTTTGACTAGTTGTGAGGTTGACTTCGTTTGTGGAATAGTGATATATGCTTCGAGGATCCTTGGTCTTGTTTTATCGGACATAGTAAAGAGAGTTCGTGTTTGGTGACGTTTGGGTAATATTAGGTAGTGTGCCATCTTGATGGTTTCAAGTTAAAGGTTTAAAGGTATGAGTGCTTCTTGTGGATTGGTATCAACCGTGAGGCTAATAATTTTAGTGTTATCTATGAGAGTGTTGATGGTTACCTAGAGACGGTTTGGGTGAAACTTGTTACTTTTATGAGACTTTCTTTTGGGATGATCACTTTACGGTAATGAGGTATGGTACTCAAGGTTTAAGAGATGTTTTTTTATTTGGATTGATGAGATTTGACTAGTTTGGGATTGAATGTCTTGATGTTAAACCCGTAGTCATGCTTTTGGGAATAGTTACGGTTTGAAGTATACCGTGTTTATACTTTTGGGATTAGATGTTTTGGATGTTTATCTCATAATCCTATGTATGAGAGTAAGTAAAGTTCCGAGAGTATCGCGTTCATATCTTTGGTTGTCGATATGAGCGTAACAGATATTTGTTTAGAGGTCTGGAGATCTATAACATATGCTAGTTAGGTATGAGTTCGACCTTGCTAATAATTTTGGATCTAGTTCTATGAATGATGTTGGTTGTTGAGTAATAATCGAGAGTTTTGAAGTCCCTTTGGTAATGGGTTACCTTGTATCGTGGATGACCTAGAAGTGAATGACCCAAATTAAGTTGAGGAAACCTTGAGAGTTGTGTGATTGAAAGAGTTGTCTTTTGAGGTGTGTAAGAAACCATGATGATGACTCATTTATGGATTGAGTGATTAGTGATTTCCGTAATCCGAAGAGTAATCTTCCTCCTTAACCTTAAACCTCTTTTGTTCATCCTTCAGCTCTTTTGCTGTTTTTGCATCTTTACTCTCTTGTTGACCACCGTTCTTAACCCTGAAGATGGTAGTTTTGATGCCTTGTTTTTGTTTGCTTCCTTATGACCTTTTGTGTTTTAATTTCTTGGATAATCCGAACCAACTATCTTTGGTTGATAATATGTAGCTTTCATCCTTGTGTTTTGTTTGAAGTGATATTCAAAATATTTTCCATTTATATATTTTATAACCGCATTTGTGTTACCTAACTTTTGTTGTTAAAATCTTAAATTCTGTTACAACCTTACCTATTTTTACGGATTCGAAAATAGAAGTTTACTTTCGAAATGACATATTTTAAAAAGCTTGAAATGGTTTATAATTTTGATTGGTTTTAGCGTTGATTTGATGTAAGACTTGTTATTGGAGACGTCTAATAACTCGTATTACGCTTGTTGACGCATGATGTGATTTGGTTTTGGACTAGTCCTTGATTTGGAATGTCAGACTCTTGAATGCGCAACGAGAAGCCTCTTGTTCCATTGACGAGGACTTGCGCCTTCGGAAACTTTTTTTCGAATTTTTTGAAATAAATCTAAGTTTTGAAATATCAAATTTTGGGTAAACGCTTTGGTTGTTTACCTTGTCTTTACAACTTACCGTTTTCTACTTTCAAGTTTCGAGGACGAAACTTTTTAAAAGGTGGGGTGATTGTAACACCCCGTAATTTCCAAGTATTTATATATTATTAAAATCTTATTTTAGTAATAATAATGTTCCACAATAAATAAAATTCCATTTAAAATTTATCGTTTTTGATAATGATATTAATATGTCCGTCTTAAACTTATACTCCTTAAACTTGTGAAACGCTACTCTGTCATGGTTACTAATTTTGAGATATTTTAAGGTCATATCTAGCTTTTGCTTATAAAATAAAAGTTTTATCTCTTTCTCTTAGATTTCCAACGCCACCGAAAACACCACATTACAAGTTCTGTGGAGGAAATTATGCCGAAAATACGAAAGGCTGTCACGGACCATCCGCAAACGAGACACTCGCTCGTTGCTTACTCTTTACTCTTTTCCACATGTCCTTTGGGACAGTTGGCTAAGTATGAGAACTTTGCCTTGCTGCCCAAGGTCAACCTCCTCCTTCCTTCTTCTTCAATCCTTTACTTATTTTTCAGCTAAGAACACCCAAACACAAAGAAAACCATTGTTGTCCACCTCCACCGTAAAACGATCGTAAAATCTTCGTTTCTTATCGGTTTTCGACGATTTTCGCGCATATCTCTTCCTCTCCTCGCCCTCCATATTTCTAGGTAATAAAATTCTCAAATATATTCCTTAATATACACTGGTCGTGACCTTTAAGGCACAAATTTCAATGCTAACTTGTTTATTTGTGTGTAGCTAGTTCGGTTATCGAAACCGGAGTGGTTTTTAGTCAAAATCATGCTTATTGAAGAGCTATAAGGTAACGGTGATGGGTTACTCGACTTTAATCGTCTATGTTTACATGTGTTCTAAATGCTAGTAATTTTTAGTATACTAGAATTGTGATTGATTAAATAGTGGCATGATTAAGTTCATAAATCATATGTTTTGATAAATTTCCTCTTGCATGGTTGTGTTGAATGATACTTTAATTGTGGAAATACATTAAGGATTGTATTGTTAAATGAGGTTATGATCATTGAGGATGGTTAGTTTGATAGTCCTTCAAGTTCATTGTGCTTTGTTTACATTGATTATTTCATAAAGTTTCAGTACCTTGACAAATCTGTCCATTGTCTTGTACAATTTATTTTGACGTCTTAGAGTATCCATCTTTGAAAATGTTGAAAATAGACCCCTGTTTATTTTAAGTTTAGAATATACCTCTAAATATTCGTAATTTTATTGCATGTCGTTTGTTCACAATAAATGATTTTATATACACTTTTCAGTACCTTTTGGCACGCATTTCTATGTTTTACAAATGATTTTATATCACTTTATATCCCGAACACGCTACTTTGTGCTTTTCTTGCTATTTTGTAGGAATAAGCGCGAAAGTGATGAAAACCGAGCCAAAGTTGTCCCAAGTACACTCTCTTAGAAGATGGAAGTTGGAATAGACCTTACAAGCCTTGGAAAACGCCAATAGTCCAAGTGAAAGGCTACTGAGGTGCGCAAAATGAAAAATGGGAGCTAAGCAACCAAAGAAGAACTTCAAGTTTCTGGTGCCTACGTTGGAGAGCCATATCTCGAGTTCTACAATAGATAATCAGGTGATTCCAATTGGAGATGAAAGCTTATTCTCTTAGCTTTCCAATGCCACCAAGAACTCTTGATTTGAACAAGTAACGAAGAAATGGCAGTTGTTTTAAGTTCAGTGCACGAAGCAGGAATTACTCGCTGAGAAGTCCTCGATCGAGTCTGTAATGCATTCGATCGAGGGGTTTTGATCTTTAATCCATTCGATCGAGGGGTTTTGGTCTTTAATCCATTCGATCGAGGGGTTTTGATCTGTAATCCATTCGATCGAGTCCTTAATCACTCGATCGAGTACTTTTGGTCCTTAATCTACTCGATCGAGTGGGTTTGAAGCTCAGTCGAGTAAATCACTAATGGGCTTTGGTTTCCGTGCTTCCTTTTCTAGGTTAGATTGTGACTTAACCTAATCTTTCTTATAAAAAGAGATGAGGTTAAGGTAAAAAGGGAGATCGCACACTACTTACTATCACTTTACTCCCTCTCTACTTTTCACCTACTTAGAATTTTAGATTAGAATTTCCATCAGACGGTTGCTTTTGCTCAATTCCATCGACATTTTTAATCTTTCTTTCGCTCTTAATCTTTTTCTTTTTTCTTTATTTCTTGTTGTCCTTATTCTTTTATTACTCCCTATTAGTTTATTTTATGTCTTTTTATGCTATCGTCTTAATTGTAACATCCCGTATTTTCGTAAATAATATTTTAATGACTTTAAATTATTTTACGGAATATAATAATATTTTAATAATAAATCGTAAGTTTAATTTAAGTTTTTTCCGTTAAGATACGTCTTAAGGATGTTTTGGTTCTTAAGATGTTCACTTGGCACATTTAATCCCGACTTGAATCCGTTTCACAAAACGCGTAACCCGACTCAAATAAAAAGAAAGGACTACATAAACCCCACCTAAAACCCTATTCATCGTCATCCAAATTCATTTTTACAGTAACATACAATCTCCTTTGTTCTTTTTCTAAAGCTTAAAATCAACATTTCGACCCCTTCCCGAACTCGAATCGCGGCAAGTCTTACATTTTCGGAATCCCTGCGAGATTTGCAAGCTTTCTATCTCTTTCAATTTCAGTTTTATCAAACTCGAAAAAGACGCTATTTTGGCTAAATTCCGTTTTAGGCTTATAAATTCCGTTTCTTTCATTGTAGGAGTTGGATTTGAGGACCCGAAGGTTGATAGCTTCGTTATTGAAGAAGAATTTGGAGCATAACCCGCTTTTAAGGTGACAATTACCAGTAACTCGGCCTTTTTGTTAAAATAGCACTTTTTGTGTTGATTCTTGCTTGAAGTTTCTGATTTGAGTTGTTGATGATGTTTGAGAATAGGTTTATGTTAGGAATGTGTTTTATATATTCTTCACATGATCTAATTGGAGTTTTAAATGTTCATATGCTAGTATTGTTCATTTTTCAGATTTTGAGTTGTTAAGACGAATACGATGTTTGATTCTAATACGTGTTCTTTTGTTCAAAAATCGTGTTTGAGACATACTTGGGATTGTTATGGGTTGATATGTGCTGGTAGAATAGATTTGACGCTTGAAGTCATAGTGTAAAAGTGTTTGTCGAAAGTTTGAAGGAGATGGGGAATTGCAGGAAAATCACGAAAACAGGTTGCCTGTGTAGGGGAGCAGGCTGCGCAATAGAGGCGCAGCTGCGCAACCCGCTTGTGCAGGCTGCGCAAAAACCGCTATAGCCTTTTGTTGTTTGATTGTTTCATGATTGTTTTGGGGACTTGTTTCCCAATTGTTTAAGTAATGTTTAAGTGATGTTTATGAATATAATTACTTGGTTTTAAATGTATGTTTGAGCTAAGTAAGGTTTAACCATGTGGTTAGCTAATTGCCTAATGTTGATCTTTTCTCAATTGTTTTGTGGTAAAGTTTCTTTACAAGTTTATTAGCATGTTTAAACATCATATGTTGTTAAGTTTATACTTATGGTAATGTGTAGTTAGTAAGCAATATTTTAGAATGTTGTTTCTTATCTAAAGTTAGTTACCTCTTAATGGTAATGGGTAGTTAGTAAGCAATGTTGTAGAATGTTGTTCTTATCTTAAGTTAATCTTTATCTTAGGTGGTTGATGAGACCTAGTGGACTTAGTTGGTTTTATAGGAACCCTTAGACTTGTAGAAGGAAGTCTTAGGTTGTTCTCGGTTTTTATTGAATTTGGTTATCCCTTATATGCTTATGTGTGTTTGAGGTCCCCGAGGTTCGGGCGGCACTCTATTGGGTTCGGGAATAGAGAGAGGATAGAGACCCCCTGTCGGGTAACCGAAAGGGAAACCGGCTCTCCCTCAACTTAGTTCCCGGGGTCAATTAAGTGTTGTTAGAGGTCTAGAAAGACTAGGACTAAGGACTTGGTTGTAGTGCATATCGGAATATGTCTGAGTTGGGACCACTAGAGTACGATATGTACTGATGTTTGATGCGTGTCAAGCTATGGTTTGAGTTGGGATCCTCTAGTTTGACATGTGAGTGTTTGTGGCGTGACGGTCAAGTTTGAGTTGGGACCCCTGGACCGTCTCGTGTATGGATGATGCGGTAGGAGGTGTTTGAGTTGGGACTACTGTTCTACCGTGAGTTTGTATGACCATAGTGGGTTGGGTCTGAGTTGGGATCCCGATTTGACTACGAAGAGTAATGGTCACGACTGAGTTGGGTCAATGAACCATTATTAGCTGATTGGTATCCATCCGTGTCTGAGTTAGGGTTCACGGGTGTATGCTTGCTGAATTGTGTACCAAGTTTACCTGAGTTGGGGTGTGACTTGGACACTGCTGATTTGCATTTTGCTTGCTTGAGTTGGGGTACAGTGTCAGATGTTGTTGATTGATTGTGTTATATAGAGTTTACTGATTTTAGAATTGTCCATCCAAGGTATTGGATGACTCTTAGGCTAGTTTCGTAAATGGTTTGGATTGAAAGACCCCTCGGCCGAGCAACCGGAAGGGAAACCGGCTCTCCTTCCAAATAGTTTCCGAAGTTGGTTGAGAGCCTTGCATAATAATTGCATGATTGATATGAGATTGAGATATTGAGATGTATATGCTTCACATGTTATATATGCTGGAGTATGTTGGATGTTTATGTGTTACGTATCGTTACAAAAGGTGGCTAGGAGAACTCTAGTGACTCCCCACTGATTGTCGTATACGTGTTTACATGTATGTAGGTACATGACAGGTTGGATTGGCTGATGGGTTGCATGGAGGGCTAGCAAGCGATGATCCGTTGTTCATCGATGACTTACCTATTACATCGTGTAGCTAGACCTTGTAGTTTTGTTTTTATACTGAGTGCCTGTAGGGATGTGTCATCCCCGGCTGTTTATATTTATGTTCTCATACTTAGACAGTTACCTATCTATGTTTTTGTTTATATCAGTTTGTACAGTTTTGGTTTTAATTCACCTCGTTTTTCTTGCATGTTAAAGTTTAAATTCCGCGCAAATTTTGGCATGTTTGTATGTTTTATTTTCCGCTGCGACGAGGGGTTTTACATTAATGGTTAGTATAGTCCCCAAAGCCCTGTGAAGTTACTTTTTATCAAAGTATTTCTGATTTTTTTTATTTAATTAAATTTATCCATCGATCTTAGTTATTTCCATATTTCATACGGAGGTCATCTTATGTGAATAATTTATGTGAATCATACCCATGAGCAATTGAACAACATAAATATAGGAACTTATTTAATTTTAATGTCTGTGGATATTTTTCATGTTAATGCTCACCCTATCTAATCTTTTTTTATGACAATTCTTGTTTTCTCTTTATTTGACTTACTTTTCTGTATTTTTTTCCTAAATTAATAGTGTTTTGAAAAGATTTTTGAATAATTTCTTATTTATACCATAATTAATTTAAATATAAAAGTTATTAATCATTTTTTAATCTAGTTATTTAATATGCAATCAACATATATTAGTAATTTGTCATATTTATTGTTGTAGATGGAAATAAAAGTGCTGCATAGGAAATATAAAGAAAGTGGAGAACATGGTGGGTCACCTTTTAAAAATAAAATAAATAATGAACTATCAACCACAGTGCGACACCTAATCACTGTGGTTGTTGCTTTTATATATAGTATTAATTAATTAATGGATTAATTGATAAGAATACTCTGAACTATGGGTGGCCTGTTCAAAATACTCCAAACTTTATTTTAACTACCAATATAACCAATTAATGCCGTCATTTGCTTTGAATAGAATTTGTTGTTTTGTTAAGTTGTTGTAGCATGTTTTAACGTTGTGATTAGATAAATAGATTAACATTAAAGTAAAAAGAGAAAGATGGGTTAAAGAAGGGTTAGAAATTTCTTCACTTAATTAGAATGTAACATGTCATATATTATAATAAAAGCGAATTAGATCATTAGTTGGTTATATTGGTAGTTAAAATAGAGTTTGGAGTATTTTGAGCAGGACACCCATAGTTCAGAGTATTGTTATCAATTAATCCTTAATTAATTAATAGATAGATATGATCCAAATTATTAAAATTTTGTATTACTAAATATAGGACTTTTTAGCTATTATATTTATGGTGAATGAAGAATTAGATGGAGAAATTGTAAGATTTAAATGATAAGAGTAAATTCGTAATTTATTTTTATAATTTAAATGAGGATCTTATGGTTTCCACCAAAAAAATGCTAGTAAACCTTATAAAGAGTTTTAATAAATAGCTCTAAAATAATTTTAATATTAACCAGTATAAATTAATAGAATTTAATTATGATAATCCAATTAACAAAAACAACATCAGAGCCTTCGCCCAAAATGTTTCGGGGTCGGCTAACATGAATCATCCTTTGGAATCGTCATGAATGACCTCTCATCTCAACAAGAGAAAAAAGAAAGAAAAGAAAAAAACGGAAGTGGAGTGAAACAAAAAAATAAAAGGCAAAGGGGTTACACATATTTTAAATCGAACATATCACATTTATAAAAACCCAAAAATAATTCAAGAATAAAGTTTAAAGTGATTTTGAGAAACGAAGTAAAATTTAATATAAGAGTTTTGGGGGGGGGGGGGGAGTGTAACAAAACCAAAGCGAAATTTTTTTTTTAGAAAACTTAATAAAAACAGCAAAGGCTAGAAGTACACATGTATCATATCCCTCCATAGTACCCTCTCCATCGCCATCCCCTCCTAAAGCCCGAGAAATCTCATATTGTGCTCAATCACTCTTCTCCAAGTTTGTTTAGGTCTCCCTCTACCCCTAGCAACCTTTTCTATCAGGTCTCCAACCTCCTAACCGGTGCATCCATAGGTCTCCTTCTCACATGGCCAAACCATCTTAGTCAATTTTCCATCATCTTGGCCTCTATTAGGGCCACTTTTACCTTCTCTCTAATCACCTCATTCCTTAACCGGTCTTTCCTTGTATGGCCGCACATCCACCTCAACATACGCATCTCTGCCACACTCATCTAATGAATGTGACATTGCTTCACGGCCAAATACTCCGAGTCGTAAAGTAAGGCAGGTCTAATTGTCGTACGATAAAATTTCCCCTTTAATCTTTGGTGCATACCCTTATCACACAAAACCCCGTAGAACTTTTCCATTTCATCCATCTCGCTTTAATTTTGTGGGCCACATCTCCGTCTAACTCTCCATCTTTTTGGACAATAGATCCGAGATATCCAAAAAATTAAATGTTGTTAAGTTGCATTTTAATTATATATTATAAATATATATCGAATAATACTAATCAATTAATTAACATATTCTATTAAAAAAATTAATTAAATAGGAAAAACTTTTAATTAATTTAATTTGGTGGTTATTAAGTATTATGAAGAGTTTTAATCTATTTAATACTATTTAATTAGATATGAAAAGTGTCAATAAAGATGTTGGTGTTAAGTAATATGAAACTTTTTAATTAATTATTAACATGTTTTACTACAAAATATTCAATTAAAATGTTAATTTTAATTATGAATTATGAAATTATTTAACATGTTTTATTACAAAAAAAAAATCAATTAAAATAACATTATAAATTATGAAATTTTGATATAAATTTGTAAGAGTTATGTAAATTATGGGAAAAAAATTGAGTATTTAATAATAATAATAATATCCATTAATATTATAAATAAGTGAATTAAATTAATTTATAGATAAATAATCTAGATCAATGTTATGTAATAATAAATTGTTAATCTATGTCACATTAATATTCCATGTCACATTAAAAATCTATCACATTAAAAATATGTCACATCACCATTAAATATGTCATGTCACATTAAAATTTGCTATGTCACATTAAAATCTGTCATGTCACATTAAGACCCTTTTAATTAAATTTTATAAATTAAATATGTCATGTCGCTACTCCAATTTTATTCTACGAGAAAGGAAAATGATTTATAAGAAAACAATAAATTCCAAATAAAACTTACATTTGAAAGTTCATGAAATACTATTTTTTTTGTTAGGATATAGTATTGAGTGGAGTGGATGAAGAATTTGTTTAAGCAATTCTAGTATTTTCCTTCGTCGTATAGTCTTGATTATCTTATGAACCATCCCTACAAAAAAATATTGAGTATTAGTAACGGACAAAATGGTGGAATTTGATTTATATGTAATATTAACCTTATCCTTATTTATTTAAGTTTTCCCTTAAATAATGAAAGAAAGAGGACATTGAGTTATAAAGAATGTAAGTATATTTACCTTTAAATAGGAGAACACCAAAAATCTTGATAGCAACTAAATGATAACAAAACAACACTTAGAATTGGAAATTTAAAAATAAATAAATATATATTAATTTAAAACCTCAATACAATTACCGTACCTTAATATACTTACCTTGATTTTGACACAATCATAAGAAAAGTTATTAACACACACAATTCTGTTGACGATGGGAATAAAAAATATATTGGTTTGAATTTTGGCTCACAAATGTTGCCTTCCCTCAAAAATATATAGCCAATTGAGCATGTGTTTTATGACTTTTGATCATCTTTTTATATTATTATCAAATTTAATATATACATAACTACGTAGTAAAGTGTTATGACTTTTTGAGCATTATTTTTCATTATTAATTAGCAAATTTAATTTATGCATAAATATGAATCAAAAAACATAAAATGTGAAAGGTTTGCTTTAATATACAAAAATATGTAGTATAATTTTATTACTTTTGAGCATTATATTTCATTACTAATAAGTTATAAAATTAGAGATTGTAAAGTTTTATTTGAAGTTTAACCTATTATAGTTTTAAGAATTAAAAAGACTAATATTTAATGTTAAGTATGTTATTATTTGCCCTTAATATTTACAAATTTCTATTTTTCTATAAACAACGTAAAAATTAGAATTATATGTATTTATTTGTTGCTTAAAATATTCTAACAATAAACATCTATATTTTAAATTTATTAGAAAGTTTGATTTTTAATTGTTACTTGATTAATCTATAATTTAAAAGACCAAAGGTTCATGTTTTTTATGTTATTTACATTTAATGTTTTAGTAATTTTTTTCTTTTTAAATAAAAAATAATGATGTGGCTCCATGTCATGTGTAATAAGTGATGTGGCTTTTTGTTAATGCTAGGTGGCATTGTCTACGTGGCATTTTATGTTACCCTTTTAACAATATTGTATAGATATATTGCAAACTTTTGCTCTATACTTTAAAAACTTGTAAACTTTTTTTTTCAATTTCAAGTCCCTCAAGAAAGTCCTAAATAGCTACCTAATGAGTTTATTAGTTATTTCAGAGGAGGTAATCACCTTTTCTCTCAAAGTGTCTTCATTGCTACTGTTGTGCGTCGAACATCTGGTTGGTGGGTTTCCATGACTTGTCCAGCCTGAGCTGCAAGCCGGTCTTCGTTTGCCTTTTTCCTATTAACGAACGCGATTAAACTAATTATGCAAAAGTTTGGGGTATAGACCTTCGCGATATCTAAATTGGAAACCATTACTTACTAAGCACGAGTTGCATCAGCCTTTTCCCCAACTGGTTCTATGTAATACCTCGTACTTTTATATATTGTTTTAATTCGTAATTGTTTTGACAAGATTTGAACGTTATATTCGATAATTATTTTATCGAATATGTGGCGATATATTTTATATTGTTTTTATTTTGTGTCGAGTATGCGAATTAAGAGTTTATTGTGTTCTAAGCAAAGTACGGAGTCGGAAGAGTTGGGCCTCGAAGTGCGTGCCCTAGAGGCAGCCCAACTCGACACAACACAAAACCACAACCCCTCTCTTTCACGTAGTCTGCCGTCACCCTAATACCTCATCTAAAAACCTACCCCTAACCTAGCAACGCCTCTCACATTCCCATACACCTACTGCCGCCACATCCAAGGGATAGAAGAGAGTGCTGCACGGTGGCCTAGGGTGGCGTAAGGCTGGTCGTTTGTGCACAGAAACTGGTATACTCACCATGCTCCCTTCGGTTTTTTTGTGGTTTTCAGTCGTTTCGATTTAATCCGTTCATCGTATATATATGGTTGTAGGGTCTATATTTCGTATGTTTTAATCTTTGGTGCATAGTAGTCGATTATGGACAACCAGGAAGTCATCGTTGACCGCCGTTGACCGTCAGATATGGTGTCTAATCGGAGTGTCAGGCTGTTTTAAAATACGTTTCAGACCTCTGTTTTCGCGTGTGTTTTCCATCTCGCTCGTTAATTAGTGTGTAATTGTTTATGGTTGGGTTTAAATCTGGTCGTGGGTTATGTTGGGAAATGTGTCCTCAACAATAGTGCGTTCACGTAATTAAATCTCATGACGAGAAAGCGCAAGGGATGATACGAAATATATTAGTCAACTGACCAACATTAATCGGTAATGATTGGCTAGCTAGAGTTTGACATTACTGTCGTATGACGGTGGTGGTCAGTTGATCCCTTTAGGTCACACCTATAGGACAATTCCCTTAATTGATAAACTGATCAAATGTATACTGATACGAGTTGATCAGATTCGTTAAACTCATATATCGAGAAATCAGAGGTTAAATCTTAATGTAAGATTTATGTTTGAAATTGAAACGTGTCAATTATCAAACAATAAACGATATTTATGAAATATCGTAATTAGAATGAATCGGGTGGTATATTATTACAAGTGTTGTAAATCGTATTGACGATTATTGAAATAACCATTTTACATATATTAGTAATTATGAATTACTAGTCAAATTGTTAAATATGATTTATTTAATTTACAAATGATATTTATTTGATAAATATACATTTTAAATTAAAAACAATTGTTTTTATAATTGTGACATATTGTATGTCACACATGATTATACAATTATACAAATTGACAATTGTAAAATGGAAGTCCATTTTATCTCATGGGATACCGGTTTTTAGAGGAGTGTTTAAGAAGTTATTTTGTGTTTTTAAATGTTAATAAAACACATTCATTAAAGATGCTTCTTGTAAATGCTACCTATAGCCACCCTATGTGCATGGGTAAGGTAAAAAAGGCTCCAATTGAGCTTCCCTAAGTGAGGTTCTCGGCTCACTCATCTACAACCATCAAAAGTGTGTAATGTTAACACATTACTAATTCATTCCAACTTTGAGCATATTTTGCTAGTGTGAGAAACCTCTCATAAAATCCTCTCTAAAATAATATTTCCATATAATAAGATTATATTGTTTTATACTACATTTGTTGTAGTATTCATATCATTAATTCTAATTGAGGGATTAGAATTGTTTTAAGGAAAACCGATTTTGGTACTAGCATTACTCAAGTTTCGGTTGATTTAAGGGGTGTCTTGGTGCATCACAAAGGAGGTGTTCTTGTTGAATACTTGGAGGATAATCCTAGCATATATATTTGGACCGCGTGTAAGGGTTCGAATTTCTCCTATTTCCGCATATATTTAAGCATGCATAAGATCTAAAATAAGTTAATTAAAATGTTAATTAAGTTTTTGTTTAGTATGACTAAAATAATTACCCTACAATTGGTATCAGAGCAACTAGGTTGTTTGCATGCTTTCCGTTTACGTTTTTACGGAGTTATTAAGATAACAAAATAAAAGTTGGAATTTCGTTTGATATAAGATATGGCCGAAATTATTTAAGCATGAATACCTAATGTTTTCTAAAATGTTTTAGAATATTTGGAATATATTTTGCATGAATAATGGTCATTGGTATATTAAATCTCGGTTTTATTAAGTTTTAATGGTCAAAAATCGTTTATTTTGGGAAAAATAGTAAAATCATCTTTTGGCCGAGATTTTTTCAGTATGTTATCACATGTATATCCTATGTTATGAATATGAATTTTCGTAAATTATGGACTTATAATACATGGAATATGAATTTTAAAGGTTAAAATGCAATAAGATGAATAAAAATGGGTTTGTATAGTTATATTACGAATTTGACTATAAAAATTTATGAGTATGTCACATGCAATATTTAAAATGTATGCTAAATTTTCCAGAAATTTATCTCATATATTGCATTATTTTAGATTTTTAATGTAAAAATCGGGTAATTAGTAACATTATTTCGACTTTAATAGTTTAAGTTGGAATTTGGACATAAAAATTTAATATGGTGTCATATATATTATTTCCAGCATGTATTAAAATTTCGAGATTTTTATCTTATTTTATGCTTAAGAAATAATTTTAAAGGTTAAAATCGTACGATATATGACGAAAATCGTTAAAATTTGCAATAGTTGTTAATATGGCCGGAAAATTTAACCCATTTTAGTAATATATGATATGTTCATCACCATAATTTTCTTGGGAGCCAAAATTTTCTGATTTATTTAATTTTAATTTGTTTAAAAGGTTGCATTTAAAATTGAATAATAAGAGTCATGTAATTAAAAATTTCGGCTATTGGGCAGTGTGCCATTTAATTTTCTGTCCATTTAATGTTCTTAAAGTGTTTTGGAAAGTGTAAAAATATTATTAGTATTTTATTTGCATTTATGGAGTTATTTATTTAATTTTCCGACTTAAAATGCTCGTTTTATGTCTTATTTTCGAAATATATAATAAAACCGTATAAATACTAATATTTTAAAGTTCTGAAATTTTAAGAACATTCTAGGATTTTCAAAATTTGAATTTTGAAATTTTCGAAATTTTTATGACTCTTTTCGATTTTTATATTATTTTCCCGCAAAACCGAGTTAAATACCGAACAATATTAAAATATAACAAGTTAAGTCATGTTCAAAGTTAGAGTAAGACTAAATTTTGAAACCTAAAAAGTTGGGATGATTAACTTAAGAGTGAATTTCGTTTCACATTATGCATAGTGTTGTTAAACGTTAAAACACGCAATTCCATAAACCGAGGTATACGATAACTATTTATATAATTGATATTTAAATAGGACGATTTGGCTTAGGGTTTGCATGATAGTTCATATATTGATAAGCATTGCATATTTTACTATGAATGTCATGATTTATTTACGTAATTTTGGGAATTGTGTAATTTACTTAGTATGGCCTTAGTTTTTAAATGGGTATTTCCCGTAATTTAAGGGGTTACCGATTCGGTTGTAATTTTGTGATCTCGTATCACCCAATTGTAATTCATTTCTATTTTATAATGTATAAAGTAGACTAGAAAAGTTGTAATTTTTGCAAATTCCGGAGATCCTTGAAGACGGTGCCATTCGGAAAGGAGTTCCGAACAAGACGATGTTTACCTCAAAGTGCGTGCCTCGTGAAGTTCAAGGGACCAAAGGAGTTGGTTTCCGAATTTGTACTTTTATTATTTCTTTTCTAGGAAAGGTCATACTAGGGTTTATTTTATGATTTTATTTTGCTTTTTATATGTTTGCATGCATAGCCAAATCGTCATATATCGTCTCATGCATTTTTCGATTTAGTCGACCTAGTCATTTATTTTATCGATAATTCACCGACTTAGTTCACTTAAACGGAGATAGATAATAATTTGACTAGATCTCTTACCTAATGAATATTGAGACTTAGCCTTACCAAAGAGTATGGACCCATGAATCCCTTCTTCACAAGACGTAGGCTCGGCTACACCGGGGTACTAAAATTGTCACGTTGGGTAAGTGGGGTAATAAAGATTACACCTTGAAATTTGGTCGATCTCAACGAAAGTATTCGTAACCGTAGTTGCAATAAGTTCGGGCTAAAGACGATTTTTAGAAAATTGTCGACCGAGAGTTCTAAAGTAGAACCGATTAAAAGGTTAATCCACCAAATTATACCGATACGGGTTGAATCGGCTACACCGTGCCCGGATTAGTGTGGGTTTGGGTCTCGGGATTGTTTACTTAATTGGGTAAGAGATCATTAAGTAAATAACTAATAAACTTGTTTAAGTTTTAAGTACAAATTATGAATTTTAAAATGATGTTGTTTTTTTCCTTCATTTTATTGTAGTTTAATTTTCAACATCATCTATGGGAACCAACGCTCCACCTCTCACTAACGTATCATGGATCGTTGCAAACTCGATAAGCATGGTTCCAATTTTAAGGATTGGGATGCGCAATTACTTTTGGCCGCTCAAGGTGACGATAAGACTCGTTACCTATCCGAAGCCGCTCCGACCGCTCCGACCGCACGTTCCACGGTCCAAACTCATGAGGCCTATGAAGCCTACATGAAAGAGTCCTCCGCTCTTAAAAATGTGCTCATCTTCTCCATGGAGCCGGATCTCCAAAGGAGTATGATCAAGTTGACCACATCGTATGAGATATACACCAAGTTTGCGACCATGTTTTCGCAAACTCCAAGGGTGATTCAATATGAGGCGGCTTCCGCCTTCTTCGACATTACCTTGAAGGAAGGGCAAAAGATAAGCCCTCATGTGCTCAAACTCGTTGAGCTCGCGGAGACTCTAAAAACGCAAGACGTTGATGTTCCCGACTCTCTCATAATTGACCGAGTTCTTCACTCGCTCAATAAGGTAAAATCGTATGCTCAATTCCGGGGTGAATTTTAATATGCGAAACTAAGAGACCACATTGGATGAGTTGCATAAGATGCTCGTCCAAGCCGAAAGGGACATGGGACTTCATGAAAATTCCACCAAGGATGTTTTAACCATCGAAAAGAAAGGGAAAACGAGCTTCAAGAAGAATGCCTTTAAAGGCAAGGGCAAGAAAACGTTCAAGCCCAAAGTGACCAAAGAAAAGACTTTTTCGAAAGGCGCTTCCACCTCATATTCAAAATCCGAAGACAAGTGCCATTATTGCACGAGGATCTGTCATTGGAAGCGTAATTGCCCCAAATACTTAAGCGATCTCAAAAATGGGAAAGCAACCGCCGTAGGTAATAATTCTCGTTTAAATTCATGTCATTTATCAACTTATGTATAATGATACAAATGTGTTGATATTTACCCTTTTTAATTGTTTTAAAGGGTCACCTCCTAATGATAAGGGCAAGGAGAAGGAAGCATGAAGTTCCTTACTTGGATGGCTATGGTAGCATCCAATTGATCGAAGACTTGAAGAGCTAGGCTCTAATTTTCATATCGTCTTCTTTCATATTTTGCATTTTATTAGAACAATTTATTTCTTGTAAGACAAGGATTCAAATCCTAAAACAATGGTTGTAATTTTGGATATTGGTGACTTGGTTTTCAACCCGAGTCACTACTTTTGTTCTTAATCAATTTCTTGATTTCTAAAATAAATTGCATACCTTGTTAAAACATGAATAAACATAATCAAAGTGTTGATTAAAACGGAGAACTACACCCAATGAGATACTTTCAATCAAAATAAGAAATCATTAATTCATTATACGATGATCATTTTAAGTGAAAATGAGAATGTATACATCACACCTATAAAAACTTCGAACATTCATATGCATTGGTTAAATCGAAATAGCTATCCTTATACGAATAAAGGTTATTGTCAAAAGGATAGAGTGGTAGAATATATTTCGCGAACCAACCAATGATATAAATAAAGGATCTTAGAGAAGAATCCTACATGGGAGTCTCAAGAAGAACCCTAAATGAATGAGTTGAAGAAACTACGAGAGGACACTGAAGAAACTACGGGAGGACACAAGAGGAAAGGTTCCTTATGTTCATTGTTTCAAAGAGAGGAGACATGAAACCCCGTACGAAATCGGTAGGAAAACGATTCCTTAATAAATGATTTTTCTAAATTTATAAGATAAAAGAGAAGAAATCATCTCAATTCTCTCAATGTAGTTATAAGAGTATTATCATGTCATATTCGTCTCGAGGAAACGAAGACATAAAAGAAGTGATGATTGATTGAATGAAAATAGATCACTATAGGGATAGTGATAGTGATAATGATTCAAGTGATAATAAAGATTTACATTCGAGGAATGAAACGTTCATTTAAGAAATCGAGTAATATTGTTTTTAGTGGGAGCGATATTCATTAAAAGAATTAAGCCTACCATTTAGAGAGGATGGGTGATTCTTTAAAGTGTAAAGAATAAGAGGTTTTCAATTCTAGATGAACTAATACCTTATATCATACGATGATGGAGCTTTACGGGAAGGTTTATTATATTGATAATAAAAGGTCGCCCATTAGAAATCAAAATGGTTAGATATAAATACCCTTGATGAAATAGCCAAGATGTTTGAAAATAGTAAGAGTGATGAAATCACTAATAACTACAATATAAATTTCAGCACATAAGTTACTAGATAATTTCGAGTGATTCTTTAATCCCTCTAGTATATCAATACGTCACGAGTTATAAGATAACGGTGGGAGCTTTCCTCAAGAAAGGAAACTCAAGATCTAGAATGAGTTCTAGATACGTGCTCAAATAAGTTCATATTATGTGAGATAATATGAGATGGAAGGGAACAAAATTTGTAAGTTTTGCAATCATGAATAAAAGGTTTATTCGCAAAACACCAATACAAATAGATGATCGTGCATCAAATGCAATGAAATAGTATTGACTGTTTTTGCATGACAATGTCATTTGAGTTATAATTAACTCAAAATAAAAGATACTTTGTCAAAATCCAAATGGTTTGTAAGAGACAATATTGAACCCCATAAAGTGAACTGGATTGATTTAGTATAGCCCCTAGCCGCTTACATGAGGTGCCGTCTCAAAGCGACTAGAATGTCAGGCGACTGATGGCAAGTTCAAGTGCCATAGAGTCATATGTGATGACTAGTCGATCACATAGGCAGACTGCAAGAGACACTCTGTCGGGCAATGTGACCGCTTATAGAGTTCTGGAAATTTTATAATAGCCGGGTCATGGCAGGAGCTGCTATATTATTCTTGTGAGTCAATTCTTAGACTAAAGACTACTTTCCCAAGATGGTACAGTTTAGGCAAAACCTTGATCCATTCTCTACGACTTTTCGTAATTGGATTCAAATGGGATTGCTTTGGGTTATGACTGACTGTGACTAGTTGAAGGAAGTAGTACGATAGAAATTGTCCACCCCTTGTCAGGGTTGTTCAAATCTCAAGGCCACTCGAGGAGAAGTTAACTGGAAATGCGTGGCCACGCTCGGAAGGTATCTATGGTAGATAATTCCGGTCAAACAGTTATTCTCCAGATCGAGGAAACCACTCATGATATGAACGAATGCAAGTACGACCTCAGAGAGACATCTTGCATTGAGTGGGAGATTGTAATAGGACAAGAGAATTGGTGACGCACACTTGTCGAGGACAAGTGGGAGATTGTTGGGAAATGTGTCCTCAACAATAGTGCGTTCACGTAATTAAATCTCATGATGAGAATGCGCAAGGGATGATACGAAATATATTAGTCAACTGACCAACATTAATCGGTAATGATTGGCTAGCTAGACTTTGACATTACTGTCGTATGACGGTGGTGGTCAGTTGATCCCTTTAGGTCACACCTATAGGACAATTCCCTTAATTGATAAACTGATCAAATGTATACTGATACGAGTTGATCAGATTCCTTAAACTCATATATCGAGAAATCAGAGGTTTAATCTTAATGTAAGATTTATGTTTGAAATTGAAACGTGTCAATTATCAAACAATAAACGATATTTATGAAATATCGTAATTAGAATGAATCGGGTTGTATATTATTACAAGTGTTGTAAATCGTATTGACGATTATTGAAATAACCATTTTACATATATTAGTAATGATGAATTACTAGTCAAATTGTTAAATATGATTTATTTAATTTACAAATAATATTTATTTGATAAATATGCATTTTAAATTAAAAACAATTGTTTTTATAATTGTGACATATTGTATGTCACACATGATTATACAATTATACAAATTGACAATTGTAAAATGGAAGTCCATTTTATCTCATGGGATACCGGTTTTTAGAGGAGTGTTTAAGAAGTTATTTTGTGTTTTTAAATGTTAATAAAACACATTCATTAAAGATGCTTCTTGTAAATGCTACCTATAGCCACCCTATGTGCATGGGTAAGGTAAAAAAGGCTCCAATTGTGCTTCCCTAAGTGAGGTTCTCGGCTCACTCATCTACAACCATCAAAAGTGTGTAATGTTAACACATTACTAATTCATTCCAACTTTGAGCATATTTTGCTAGTGTGAGAAACCTCTCATAAAATCCTCTCTAAAATAATATTTCCATATAATAAGATGATATTGTTTTATACTACATTTGTTGTAGTATTCATATTATTAATTCTAATTGAGAGATTAGAATTGTTTTAAGGAAAACCGATTTTGGTACTAGCATTACTCAAGTTTCGGTTGATTTAAGGGGTGTCTTGGTGCATCACAAAGGAGGTGTTCTTGTTGAATACTTGGAGGATCATCCTAGCATATATATTTGGACCGTGTGTAAGGGTTCGAATTTCTCCTATTTCCGCATATATTTAAGCATGCATAAGATCTAAAATAAGTTAATTAAAATGTTAATTAAGTTTTTGTTTAGTGTGACTAAAATAATTAGTTTATGAGATAACTAAACCCTACAGGTTATGGGTAAGGATAGTAGAAGGTTTATAGGTGTCGTGGTGGTTGAAGGGTGGTGTTTGGGTGGTCGGAGGACCACCACGAGGGAGTCTGTTTTGTTTTTTCTACAGGAATAGGGGAGAACAGGGGGTCCGTGAGGGTGTTTGTTTGAGGGTGTTTTGCAGGGAGTTAGGGTCGTGTCGAGGGCTGGTAGTTACCACCAATAGAGTCGTGGGGTGTGGTGGTTGTTGAGGGTGGTGATAGGTGGTGGTTTGGGTGGTTATGCTGGTGGCGGAAGTCTCGTTTTCAGGGCACTCCCGTCGCTGGTACTAATTTATGCACAATTGATAAAGGTGAGTCATGGTGGTTGCAGAGGCTGTCGACGGGCTGTTTGTGGGGAATAAAGCATGTATTCGCCCTAAAACGTGAACGATTATAACGAATTTTACAATTGAGATTATTGTCATAAGTTAATAAAAACATGAAAAGGAATACAACCTTGGGTCCTTGCTTGAATAGGCCTAAGAACAGGAATTAAAGTAAATTCCCTCCTATAACTTGCACCCAAGACTTGAATGAGATGATGCCGCGTGTGCTAGAAATACTCTCCAATTGCCTTGCAATATGGGGAGAGCTTTTGTGAGGTTTTAGATGTGAGATCTGAGTTTTGGGAAAATAATGTTCTCAAAACCCTAATTCTTGAGATTATGAATTAACTAGTCCAATCAATCCCCTGACAAAAGGAGGAGACTCTCCTTATGTAGTACTGGTGGGTCGGCCGAACGGGTTGAGGTCAGAGTGGGCTTTTCCCACTCTTACCTTATTCCTTTGCGTGATTCGACCCGATTAGCTAAATATTATTCGCGGGTTTTATTTGTAAATCTTACACGTGTTATCAGATATTAATGCAGTCGATGTATTAATAATGGTCTGATAAAATTACGATATTGTATAATTACCCAAATTAATATAACCGTTTATATTAATACGCGAATACAATATTTAATTAAATATAACCGTTTATATTTAATTTACGAATTAATCATGTAATCCGTGTTAGCTAAAATTATTTAATCCGTATTAAATAATAATCTCAACATCTTATTGACTAATTTAATAGTCAATACCTCTGACTAACTGTTTAGTCATATCCGGCATAAATGTGACTGTATTTTCATACCTTCACATCTCTCAAACGTGTCCTATAGGTGTGACGTATAGGGACCAGTTGATCACCGTCATCCGTATGACAATAACGTCAAACTTATCTAGCAAGGCAACCGTTATTGATAAACGTGGATCAACTGATAATAATACTGAAGTATGCCCTTGTGATCCTTATAGAGATTTAATAAGTCATTGTACTTAATTGTCAAGGACACCAGCCCCAATAATCTCCCCCTTGTCCGTACAAGGGTATGTGCAATGACGTTATCACACTACATGTGGAGGACACAAGCTCCAACAAACTCCCACTTCTCCGTAAAAGTGTAGGTGCGATAACCGATTCTCATATCCTTTTAAAATTTCTCCCACTCAATGTAAGACAATTTGCAAATCCGCATTCGCAAAGGTCGTATCTCACAAGCGATCTGTATCAAGAGTGGTTTCCCCGACTAGAGAGTAACTTAACTAATAAAACGAATCTGTATTCGAGCATGGCCATGCATTTCAGTTACTACTCCTCGAGTGGCCCTGAGAAATGATAAAATCCTGATAAGGGTTTGGATATTTCCCTCAACTCGAATCCTGCCGATATCGCGCAGCATGAAATAACCCAGAAAAAATCCTCTTGGCCCCTGTTACGATGACCGTGGGAAAGAAACCAAAGTTACCCAAAATCTGCCTTAATCTCAAGAGACAGTTGAAAGTCAAAAGACTCGATTCTAAGGAACACTATGGAGGTCATATCCACGACCTGGCACCCAATGTTATAAAACATTTAGGACTCCATAACGTTGTCACGGGGTGTCCTACGAGATATCCGTATAACTCGCCTTTGTGATTGGTCAGTCAGCCGTGTGACTTATGGCTCGTTGAACCCACCATCAACCAACGTCACAAAATGATTACCTGAGTTATGAGCTCAAGTGGGTAATCAAGGACTAAAACGATGTAATGTTATTCAATTCACTTTGTGGTGTTCAAAATTGGCGTACAATTCCACATGAAAAACAAAACATTATATATCATAACAATGAGGTTGGATAGTGTACACGAGAAAATGAATTATTACATGAATTCATAAAAGAGTACTATACCTTAGGAACACATCTAATTCCCATGGAATGAATGTGCCCTTCATGCTTATCACGTGGTAATGCTTTAGTGAGAGGATCAGCTATGTTGTCATCCGTAGCGATCTTATCAATTAATATCTCCTTTTACGCGGACTCAGTTGTAGAATTTGGCTATAATAATTTGTTTAGAACTTTTCCAGCTGACAGCAGCGCCATTAAGAGTAAAAACGAATCGAGACTGAGATTTCGAGTCATCTCGATCCGTTTGGAAGCTAGCATCTGCGTAACCCGTGGCGTAGAGCGTCGAGTCGCCTCTGTAAGTCAATCCCCAATCTTTAGTCCTCCGTAGGTACTTAAGAATGTTTTTCACGGCCATCAAGCGTTGTTCACCTGGATGAGCTTGAAATCGACTTGTCATACTCAATGCATATGCAACGTCTGGACGTGTGCATATCATGGCATACATGATCGATCCTATTGCCGAAGCATAAGGAATCCGACTTATGCGCTCCTTCTCTTCCAATGTCTTAGCTTCTTGAGTCTTGCTTAAGTGAAGCCCAGTAGTCATAGGAAGGAACCCCTTCTTGGAGTTCGTCATGCTGAATCTCTCTAGAATCTTATCTATGTAAGATTCCTGACAGAGAGACAACATCCGTCGTGATCTATCCCTGTAGATACTGATGCCCAAAATTCTTTGTGCCTCTCCCAGATCTTTCATCTGGAAATGGTTTTTCAACCATGCTTTAACCGAAGATAAGAGAGGTATGTCATTCCCAGTCAAGAGTATGTCATTGACATACAGTACTAGGAATACAATCTTGCTCCCACTCGACTTGATATAGAGACATGGTTCCTCGACTGATCGAATGAAGCCATTCTCTTTTATCACTTGGTCGAAGCGATGATTCCAACTCCGCGATGCTTGCTTAAGTCCATAGATGGAACGCTTAAGCTTGCAAACCTTCTTAGGATTTTCTGGATCAATAAAACCCTCGGGTTGTACCGTGTACAACTCTTCCTCCAAATGACCGTTTAAGAAGGCGGTTTTAACGTCCATTTGCCATATTTCATAATCATGAAATGCGGCGATCGCTAAGATAATCCGAATGGAACGTAGCATGACTAAGGGTGCAAAGATCTCATCGTAGTGCAAACCTGGCACTTGGGTGAAACCTTTAGCAACTAGTCCAGCCTTATGGATATCTTGTTTACCTTCCACGGCATGCTTTATTTTGTAAAGCTATTTGCATTGAAGGGGACGTACCTTTGCATGTAGGTCTACAAGATCCCACACGTTGTTCTCATACATGGAGTCCATCTCGGATTGCATGGCTTCTTGCCATAGCTTTGAGTCAGAACTAGTCATGGCACCTTTATAGGTTGTGGGTTCATTACCCTCTAGGAGTAAGACGTCATCTATATCATGTTCCTCAACCATACCAATGTATCTGTCCGGAGGAATAGAGACTCTTCCCGATCTCCTAGGTTCCTCGGGAATATCTACCGCAGCCTCGGTTGAAGGAACTGTTTCCTCCAATGGTTGCTTGGTAGTTGGTTCTTGAATCTCCGATAAATCGAAGGTTCTATTACTCGACTTGTTCTCGAGAAATTCTTTCACTAAGAACGTCGCACTGGCCGCAACAAAAACACGTTATTCGGTTGGCGAGTAGAAGTAATGAGCAAAAGTTCCCTTTGGATAGCCTATAAAGTATGTCTTGACCGATCGCGGGCCGAGCTTATCCTCGTGTCTCAACTTGACATAAGCCTCGAAGCCCCAAACCCGAATAAAGGACAAGTTAGGGACCGTTCCCTTCCATAATTCGTATGGAGTCTTGTCAACAGCTTTAGACGGACTTCGGTTAAGTATTAGAGCGGCTGACAAAAGAGAATAGCCCCACAATGAATCAGGCACAACGGTGTGACTCATCATGGATCGAACCATATCGAGTAGAGTTCGATTTCTCCGTTCGGACACACCATTTAATTGTGGTGTTCCAGGTGGAGTCAACTGTAGCACGATGCCACAGTCTTTAAGGTGTTGATCAAACTCGTGTGAAAGATACTCACCACCACGATCAGAACGTAGTGCTTTAATCTTTCTTCCCAGCTGGTTCTGTACCCGATTCTGGTATTCTTTGAACTTGTCAAAGGATTCACTTTTATGCTTCATTAAGTAGACATAGCCATATCTACTCAAATCATCCGTGAAAGTGATGAAATACCTATAGCCTTCTCGTGCGTTGATCGACATAGGGCCACATACGTCCGTATGTATAAGTCCTAATAGGTCGGCAGCGCGCATTGAAACACCTTTGAAGGAAATACGAGTCATCTTGCCGATGAGTCATGATTCACACGTGCCATGTGATTCGAAATCAAAGGCCGAGATAGCTCCATTTTGTATGAGCTGTTTTACGCGTTTCTCATTTATATGTCCCATACGATAATGCCATAGATAAGTTTAATCTTTGTCACCTACCTTTAATCTCTTGTTATTCACATGTAATATTTCAGTGGTTTGATCTAAAACATAAATTCCATTAATGGAAACTGCCTTGCCATAAATCATATTGTGTGATGAGAAAATACAACTGTTATTTTCTATTACAAATGAAAAACCAAGTTTGTCAAGTGCAGAAACTGAAATAATGCTTTTGGATAAACAAGGAACATAATAACAGTTATATAAAGATAACTCGAATCCACTTGGAAGCTGGATCACGTATGTTCCCCTCAAGACTGCAGCAACACGTGCTCCATTCCCGACACGCAGGTCAACCTCACCCTTGATGAGGGGTTCTTGGTTTCGGAGGCCCTGCACATGATTACATAGATGAGAACCACAACCAGTATCTAGTACCCAAGTTCCGTAACTTGCATGGTTAATCTCAATCATGTGAATAAAAGAAGAAGAAGACATACCAACAGGAGTAACGCGGCCTGCCTTAATGTCCTCACGATACACGGGGCATAAGCGCCTCCAATGCTCAGTCTTGTGGCAATGGTGACATTCCATGCTAGTATCCTTGCTCTTTGTCTTGCCCTGTGAGTTGCTCGACTCACCTGGCCCACTCTTAGTAAATCCTGACTTCTTAAACTTGGGCTTGCCTACTGTTAGGTCGCCCTGAGCTTTAGCAGCTTTTCCCTTACCCTTACCCTTACTGAAGATCATGAGAACATCCTACTTCACGCTCCCACTTAATTTCAGATCCTTCTCGGTCTGTACGAGAAGGGAGTGGAGCTCAAGAGGAGACTTCTTCATGTCGTTCATGTAATAGTTGGCCCTGAAGAGGGCGAACCCATTATGAAGCGAATGAAGCATTCGATCAACGATTATGTTCTCACTGATCTTGCAGTTTAGGGCCTCCAGTTTTTCGATATTCTCAATCATGTGAAGAATATATGGGCTAACCGCTTGGCCCTTCTGGAGTTTCGCCTCAAAGAAGCGACAGGTATGCTCATAAGAAACGATTCTCGGAGCTTTTGAGAATTCGTTAGTGAGCGTGGTGAAAATCTTGTTTGCACCATAGGTTTTGAAGCGTCTTTGAAAATTTGATTCCATTGCATAGATGAGTACGTTCTTTATCGCACCCGCTTCCATGACGAAGTCGCTATGAGCGCGAACTTCTTTAGCTCTAGCTCCAGTTCCTGGGTGTGCCGGAATGGGCGCAATTAAGTACTTGAGCTTTCCGTCAGCAATGGCAGCATTCCGTAGTGCTGCCTCCCAGTCAGAGAAGTTTGACCCATCATTCCTCAGTCTAGTAGACTGATTCATGGAGTCCATGAAGGCTTTTAGCCAGGATTCACGTGCTAACTTGGCACTTGGCATTGGGTCTTCACCAGCCATTAGTTATACAGCAGTTTAATTGAACGTGTTCTACACTAAAAGAAGATAAAACAAAACCATATAAGCAACTCATTGTTGTGATTTAAGTCTACATTAAATTGTATTTAAACTCGTAGACTCATGCATTTATATAATTGATCTCCCTCAAGAATTATATAAACGATCCCAAGACTCAATTTCCGTATATTGATAAGCCCACAGCTTGGCTAATTCCACCGTTGGAACTCTTGGTCGATAGATTTCAGTAAATCCTATCTATTAGTCCATCTCAGTCGCTAGATAGTATCGAGTGACCATGATGTTGAGATAAAATAAATCATCTGTTCCCACTTACCCGACGTAGAAGGGGTCATATTATGCCTACCAACGAAGAAGGGATTCATGGGAGTCTGATTTATAAAGACTATTCTCAATTTTTTGTTATACGAGGAAGACCCCATCAACTTTTATTTATCCATTTTAAGTGAACTAATATCTAGCATTTGCATGAATGAATGAAATAAAGTGATGGCTTTTCAATTGACATGTGACATCTATATTGTCACAGAAAACTAACGCGTAACCTCTACATGAGTCAGTTTTCAGGCATGTTATAGGTGGTTTGGTTTTAGGCGGAATATGATGCAAGCTATTATCGATGAAAGCATAAAATAAATGCAATAAACGTAAATAAAAAGTCCTAGTGTGGCCTATTCTACCAAAATAAACATAAAACAACTTGGAATCCACCGTTGGACCCTAGAAGCTTGTCTTGATGTTCCATCTTGGTCCTTGCAGCGGGAGTGAGCATCCGGTCTCCGTCTTTGGTCTTCACAAAATTACTAATTTAAATTACAAATATAACCCTATTTACATTCTAATTTAAATACAAAAGTAATTACATGGCAAAAACCCAAAACGGAGATTCAAGATCTCAAAATTACAAGCAAGACTGTGTCCCATCATTACGGTGACACAATCTTCTAAGGCCACACTAAGTTACAACTGTTTGCAAAATTAAATACGTTATAGAAAGCATTCAAAAGGCATTCAACAAGACGATAAATAAAAAGCATCAACTAAAATTAAAATTTATTCATGACATAATACTGTTATTATGATTAACAAATTTTAGCAAACCACCTTTTCGGGATTAAAATTATGTGATTATACTGTTTTAACCACTTTAGTTTTAAGAAGTTTATAATCCACTATCTTAAACCGTTTTAAAATAATATGTATCAAACGAGAGTGAACCGTTTCACAAAAATAATATACTATTTCCGTATACAGCATATTACTTTTTGGCCAAGGGAAAAAAAAAACAAGTTATTTTTTGAAAATAAAACACGACTGTTACAGGGAAGTGGTCGACCGACCTCAACACGGGGTCGACCGACCTACTGTCAAAAAAAAAAATTCCTGTATCAGCAGAGTGGTCGACCGACCCAATAAACAGGTCGACCGACCACAAAATACCAAGTCGAGTTTCTAAAAACGCGAAATTGCTGTACTTTCAATCAAAACAAGTTTTAACCTTTGATTCAAAACGCGTAAATCAAAATAAACAGCAATTAGGGTTCACATATTGTCAAGAATATCGATTAATTAACAATATGTAAACAGGAATCGAAAACAAGATCGATTATACAAAAGAGAAACTTCCGAAAAAACAGAAACCCTACGCGGGTGTTGGTCGACCGACCACATTAATGGGTCGACCGACCCACACGCCGGCAGAAATCGATTTTCAAAATTTTTAATCTAAACTTATGAAAAACACAAAAGTAAAATCTCGTGGCCTTGGCTCTGATACCACTTGTGGGGAATAAAGCATGTATTCGCCCTAAAACGTGAAGGATTATAACGAATTTTACAATTGAGATTATTGTCATAAGTTAATAAAAACATGAAAAGGAATACAACCTTGGGTCCTTACTTGAATAGGCCTAAGAACATGAATTAAAGTAAATTCCCTCCTATAACTTGCACCCAAGACTTGAATAAGATGATGCCGTGTGTGCTAGAAATACTCTCCAATTGCCTTGCAATATGGGGAGAGCTTTTGTGAGGTTTTAGATGTGAGATCTGAGTTTTGGAAAAATAATGTTCTCAAAACCCTAATTCTTGAGATTATGAATTAACCAGTCCAATCAATCCCCTGACAAAAGGAGGAGACTCTCCTTATGTAGTACTGGTGGGTCGGCCGAACGGGTTGAGGTCAGAGTGGGCTTTTCCCACTCTTACCTTATTCCTTTGCGTGATTCGACCCGATTAGCTAAATATTATTCGCGGGTTTTATTTATAAATCGTACACGTGTTATCAGATATTAATGCAGTCGATGTATTAATAATGGTCTGATAAAATTACGATATTGTATAATTACCCAAATTAATATAACCGTTTATATTAATACGCGAATACAATATTTAATTAAATATCACCGTTTATATTTAATTTACGAATTAATCATGTAATCCGTGTTAGCTAAAATTATTTAATCCGTATTAAATAATAATCTCAACATCTTATTGACTAATTTAATAGTCAATACCTCTGACTAACTGTTTAGTCATATCCGGCATAAATGTAACTGTATTTTCATACCTTCACATCTCTCAAACGTGTCCTATAGGTGTGACGTATAGGGACCAGTTGATCACCGCCATCCGTATGACAATAACGTCAAACTTATCTAGCAAGCCAACCGTTATTGATAAACGTGGATCAACTGATAATAATACTGAAGTATGCCCTTGTCATCCTTAAAGAGATTTAATAAGTCATTGTACTTAATTGTCAAGGACACCAGCTCCAACAATCTCCCACTTGTCCGTACAAGGGTATGTGCAATGACGTTATCACACTACATGTGGAGGACACAAGCTCCAACACTGTTTGGGCGAGATAGGTGTTGAGGGTGGAGTCCAGGGATGCGTTGTAGTGAGGTGGTGCCAACCACCGCGGGTTGGTGTTGGTTCGGTTGGTGTAATGAGAGTTATGGGGCTGTTTTGGGGAGACGTTTAGGGGGGCTGTTGGACACGGTTTTAGGGAGGTGCGTGAGTCGTAATTCGTTGTTGTACAATGTTGCCTCGTAATGCGTGAGTCGTTGTATGATAAAATATTATTATGATCATGGTGGTTGTTATTAATATATATATTATGTTTATCATTGTTATTAGTTGGATTATTATTGTTATGGTGACCTTATAATTATATGTTAATATGTTATTGATATTAGTATTATTATTATTAGGTATGTTTTGGCAAATGTTATAATTATATATCATGTTTATTAATAGTTAAGTTAATAGTCTTGTTAATATCATAATTAGTGTTATGTTAATAGTATTGTTGTGGTTTGTGATATTTGGGTTGTTGTGACTAAGTATTTATTTTATGATCTATCAAAGTTAGTAGATATAGTTGTCGAAAGGACTACGATAATGACTTAAGTAGTAATGAGTATATGTTATGGGCATGTTAGTAGTAAATCTTATTTTGTCATGATTGTTTGGTTAATGAGTAATGTCCGGTTGTTCGGATAGAAATTGATATTAAGTAATATTTATAGGAACTGAATTTGAGGTGGAACCTTTCTAGCAGCTGTTCGGTTGTCACTCTGCAAATTGAGGTAGGGGATATCTGTGATTGTGTTACGACATGAAGTGTGTGTGTTGTTTATTGCAAGATTGATATAATTGTTTATGAAGGTACTGTGGATTGTATTATTATTATTGATTACTGTGGAGATCGGGGACTTGTGAAATGGGTCTTGTGACGATATGGGACTTGTGATATGGCCATGGGAGGTGTGGTGTGATGGGAGGTGTGGTGTGATGGAATTGTAGTGTGTTGGAGGTGAAGTAGTTGATTGAATGATATGGAGATGGAGGAAGATGCAGTTCTGTTGTTACTCAACCTCGTGGTTGACCCTGTGTATTCGTGTGACACCTGTGATGATCTGTGATGGGGAGCAGTTTTGACAGGAAAGATGGTGTTGTGGGAGCATGGGATGGCGTGAGCACTTGGATGGACCGACTTAGATTTAGATCACATACTTCGAAGTTATCAGTTGTACTTTAATTTTGCGCTGTGTAGTTTTTGTAACTTCAAAGTTTAAAATTTATCAGTCTTTGTATAAAGTACTTTGGTTTGATTTACTTTGTTATTCACTACCTCGGTTATTCCGAGATGGTAACATCTCTATTTACTGAGGATGTCTTGCTAAAGGCTCCTTAATAAATCGGGGTGTTACAAAGTGGTATCAGAGAGAACGATCCTCAGGCCTAAACCAAATGAATAATAATGAACGTAGGAAGAGTCTAATAAAATGAACCCCGAGATGAAACTGATAGGAGCCCCAAAATGGGACGGGATGAGTTAGGGGCCCCCTCACACCGAACCATGGGCCCTTTCGGTTCTGTCTCGGGAACCCAATGAGAGTAATTGAGGAGTGGGGTAGACTATATGGTGACCTATTCATACTGTACTAACATCCTTACAGGAGAAGAATGAGGTAAGTAATATGTGAGTTAAGGTTAATGATATTATTGGAAGATTATGCTTAGTATTGAAGTGTGGATCGAACTGGATGATTGAACTGAAATTTCAAGGGTACGGATGTGTATTTGTGATTAATAATTAAGAGTGATGTGATCATATGATTTGGTGTTTGGAATGTCGATGTGATTACCTAGTTATTAAATGATTATCGTAAAATATTGTTGTTATTCGGAAATGAATGATCAGGCTTATATACTAGTAATCCATGTCCAGTGATATGCGGAATGTGTTGCCCCAAGTCATGAGTGACATATAGTTATGTGATACAATTGTATATACATGTATGAATGTTGAGTTATTTAGTTGATTCTATTTTCGGTTTCGAAACCTGTACCGTGTTATAAGTGACAATTAAAGTTGAATGATGCATACATGTTAATGTGGAGGTGTCTGTGTGCTTCAAATGATATGTCAACGTGTTTTGGAAGATGAATGGTTGAGTTTTAATGTAGTAATATGAAATTGTAACGGAACCAAAATTTTAATAATTCCCGGAATTAACTTGGTTGTACGGGCCACCATTTTAAACGTATTCCATATTTGAGTATGAAAATTTTATGTATGGTAACCTCCCGAGTCGGTTTTACAATGCTTTTGGTTTCAGGTTAATATGAGTTATATTTTGGGAGAAATAAATCTTTAGTTGACAGTGGTTAGATTGTTACTGCACAGTTCCGTTTTGACCGATGATTTTGTAAAGGAAATCATTTAAAATATGGTTATTGTATGCGTAACTCCAACTTCACTATTTATAATATCCGTCCATGTTTCAAAATGATAAGCCATGTAAAATCATCACGAATCTTTATTTAATTGTGATTTTTGTAAGCTGCCCAATTCTTTTTTCAATGAATTGCTGTAATGTTCCTGTTCAAACCAATTGAGTTGTAAGAATTGCTACAAATAATTTCCTTGAGATATGCATTTGAATTTTTTTTTCCTATGGTTAGCTAATTCATTATATTTTCTAAAACTATAATAGCCGCAGGATAGATCAGCGGTTATTTAATTATGATTTGTGTAATTGCTGTATAATGTTCAATTGGTGAAATCGTGAGTTATGTAAGTTTTATATAAAAGTTTAATCAAATGTGAATAATGTGATGTGATCATGTGATATCTTGATATGGCATTAATAACATGAATAGTAGGCATATGATATGAATATGCACCTTACTATATGATAACGTAATCTTGCTTATTTCTATATAAAATAGTTTCAATTATACCGACGCTCTTACTTTCTAGTGATATGACCTCAAGTAATGATGTGATGTTCGTATGTGATGTTAAAATCGTATTTATCAGAGAAGAGTCTTGACAAGTGGTAGAGTAAAATTTGACTGGTGAACTTGTTAGCATGATATAGCAATCTAAGTGTTATAAGTAATGGCGATTATTTTGAACAATGTGAATCATGTTGATGTTCTTTCATATATTTAGGGTATATCGTTGTCTAGTTCACTGAGCTAATAATCTTTACAACACCTTCATGTATATTGTTGTGTCACAAACTGAATTCCACCTGCTATGTTTAAAATCTGATCATAATATATTGAGTTCTTAATTGGTTGACATGTGATTTATGGAAATATTAGTCCTGTGAATTCGTTTACCTTATCGTTAAATTTTCATAATTCATGAGCTACAATTTACAAGAACAATGTTTTAGTAAATGAGAGTCAGAATGTCTCCGTGTAGTCTTGTTTCGATCCATGGTTTGTAAAATTGTCTTTGATTCATGTTTATAATTGCCACAATTACTACTTCAAGGTTTCCAAAGTTTCAAAATGTTTCCCAAGTGATGATTATCCATGATGACGCCTGATGTTTTGATAATTATAGTGATTGTTTGCAACATGACAAATTCTGTAGCTACGTGTTGACGAAATCCTGCCCGGATGTTTAATTGCTACATATTATATAAACCCCTTAATTTGCAAGTCATATAGATTACCAGTTTCATGATAAAGGATGTAATGTGAGTGGATGAGGCATGTACCTAGGTGATTTTAACCTATTGATATCTAGGAATGTTAAACGGTCTTGTTAATCTATGACTTGTGTATATCTTGTGAAATAGGTCGATGCTTCATGTTTATTATTCTTATTCTTGTTAGCTACACTGATTCTGTTTGCTGCATAACATGATTCTACCGATCTTATTATTCTTATTCTTGTTCGGGATATATGTATATGTACTAATCAATTTTCGGAGTCTATGTGCTTCAATATTTATTCAAGCTGACATGTTTTGGTGACTACTTATATGCCGATGATTATGGAGGAGTTGGTATTGCGAATTTTATTGAATATATATAAAAGCATTCATATGTTATGAGTCACCGATGTGCTTTTAGTTTGAGAGTTTGTTGTGCTACATAGAAGATAAAGAATAGCAGATAGAAGATATAGATTTAAAATACCCAAGCAATTGATTTTATAACTGACTCTTGTGTGGAATACTGATGTTAATCTCTTTAATAATTGTGCGGGAATGTAAGCATTCCGATAGTTGCAGTTGGGAATTGGTTTTACAACATATGAATGTTGCTAGTAGTTTGGTTGTGTTACGAATAAACACGCGGTATGTCTATTTGAGAATCTTTATAATGCTTGTTTAAGACCGAAGCCGAGTATACGGGTTACAGGGGATTGATATTTTGGATTGTGTATGATTGGTATTGCATTTTCTTTTATCGTTCTCTTTGACCTTACTTGTGGGTGGGTAACTTAAAGTTCATACTTTAAGTGCTGAGCACGGTTCAGTGAACCTTGACGATATTGATACTGATATTGAGTTGAAGATTGCGATTGGGTACTATTATTGAGTTATGGGGCCTTTGTGCCAAGTTATGCTTATGGTATAGAGTGACCACGGTTATTGAGTTATATTTTATGAGTTCGAAATCGATATTGAGATGGAAATAGGATTTCGCGGGTTATTCCGCCAGTTTACTCGCTCTTGTACTTGGTCTTAGGATTGACGATGAGAATATGATACTTGGTTACTTGGAGTAAGATTTTAGGAGATAATTTAATGAGTAAGACAGAAAAATGAGCTGGAATTTTATAATAGGGTTACGAGGACGTAACCATGTTTTAAGGAGGATCGGATTGTAAAATCTTAATGATTTTATGACATGGCTAATTGATATGTCGTGATTAATTAAATATAATCGATAACCCTACTGCTTCTGTTATGCACTAGTTGTGGAAGTGTCATTTGGTTGTATGTTAAACTTTGAGGACAAAGTTTTGTTAAGGGGGATGGAATGTAACATCTCACGGTTCTTAAGTGTTACTTGTAATTGTTCATGCTTGCTACGTGTTGCTCTACCGTTACAGGGTGGTGAACTTCGGGACAAAGTTCATTTTAAGGAGGGAAGACTGTAATACCTCGTACTTTTTATATATTGTTTTAATTCGTAATTGTTTTGACAAGATTTGAACGTTATATTCGATAATTAATTTATCGAATATGTGGCGATATATTTTATATTGTTTTTATTTTGTGTCGAGTATGCGAATTAAGAGTTTATTGTGTTCTAAGCAAAGTACGGAGTCGGAAGAGTTGGGCCTCGAAGTGCGTGCCCTAGAGGCAGCCCAACTCGACACAACACAAAACCACAATCCCTCTCTTTCACGTAGTCTGCCGTCACCCTAATACCTCATCTAAAAACCAACCCCTAACCTAGCAACGCCTCTCACATTCCCATACACCTACTGCCGCCACATCCAAGGGATAGAAGAGAGTGCTGCACGGTGGCCTAGGGTGGCGTAAGGTTGGTCGTTTGTGCACAGAAACTGGTATACTCACCTTGCTCCCTTCGTTTTTTTTGTGGTTTTTAGTCGTTTCGATTTAATCCTTTCATCGTATATATATGGTTGTAGGGTCTATCTTTCGTATGTTTTAATCTTTGGTGCATAGTAGTCGATTATGGACCACCAGGAAGTTATCGTTGACCGTCGTTGACCGTCAGATATGGTATCTAATCGGAGTGTCAGGCTGTTATAAAATACGTTTCAGACCTCCGTTCTCGCGTGTGTTTTCCATCTCGTTAATTACTGTGTAATTGTTTATGGTTGGGTTTAAATCTGGTCGTGGGTTATGGGTAAGGATAGTAGAAGGTTTATAGGTGTCATGTTGGTTGAAGGGGGGTGTTTGGGTGGTCGGAGCACCACCACGAGGGAGTCTGTTTTGTTTTTTCTACAGGAACAGGGGAGAACAGGGGGTCAGTGAGGGTGGTTGTTTGAGGGTGTTTTGCAGGGAGTTAGGGTCGTGTCGAGGGCTGGTGGTTACCACCAATAGAGTCGTGGGGTGTGGTGGTTGTTGAGGGTGGTGATAGGTGGTGGTTTGGGTGGTTATGCTGGTGGCGGAAGTCTCGTTTTCAGGGCACTCCCGTCGCTGGTACTAATTTATGCGGAATTGATGAAGGTGAGTCATGGTGGTTGCAGGGTCTGTCGACGGGCTGTTTGGGCGAGATAGGTGTCGAGGGTGGAGTCCAGGGATGCGTTGTAGTGTGGTGGTGCCAACCACTGCGGGTTGGTGTTGGTTCGGTTGGTGTAATGAGAGTTATGGGGCTGTTTTGGGGAGACGTTTACGGGGGGCTGTTGGACACGGTTTTGGGGAGGTGCGTGAGTCGTAATTCGTTGTTGTACAATGTTGCCTCGTAATGCGTGAGTCGTTGTATGATAAAATATTATTATGATCATGGTGGTTGTACAACAAATATAGAAATAGAAGACGGTTCTATAAAATGCCCGTCTTTATAGTTTAAAATAAAACCAAAGAGAACGGTTTAAATGCTTAACCGTGCTCTTTGTTATTACAACCAAGACGGTTCATTGACCAACCGTCCTCTTTGTTATTCATACATAAACAACCAAGACGGTTCAATTACCAACCGTCCTCTTTGTTATTCTTCATAATCAACCAGCACGGTTCTTTTTTCAACCGTTCTCTTACATTAACAAAGAGCACGGTTCCTTTAGGAACCGGTCTCTTTGGTCTCCGCAAAGAGCACGGTTCCGTTATCAACCGTTCTCTTTTTTCTTTCATAATTCGAAACAAAATCACAAAATAACAGTATACAACTTAAACGTCAGTTTTTGAAAACCTCTCAAACACAAAGACGATCCAATCCCAGCAGCCATAGCTTCTCTCACTCTTGTTTTCGAAGCAACTGAAGTAATAATACAGTACTACGACAATTTTCGAAGCAACTGAAGCAAGCATCGATAATTCGTACGCCCTCTTTCTCCTTTACTCTTGTTTTCTTTTTTTTCCTCAATTATTCGAATTACAAATTTGATTTGGCCGTGATATGAGTTGTTGTGGTTGGGAATGGGTTTCGAAATTTAGTAATGGGGTTCGAAACTTAGTAATTATTTAGTAATGGGTTCGAAATTTATATTGGTAATTCGAAATTTAGTAATGGGTTTCGAAAATTTGTTGAATTTTTGTGTTTGAGATCAACCTAAGATGTAATTGTCAATACCATTGTGTAAATTAGTATATGTAAGTATGCTAATCCTAAATTCTGTTGTTAATTGCCTTTGTTTTATTCGTTTTGTGTTATTTTGTGTTGTTTTGTGTTATTCTATTGCATTGTTTTAATTGTCTTTCGAACTGCTTTCTGATTTTATCTAGATACGAGTACCTGGGTTCTCGCTGTAGGGTGTTCATAGGATATAACGGTGGTGGTAGTGTGGTAATTGGTGGCCGGAGCACAACCAGAGGCCTGGTTGTTTAGGGGCGGCAGAAACAATTATAAAACAGGGACATTCTGGTCAGCCTGTTTACACGGCTTTTCGTGGTGTTTGGGTGGTTTCGAAGGATGGTGCTTTCCACCAGGGAGTCGTGGGTGTTGCGTAGTGTCTAGGGTGGTGTCGGGTCATGGTTAGGTTAGGTTGTTGGTCGTGGGGTTTGATCCCTGGATCAAAGGGTAGGGGATGTTTGTTATTTATGTTTATTTATGATATTATTATTATTATCATTACGGTATTATTATTTGAGTATTGTTGATATTAATATCGTCCTTTTATTGTTGTTTTTAACATTAGTTATATTATTACTATTAGTATTATTATTGCTATTAGTATTATTATCGTTAATAATTGAATTATAAATTTAATAATTGAATTATGTTGTAATTATGTAGCCGAATATGGCTCGTACTTGGATGATTAATGGGAAAAAGGGCGAAGTAGAATATGATGCCGGGTTAGCTGAATTTTATGACTTCGTAATAAAGAACGTGAAAGACAAATCTAGTATGGCGTGCCCTTGTGATATGTGCCGGAATATTAGGTATATGAGCTTTGGAGATGTAAGAATACATTTAAATAAGACAAATTTTAATCCAAAGTACACTTGTTGGATTTTCCATAGAGAATCAAAAAATTTAGATGGAATAGATGTCCAATTTGGGGAGATTGAGAGAGAAACATGCTTGAGTGACGATGAAGAGCCCGATGAGTCTAATTCACTAGAAGATCCGGGTTGTAATATGAATACTGAGGCAGGAGATGGGTGTGACGATATGTTGGATAAATCATGGGGAGATATGTTTGGAGGTGATGAGCAAGAAGGTATTGTAGATGAAACTGATGAGGATCTTGATGAAAATGATTTGGAGGATATTAGTGTTGTATTGGAGAAATTGAAAGATTCTGAAGTGCCTCTTTATAGTAGTTGTAAGCACACTAAATTGGCAGCTCTTGTTAAGTTATATAATTTAAAAGCAACAAATGGGTGGAGTGACAAGAGTTTCACAGACCTCCTGAAATTATTAAAGGACATGCTCCCCGAAAATAATGTACTTCCTGATCGTACATATGAGGCAAAGAAGATACTTAGGGGAATTGGTATGAAATATGAACAAATCCACGCATATCCCAATGATTGCATATTATATCGCAAAGGATATGCTAATCTCACTAGTTGTCCAGTTTGTAAGGAATGGCGATATCAAAAGAAGGAGGGGATCCCATCTAAAGTTTTGTGGTACTTTCCAATAATTCCTAGGTTGATACGATTATTTGCGAATAAAGATGATGCCAAATTACTCACATGGCATAGTATATCAAAAGCAAATGATGGGAAGTTGAGACACCCGGCCGATGGAAAAGACTGGAAGTTTATTGATGCAAAATATCCCGAGTTTGGCAAAGAACCCAGAAATCTCCGCCTTGCACTCTCCACTGATGGGATGAATCCCTTTGGAAATTTGAGTAGTCAACATAGTACTTGGCCGGTGTTTTTAGCTATTTACAATTTGCCTCCATATCTTTGCATGAAACGAAAATATTTGATGTTGTCTTTATTGATTTCTGGTCCTAAAGAACCTGGTAATGATATAGATGTCTACTTAGAGCCTCTTCTTGACGATTTGAGATTGTTGTGGGATGAAGGGATACGAGTGTTTGATGCCTACCAGAATAGTTATTTCAATTTGAAAGCAATGTTACTATGTACTATTTCTGACTTTCCTGCGTATGGTAATCTATCTGGACACACTGTGCACGGGAAAGAGGCTTGCCCCTGGTGTGGAGAAGATGTCGATTCTTGTTATTTGAAGTTTTCTCGTAAGCAAGCGTACTTGGGATACCGTAGGTTCTTGGACCCTGATCATTCATATCGTAAGCTACAAAAACCATTCAATGGAAAACCTGAACATCGATCTCCTCCTAAGATATTAACCGGTCATGAAGTATATGAAAGAGTGAAAAAAATTGAGATAACTTATGGGAAGAAGGGTTCTAAATTAGCGTCTCGGGGATATAAGAAGATGTCTCCTCTTTTTGAAAAACTTCCATATTGGCGTGACCTTTCTATAAGATATTGCTTAGATGTTATGCATATTGAGAAAAATGTGTGTGACAATATAATCAACACTCTTCTGAATGTTCCGAATAAGTCAAAAGACAACACATCAGCTAGGATGGACATGGTGGATATGAAAATCAGACCTGAGTTGGCACCAGAAAAGAAAGGAACACGATATTATTTGCCTCCGGCTGCTCATACACTTTCAAGAAAGGAGAAAACAGAGTTTTGTGAGTGCTTAAGTAGTGTTAAAGTGCCGGAGGGATATTCTTCCAATATCAGCAGCCTAGTATCAATGACAGATCTTAAGCTTGTTGGTTTAAAGTCTCATGATTGTCATACTTTAATGCAACAACTACTACCAGTGGCTATACGTTCGATTTTGCCTAAAAAAGTTCGATTCGCCATAAGTAGGTTTTGCTTTTTCTTCAATGCCATATGCAATAAAGTGTTAGATCCCAAGGAGTTGGAGTCTTTGCAAAAACTAATTGTCACTTCTCTTTGTCAATTGGAAATGTACTTTCCTCCTTCATTTTTCACAATAATGGTGCATTTAACTGTACACTTGGTTAGAGAAATCAAATACCTTGGTCCAGTTTATCTAAGGTATCAATATCCTTTTGAGAGATTGATGAAAGTGTATAAGGATTATACATCTAATAGATATCGTCCTGAAGGGTCTATTGCTGAGCGTGCAATCATGGATGAAGCACTTTTTTATTGCTATGCACACTTCTCAGACTCTGAGCTACCTGGGATTCCTAAGAATAGGCACAGTGAGTGGATGATGGGCAAAGGTCTTAGGGGTCATGTTCGTCTAGATATGGCAACTGAGAAATGGCATATAGCACATACATATGTTCTTCATAACGAGGATGAGGTACAGCCGTACATTGAGGAACACAAGGCATTGTTGAAGGCGAAGCATCGAAATAAATCAGAGATGTGGATCGCAAGTGAGCACAATAAGACTTTTAGAGTTTGGTTCAAGGGTCGAGTTATAGAAGACTTGCAACAATATCCTGAGTATATTTCTTCTAGATTACAGAGGCTTTGTTTTGGGCCTAAGACTTTTGCATTGTAACACCCCCATTTATTTAAGGGCCTGTACTAGGACTCCTCAGATAAATAAAGGTGTTACCATCTCGGTTTCCCGAGGCAGTAGATACAAAGGAAGATAAACAGTACTTTAAATAAAATTTAACTCAAGACATGTTCTTACATCAGTATCCAAAAGTCTTAACAAAACAATAAAGTACAACTCGCATAAAACTGACTAAGGTGATCTAGACATCTAATCTGGTCCGGAATCAAGTGCTTCCTCCCATAGCTCCCCCTTAGTCTCAGCCACCTGTCAATCTGCTCCCCAATAATTGGTTCATCACAGGTGATCACGAATACACAGGGTCAACCACAAGGTTGAGTAGGGAAAAGAATAAAATAGCAATATAATAAACTCCGCACCGATCCAACGCCAAATATATTCCGCACCGATCCAACGCCATATATACTCCGCACCGATCCAACGCCATATATACTCCGCACCGATACAACACCAAATATACTCCGCACCGATCCAAGACCAAATCACAAGACCCAATATATATATATATATATATATATATATATATATATATATATATATATATATATATATATATATATATATATATATATATATTCGCATCATATCAATTTCTCAGAATAATATAAACAACACAATATAACGATCACATGATATTATATCACAACCATGTTTAATAACAATTAAGAACAGTTTACACATCAACATGTACCAGTATTTTCCCCTACCTGAAATAGCAGGAACGCAGACAAAATCCGAGATATGCTTAGAAATGTTCCACTCAAAACTCGCTACCTAAACAGGTATACGTAACGAATTAATAACTTATACGACTCCCTTAACGATCACGCTTACTATAAACGACAACCCCCATAAGTAGAAAGTTTCCATAAATAGAACTTTCCCGATATAGCAACTTCCAAAAATAGTACCTTCTAAAAATAGCACTTTGGTTTTGAAAATCAAAAGATTCTAAATACACATTAAAATTTTCCCTTATTAAATATAAAATCCTTCCCTTTAAAACAAAATATAAAACCATAAATAACCATCAAATAATAATAAAAGATAATAATAACAATAATATTAACACATCAACCCGACACACCACTACACCCACAACCCGCCATCAATTCGTTCTTTAACCACCGTAACACACCACTACACCCACCGCCAAGCAACACCACGCGTACCCCGCGCCACCACCTACTATCACAGCCACCATGAGACCCCCCGACTACCCCCGTCGTGGTGAACCAGCGCTTACACCAAGCCTGGTCCCTCACCCTGACTCTCTGACCAGACCCAAACACAGCCCCCTTGAACACACCCAGCCACCACGACTCTCTGTTTCTACCACCACAACCCTCTGTGACACCAGACCCATAAGGCTCGGTGGTAACACCGTGTCGACCTCCCCCGAGTCAACGGTGTTACCACCCCCAAGATCACTCCCAACATTCTGACTTACAAACAAAACAGAGACGCAACAGTAGCCTCTTGACACAACCCCTATCGACCACCCCTTAAACGTCACCCCCAACCACCGTGAACCACCACAACTGCCCTCAACAAACACCCCCAGGTCCAGCTTGACTCCACAACCCGAGACCCCTATTAAAACTCCCCAGAACACGACTCAAACATAACATACATTAACATATAGAAAACGTACATAAAGAAAACGAGTAACAATCCTACCTTACCCCCATGTTATTACCCCTGACGACAACCGTTCACGACCAACGACACCCAACCCATGGTTTATATGTGTTCATTACACGGTCTAGCACAACTCCCAGTAAAAACATGGGAGGTTCATAGTGCTATGGTAATCTGACTATGGTGTACAAACCATCGACCCTCAGCAATAAAATAACGCGTGTGACTTACCAGTTTTACAGGCCAAACGAACCACCGTGAGACACCCTTCGACCACCGTGCAAGGTTTCACTACTTACTTTGATGTGACGGCTATGGGTTGGTGTAGCAGATTAGGGTTAGGGTAGGGTTTGTAGTTTACTAAACTTGTGTTAAGTAGGCGGCAGGGAAGGGTTTGTTTTTAGGGAAAGGAATCCGTGAATGGGCTCCTCTTGCTTACACGCCCTTCGAGGCCCAATCTACCACTCCCGTTGATCCCAAGTTCGAGACCCCATAAGACCCATCCCTAGTTATGACGTTTGTGGTTAGAACTCTTCTTGGAACCCCACGAATGTTAAGCGAGCAACTAAAATGAATTAAAACGTCCATCCATGAAATCATTATTATTTAGCACCAAGAATTCGGGTTATTACAGTCTTCCCCCCTTAAAATGAACTTCGTCCCGAAGTTCAACAACGCTTAGATGGCAAAACAAGCAATTACTACGAACTTGGAACACAAAAGTCACAAGAGATTGCCTTAAAACACAGCATGTTATATTCCATCCCCCTTAAAGAAAAGTTACGACCGCGTAACTTACCTCAATCAAACAAATGTGGATAACGCTCTCGCATGGCTGCCTCAGGCTCCCACGTAGCCTCCTCCTGATTATGGTTGGTCCACAGAACCTTCACCTAGGACGTCTCCCCATTGCGAGTTTTTCGTACCTTCCTGTCCAGAATCTCCTTCGAAGTCTCAATGTATGACAACTGCTCATCTACCTCAATCACCTCGTGCTGAAGTACATGTGATGGGTCACTCACATATTTCCTCAACTGGGACACATGGAACACATTGTGGACCTTGGATAGGGTTGGAGGTAAAGCTAAGCGATATGCCACTTCTCCAACTCTGTCCAAAATCTCAAATGGTCCAATAAATTTCTGACTCAATTTGCCACGCTTGCCGAATCTCATCACGCCCTTCATCGGAGAGACTTTCAGTAGCACTTTCTCCCCGGCCTCGAATGAAACATCGCTCCTCTTCAGATCGGCATAGCTCTTCTGTCTATCCTGAGCGGCCCTCATCCTCTGTCGAATAATCTGAACTTGCTCCACCATCTCCTGGATCATATCTGGCCCCAATGTCACAACATCAGCTCGATCATCCCAACACACAGGGCTCCGACACTTCCTTTCGTATAGAGCCTCGAAAGGGGCCATGCCTATGCTTGCATGGTAGCTGTTATTATAAGAAAACTCGATCAACCCCAGTCGATCCTCCCACGATCCTCCGAACTCAAGTACACAAGCTCTCAACATATCCTCAAGAGTCTGAATCGTCCTCTCAGTCTGACCATCAGTAGCCGGATGAAAAGCCGTACTCATCTTCAACTGGGTACCCAAAGCAGCCTGCAATTCCTGCCAAAATCTGGATATAAACCTCGAATCCCGATCTGAGATAATATCCTTGGGTACGCCATGCAGTTTGACCACATTCTGAACATATGACTTAGCCAACTCGGCTTTACTCCAGGTATCTTTCATGGGAATAAAGTGAGCTGACTTAGTCAAGCGATCCACAATCACCCAAATGATGTTGTTGCCCCTTTGAGTCCGAGGCAACCCCACGATAAAATCCATCGAAATGTTCTCCCACTTCCACTCTGGCACATCCAACGGTTGAACTTTCCCTTGTGGTCTCTTATGCTCTCCCTTCACTTGCTGACAAGTCAAACATCTCGATACGAACTCTGCGACTTCCTTCTTCATATTAGGCCACCAGAACCTCTTCTTAAGATCTTTATATAGCTTATCACCCCCTGGGTGAACGGAATATGGAGTAGCATGAGCTTCATTCAGGATCTTCTTCTTTAGCTCTTCTACATCCGGAACACACCATCGCCCACTGAACCTCAAACTACCATCATTATGAACACTAAACTTGGATGCCGTCTCTCCACTCTCGCTCCCAACCATCCCACGCCACTTCTGGATCCTTGCATCATTCTTTTGTAACTCTCGAATCTCTCCATACAACTCAGGCTCCACTGTCAAGTCACTAAGAGCATCCCCTTTCCGGATCATGAATATTCTCATCTCCCTTAGTTAATCATGCAACCTCACTCTTGACCTGGCACAATTCAGAGCATGAACGGATTTCCTACTTAGGGCATCGGCCACCACATTCGCCTTGCCCTCATGGTAGACAATCTGCATATCATAGTCTCCGATTAACTCGATCCACCTCCTCTGCCTCATGTTCAACTCCTTCTGAGTGTAGATGTACTTCAGGCTCTTATGATCAGAGAACACTTTGAATGTGGCTCCATAAAGGTAATGGCGCCACAATTTAAGTGCAAACACGACTGCGCCCAATTCCAGATCATGAGTCGGATAATTCTCTTCGTAGGTCTTCAACTGGCGAGACGCATAAGCTATCACTTTCCCATTCTGCATTAACACACAACCCAACCCATGTTTCGAGGCGTCGGTATAAACTTCGAAATTATCACTTCCAACAGGCAAGGCCAGGATAGGAGCTGTTGTCAGGCGTTCCTTAAGAGTTAAGAATGCCTTCTCACAGTTCTCATCCCAGACAAAACGGTTCTCCTTCCTCATTAACGATGTCAACGGCTTCGCTATCTTCGAAAAGTCCTTGACGAATCTCCGGTAATAACCTGCCAACCCCAGGAAAGTTCGAATCTCACTCACATTCTTCGGACTTTGCCATTTAGTCACAGCTTCGATTTTACTAGGGTCGACAGATACCCCCTCTTTGGAAATGACATGCCCCAGAAACGCCACTTTCTCCAACCAGAACTCGCACTTACTCAACTTAGCATTGAGTTTATGCTCCTCCAGGGTCTGAAGTACTTTCCTCAAATGATCCTCGTGCTCCTCTGCATTCTTGGAGTAAACCAGGATATCATCTATGAATACCACCACAAACTTGTCCAGATATGGGCTGAAAACTCGATTCATCAAGTCCATGAACACAGCGGGAGCATTAGTCAATCCAAAGGGCATAACCACAAATTCATAGTGGCCATACCTCGTTCGGAAAGCGGTCTTCGGAATATCTTCATCCTTTATCCTCAATTGATGATACCCGGATCTCAAATCAATCTTGGAGAAAACCCCGGCTCCACTCAACTGATCGAACAAGTCGTCAATTCTCGGCAAAGGATAACGGTTCTTGATGGTCACATTGTTCAGCTCTCTGTAGTCAACACACAACCTCAAACTCCCATCCTTCTTCTTCACAAACAGAACAGGTGCACCCCAGGGCGACACACTGGGTCGAATGAACCCTTTTTCAGCTAGTTCATCCAACTGCTTCTTCAATTCCTCCATCTCCTTCGGTCCCATACGGTACGGTGATTTAGATATTGGTCCCGCTCCCGGTTTTAGGTCAATGGAAAATTCCACTTCCCTCCTCGGCGGTAACCCTGGAACATCGTCTCGGAAAACTCCCTCAAACTCCCGTACCACTGGGATTTCACTAGTCTTGGGAGTCTCAGCCTCACAATTCCACATTTGGCATAAGATTAGGCTCTCTCCTTTCCTCAAACCAGACTTAAGGGTATTGACAGAAATGAATTTGATTTTTGGTTTGACTCGGTATCCCTTGTAAGACACCCTCACTCCCTTAGGTCCCTTCAAGGAAATCTTCTTTTGATGACAGTCGATGAAAGCTCGATACTTCCCTAGCCAGTCCATCCCCAGAATCACCTCAAAGCCCCCCAGAGGAAACTCTATGAGGTCACAATAGAAAATTGCTTCCCCGATTTTGATGGGTACGCTACCATATACTCTATTACAGACGATCGACTCGCCGGATGGTATGGTCACTGGATCCGCGATCCAATCAAATCTCTCAAGTCCCAAAGCCTTAACATGATCTCTAGACACAAATGAATGGGTGGCACCGGAATCGAAAAGTACAAAAGTAGGTTTAGAATTCACAAGAAAAGTACCGGTTACCACATGCGCATCCTCCTGAGCTGCCTGCTTTCCCATGGCAAAGAGTTTGCCACTGGACTTGACTCCACTCTGGCTGGCAGAAGATGTCCCAGCCTGCTGATTTCCTCCCGTTCCTGTATTTTGGTTGCTTCCACCTCCATTGAATTGATTCTGGTACGGGCGACTCTGGTAATTGTTATAGTTCCTCTGATAATTGCTGCTCCCTCCACATTTCGCACCCCCACCATAGTTTGTCGTGGGTGTGCTATAGCCACTGCTACCATAGGACTGAGTACGGGATCCCTGGTATCCGGATGTTGGCGTACGATAGCCCCCAGACTGATTTCCTCCAGACGAACGACACACCGCCTGCTTATGTCCTCTCTTTCCACAGCCGAAACAAACTATTCCCGCCGAGCCACCGCCAGAAACTCCACTCAAGTGACTGCCACTATGGTTTCTCCCACCACCAGAGGTACTATTCCCAAAATATCCACTGAACTTATTTTGCTTTTTCGATCCAGAACCCTCAGTTACTGATTCCGCCTTCCTCTTTTCTGTCTTGGACTTCTTGTCCGCCTTAATCATATCCGAAAGCCTCTCCGCCGCCCCAGCCCTTAAATAGATGTCACGGACTGTGGTGGGCGGAGCTGCAATTAGTCTTTTCTTGACAGCGATTGATAACCCTCTCTCAAATTTCATTGCTAGCATGGCATCGTCGAAACCCATGTCTCCCACGTAGTGCACCAACTGGATGAATTTCCTGTAGTAAGCCTCTACGGTCATGTCCTCCGACATCATGAATGAGTCGAACTCCTCCCTCAGCTTGCTCTTTTGGAATTCTGGTAGAAACACCTCGTTCAAGACCCCCTTGAATGCGTCCCAAGGAACAAATGCGGTTCCATCCTCTGTAGCTGCTTCCCGGATCTCTCCCTTATTCGCGGTCCACCAGTCTCCAGCCATACCCCTCAGATAGTGGGCAGCCTGGTCCACCCTCAGTTCTTCGGGGCAATCCACCAGTTCGAATAAGTTACTGAATTCTCTGCACCAGGCCCCCAGTAAATGAGGCTCACCCTCCCCGGTGAATTGGGTGGGGTGGTGCCTTGCGATTATCGTGCTCATCTTAGCGGAGTCCATACGTTTGGCCTTTAGAGCCGCATTCTCAGCTCGTAATTGGTCCAACTCCTCTTGTGTGATGTTAGCGAGGTTGTCTCTTCGCGGAGGCATACTATAATAAAACAGGAAGAAATGAGTCCCGACTCATGTGGGTACCCATTAGGATTAGGGCTAAAATCCCTAAACGATTAAGTCTAGCATCAACTATCAGATTGAGTACTACAAAATTATAACATGGCTCGGGATCACATAACCGCATATCTCTAGACAGGATGCAAAAGGAAATGAAAGCATTTACTAACATGTTTCAAGATACTTCACATAACCACATAAGTTCACACCTCTTTATTCAACAATTAAAATCCCTTTCATGCTCATGCCCCTCCCGGCTATTCCAATTAGTTTCATATACTCAAGTTCGCATAGATACTTTATCACAATATACCATTACTTCCATCTTTTCCTAATCTACCCTTTTTCTCTCGTCTTTTCACTCTGGGTTCCCGGGCAAAACTGATAGGGCCAATGGTTCGGTGTGAGGGGGCCCCAGACTCATACTTCCCCTTTTGTGTGCTCCTAACAGTTCTATCCCGGGGTTCATTTTATTTAGACTCTCCTACATTCATTAGGTTCATTAGGTTAGGCCTGAGGATCGTTCGCTCTGATACCACTTTGTAACACCCCCATTTATTTAAGGGCCTGTACTAGGACTCCTCAGATAAATAAAGGTGTTACCATCTCGGTTTCCCGAGGCAGTAGATACAAAGGAAGATAAACAGTACTTTAAATAAAATTTAACTCAAGACATGTTCTTACATCAGTATCCAAAAGTCTTAACAAAACAATAAAGTACAACTCGCATAAAACTGACTAAGGTGATCTAGACATCTAATCTGGTACGGAATCAAGTGCTTCCTCCCATAGCTCCCCCTTAGTCTCAGCCACCTGTCAATCTGCTCCCCAATAATTGGTTTATCACAGGTGATCACGAATACACAGGGTCAACCACAAGGTTGAGTAGGGAAAAGAATAAAATAGCAATATAATAAACTCCGCACCGATCCAACGCCAAATATACTCCGCACCGATCCAACGCCATATATACTCCGCACCGATCCAACGCCATATATACTCCGCACCGATCCAACACAAAATATACTCCGCACCGATCCAAGACCAAATCACAAGACCCAATATATATATATATATATTCGCATCATATCAATTTCTCAGAATAATATAAACAACACAATATAACGATCACATGATATTATATCACAACCATGTTTAATAACAATTAAGAACAGTTTACACATCAACATGTACCAGTATTTTCCCCTACCTGAAATAGCAGGAACGCAGACAAAATCCGAGATATGCTTAGAAATGTTCCACTCGAAACTCGCTACCTAAACAGGTATACGTAACGAATTAATAACTTATACGACTCCCTTAACGATCACGCTTACTATAAACGACAACCCCCATAAGTAGAAAGTTTCCATAAATACAACTTTCCCGATATAGCAACTTCCAAAAATAGTACCTTCTAAAAATAGCACTTTGGTTTTGAAAATCAAAAGATTCTAAATACACATTAAAATTTTCCCTTATTAAATATAAAATCCTTCCCTTTAAAACAAAATATAAATGTAATACCTCGTATTTTGTTTGGGCATGATTTTATCTTATTTGTTTTAATAACTAACGATATTTGTGGCGATGTTAAGTGACATGATAAGTAATTAGTTCGTTTATATGTATATGCGTACGTATCATGCTTGTTATGGGATTCGAATTGAGGGCACTTATATTCTTGACATGCTTTTGGTGGGGTTCGAACTAGAGTCCTCTAGGGGTGGTGTTGGGCCTTGGGAACCGTGCACAAACACCACAGCCCACGTCTTCTTTTAAAACCCTACACCTTTCTAACACATAATTCCCACCCTGCCGCCATATATGAGGAGCCTACTCTCCTAAATTCTGAACTATCATCATCAAAACAAAAACCCTAAACTGCTGCCACCATCACACGGAAGGGAGAGAGAGTGCTCACGACCAGATCCACCGTGCCTAACACCACTCGATTCCAGTCAGAAGTCAGGTACGTGTTTTAAGGGGTCTGTGTTGGTTCTAACTGTGTTGTACTCCCTGTTTTGGTTTTATGTTCGAAAGGTCTGGGGTTGTAGTCGGTGGTTGTGGTTGGCATGGTAGAGTTGGTTGTAGTCAGGGCCGTGTAATGAGGGTTAGTGTCGGTAGGCTAGGTCGCTTATGGTGGTGTCGATGGGGGGGTTTTAGTGGTCTGGTTGTCTTTTCCAAAACACGGGTTTTAGGGGGGTTGCTGGAGTCTCTGTCGAGCAGTGGTTTGGGGGTGGTGTTACTGGCGACTCGGGGGAGGTCAATACAGTAACACCACCATGGCTAAAGGGAGAGTCAGAGGTGGCGTCTGGTGGTGGTCGTCGTTAGTGTTAGTGGCGGTAGCAGCCGTAGATGGCGGGTCTGTTCAGAGGAGTCTGGTGAGTATTCATGTCGCTGGTCTGTTTTCAGACCACTGGGTTGGGCTTGTCGGCGGTCGTCGGGAGTTGTGGCTGTGTTGTAGTGGTCGATGGTGGTCGGTGGTGTTGAGTGGTGGTGGTTATTGGTGTTCGAAGTGGTGGTTTATGGTGTGGACACGGGTTTAAGTTGTTTAGAGGGGGCTGGGTTTTCGAGTCTTCTAAGCCGTTATCATAGTATTTTTATTATTATTTTTATTATTAGTAATTATTAGTAATACTATTATTGTTATTATTTTATCATTAATATTAAGATTCTTATTTTTATTATTACCTTTACTTTTATGATCTTTGCAATCATATATATATTTTAGTATACGAAAGTTTACATGGTTAATAGGTATTTTGAAATTCAAATTTATTTCTATTCAAGCACCTATTTTTGGAAATTCTATTTTTAGAAGTTAATATATTTGGAAAGTTGCTTTTTGGGTAAACTTCGGTTGTTTGGAAGCTTTCTGAATATAGGAAGTTTCTATAAATAGAATGTGCACACGTATTATGAGTATTAGGGTGTTTATTAATTAAGTAATATTTGTTAGGTAGCGGGTTTCGCGTGGAACATTTCTAAACAAGCCTCGGGTTTATTTGCGTTACCTACTATTCCAGGTAGGGGAAAATACTGATATCTGATAATGTGCAATTTGTTCTTATTTGGTTTTGAGCATGTTTATTACATATATCGTGTGATCATTATATGGTGTTATCTATATATTATTCTGTGATATAATACATTGTGTTCATGATGGGCCTTGTGATATGGTGTTGGATCGGTGCGGAGTATTTATGGTGTTGGATCGGTGCGGAGTATTTATGGTGGTGGATCGGTGCGGAGTATTTATGGCGTTGGATCGGTGCGGAGTATATATATGGTGTTGGATCGGCGCGGAGTTTATTATATTGTTGTTTTACTTATTCTTTTCCCTACTCAACCTCGTGGTTGACCCTGTGTATTCGTGATCACCTGTGATGAACCAACTATTGGGGAGCAGATTGACAGGTGGCTGAGACTAAGGGGCAGCTATGGGAGGAAGAGCTTGGATCCAGACCAGTTTAGATGTCTAGATCACCTTAGCCAGTTTTATAAGAGTTGTACTTTATTTATTTCGTTAAGACTTTTGGACACGGATGTAAGAACATGTTTTGAGTTAACTTTATTTAAAGTACTGTTTATCTTCCTTTGTATCTACTGCCTCGGGAAACCGAGATGGTAACACCCGTATTTATCTGAGGAGTCCTAGTACAGGCCCTTAAATAAATGGGGGTGTTACAAAGTGGTATCAGAGCGAACGATCCTCAGGCCTAACCTAATGAACCCAATGAATGTAGGAGAGTCTAAATAAAATGAACCTCGGGATAGGACTGTTAGGAGCACACTAAAGGGGAAGTATGAGTCTGGGGCCCCCTCACACCGAACCATAGGCCCTATCAGTCTTACCCGGGAACCCAGAGTGCATATACGAGAGAAAAGGGTAGAATAGGAGGTGGTGAAAGTGATAGCATACTGTGAAAAGTATGTTATGAGAATTCTGAATATAAGTGACTTTTGAAAAGCCGGAAGGGGCATGAGCATGAATGAATCTTTAGCTGTTGGAAAAGGGTGTATGTTGATGTGATGTGTTAAGTGATTTGAAACATGATTAGTACTTCTTCTATCATCATGTCTATTGATATGCGGTTATGTGATCCCGAGCCATGTTATAGTTTTCTGGTTATTCAATTTGATAGCTGATGATAGACTTTATCGTTTAGGGATTTTAGCCCTAACCCTAAGGTGTGCCCACACAAGTCGGGACTCATGTCTTTCTGTTGTGTTATTGTATGCCTCCGCGAAGAGACAACCTCGCTAACATCACACAAGAGGAGTTAGATCAATTACGAGCAGAGATTGCGACTCTAAAGGCTAAACAGATGGACTCCGCTAAGATGAGCACGATAATCGCGAGGCACCATCCTACCCAATTCACCGGGGAGGGGGAACCTCATTTGCTTGGAGCCTGGTGCCGAGAATTTGGTAACCTGTTCGAGTTGGTGGACTGCCCTGAAGAACTGAGGGTGGACCAGGCTGCCCACTATCTGAGGGGTATGGCTGGAGACTGGTGGACCGCGAATAAGGGAGAGCTCCGGGAAGCAGCTATAGAGGGTGGATCCGCGTTTGTTCCGTGGGATGCATTCAAGGGGGTTCTGAACGAGGCGTTTCTACCAGAATTCCAAAAGAGCAAGCTGAGGGAGGAGTTCGACTCATTCCAGATGTCGGAGGACATGACTGTAGAGGTTTACTACAGGAAATTCATCCAGCTGGTACACTATGTGGGAGATATGGGATTTGACGATGCTATGCTAGCCATGAAATTTGAGAGGGGATTATCAATCGCCATAAAAAAGAGACTGATTGCAGCTCCGCCCACCACAATCCGTGACATCTATTTAAGGGTTGGGGCGGCGGAGAGGCTTTCGGACATGATCAAAAAGGACAAACAGTCCAAGACAGAAAAGAGGAAAGCTGAAACGGTAGCTGAGGGTTCAGGATCGAAAAAGCAAAGTAATAACAAGTACAGTGGGTATTTCGGGAGTAGTGCCTCTGGTGGTGGAAGGAATCAGAGTGGGGGCAATCACATGAGTGGGGTTTCTGGCAGTGGATCGGCAGGAATTGTGTGTTTTGGCTGTGGAAAGAGGGGACATAAGCAGGCGGTGTGTCGTTCGTCCGGAGGAAATCAGTCTGGGGGCTATCGTACGCCTACATCCGGATACCAGGGATCCCGTACTCAGTCCTATGGTAGCAGTGGCTATCGCACACCCACGACAAACTATGGTGGGGGTGCGAAATCTGGAGGGAGCAGCAATTATCAGAGGAACTATAACAATTACCAGAGCCGCCCGTACCAGAATCTGTTCAATGGAAGTGGAAGCAACCAAAAGACAGGAGCGGGAGGAAATCAGCAGGCTGGGACATCTTCTGCCAGCCAGAGTGGAGTCAAGTCCAGTGGCAAGCTCTTTGCCATGGGTAAGCAGGCAGCTCAGGAGGATGCGCACGTGGTAACCGGTACTTTTCTTGTGAACTCTAAGCCTACTTTCGTACTTTTCGATTCCGGTGCCACCCATTCGTTTGTGTCTAGAGATCATGTTAAGGCTTTGGGACTTGAGAGATTTGATTGGATCGCGGATCCAGTGACCATACCATCAGGCGAGTCGATAGTTTGTAATAGAGTATATGGTAATGTACCCATCAAAATCGAGGAAGCAATTTTCTATTGTGACCTCATAGAGTTTCCTCTGGGGGGTTTTGAGGTGATTCTGGGGATGGACTGGCTAGGGAAGTATCGAGCTTTCATCGACTGTTATCAAAAGAAAATTTCCTTGAAAGGACCTAAGGGGGTGAGGGTTTCTTACAAGGGATATCGAATCAAACCAAAAATCAAATTCATTTCTGTCAACACCTTGAAATCTAGCTTGAGGAAAGGAGAGAGCCTGATCTTATGTCAAATGTGGGATTGTGAGGCTGAGACCCCCAAGACTAGTGAGATACCTGTGGTACGGGAGTTTGAGGGAGTTTTTCGTGACGACGTTCCGGGGTTACCGCCAAGGAGGGAAGTGGAATTATCCATCGACCTAAAACCAGTGGCAGGACCAATATCTAAATCACCGTACCGTATGGGACCGAAAGAGATGGAGGAGTTGAAGAAACAGTTGGATGAACTAGCTGAGAAAGGGTTCATCCGACCCAGTGTGTCGCCCTTGGGAGCACCCGTTTTGTTTGTGAAGAAGAAGGATGGTAGTTTGAGGTTGTGTGTTGACTACCGAGAGCTGAACAATGTGACTATCAAGAACCGTTATCCTTTGCCGAGAATTGATGACTTGTTCGATCAGTTGAGTGGAGCCGGGGTTTTCTCCAAGATTGATTTGAGATCTGGGTATCATCAATTGAGGATAAAGGATGAAGATATTCCGAAGACCGTTTTCCGAACGAGGTATGGCCACTATGAATTTGTGGTTATGCCCTTTGGATTGACTAATGCACCCGCTGTGTTCATGGACTTGATGAAACGTATCTAGACAAGTTCGTGGTGGTATTTATCGATGATATCCTGGTATATTCCAAGAATGCAGAAGAGCACGAAGATCATTTGAGGAAAGTACTTCAGACCTTGGAGGAGCATAAGCTCAATGCTAAGTTGAGCAAGTGTGAGTTCTGGTTGGAGAAAGTGGTGTTTCTAGGGCATGTAATTTCAAAAGAGGGGGTGGCTGTTGACCCTAGCAAGATCGAGGCAGTGACTAAGTGGCAGAGTCCGAAGAATGTGAGTGAGATTCGAAGCTTTCTGGGTTTAGCAGGTTATTACCGGAGATTCGTCAAAGATTTTTCAAAGATAGCGAAGCCGTTGACGTCGTTGATGAGGAAGGAGAACCGTTATATCTGGGATGAGAGTTGTGAGAAGGCATTCCTAACCCTTAAGGAACGCCTGACAACAGCTCCTATCCTGGCGTTACCAGTTGGGAGTGATAACTTCGAGGTGTATACTGACGCTTCGAAGCATGGATTGGGATGTGTGCTAATGCAGAATGGAAGGGTGATCGCATATGCTTCTCGCCAGTTGAAGACCTATGAAGAAAATTATCCGACTCATGATTTGGAATTGGGCGCAGTTGTATTCGCACTTAAATTGTGGTGCCATTATCTTTATGGAGCCACTTTTAAGGTGTTTTCTGATCATAAGAGCCTGAAGTATATCTACACCCAGAGAGAGTTGAACATGCGGCAAAGGAGGTGGATAGAGTTAATTGGAGACTATGATATGCAGATTGTCTACCACGAGGGCAAGGCAAATGTGGTAGCTGACGCCCTAAGTAGGAAATCTGTCCATGCTTTGGATTGTGCCAGATCGAGAGTGAGGTTGCATGGTGAGCTAAGGGAGATGGGAATATTCATGATCCGGAAAGGGGACACTCTTGGTGACTTGACAGTGGAGCCTGAGTTGTATGGGGAGATTCGGGAGTTACAGCAGAACGATGAGAGAATCCAGAAGTGGCGTTTAATGGTGGAGAATGGAAATGGTGATGAGGCATCCAAGTTCAGTATTCATACCGATGGTAGTTTGAGGTTCAGTGGGCGATGGTGTGTACCGAATGTTGAGGAGCTAAAGAAGAAGATCCTGACTGAAGCTCATGCTACTCCTTATTCTGTTCACCCAGGGGGTGACAAGCTGTATAAAGACCTTAAGAGGACGTTTTGGTGGCCGAACATGAAGAAGGAAGTCGCTGAGTTTGTGTCCAGGTGCTTGACATGTCAGAGGGTGAAAGGGGAGCATAAGAGACCTCAAGGGAAAGTTCAGCCTTTAGATGTGCCAGAGTGGAAGTGGGAGAATATTTCAATGGACTTTATCGTGGGGTTGCCTCGCACTCAGAGGGGCAACAACATGATTTGGGTGATCGTGGATCGTTTGACTAAGTCAGCTCACTTTATTCCGATGAAAGATACCTGGAGTAAAGCCGAGTTGGCCAAGTCATATGTTCAGAATGTGGTCAAACTTCATGGCGTACCCAAGGACATTGTTTCAGATCGAGACTCGAGGTTCATATCTAGGTTTTGGCAGGAGTTGCAGACCGCTTTGGGTACCCAATTGAAGATGAGTACAGCTTTCCATCCGGCTACTGATGGTCAGACTGAGCGGACGATTCAGACTCTTGAGGATATGTTGAGAGCTTGTGTACTTGAGTTCGGAGGATCTTGGGAGGATCGACTGGGGTTGATCGAGTTTTCTTATAATAACAGCTACCATGCAAGCATAGGCATGGCCCCTTTCGAGGCTCTGTACGGGAGGAAGTGTCGGAGCCCTGTGTGTTGGGATGATCGAGCTGATGTTGTGACATTGGGGCCAGATATGATCCAGGAGATGGTGGAGCAGGTTCAGATTATTCGACAGAGGATGAGGGCCGCTCAGGATAGACAGAAGAGTTATGCCGATCTGAAGAGGAGCGATATTTCATTTGAGGCCGGCGAGAAAGTACTACTGAAAGTCTCACCGATGAAGGGTGTGATGAGATTCGGCAAGCGTGGCAAACTGAGTCAGAAATTTATTGGACCATTTGAGATCCTGGACAGAGTTGGAGAGGTGGCATATCGCTTAGCTTTGCCTCCAACCCTATCCAAGGTCCATAATGTGTTCCATGTGTCCCAATTGAGGAAGTACGTAAGTGATCCATCACATGTGCTTCAGCATGAGGTGATTGAGATAGATGAGCAGTTGGCATACATTGAGACTCCGAAAGAAATTTTAGATCGGAAGGTACGAAAGACCCGCAATGGGGAGACGTCCTTGGTGAAAATTCTGTGGACCAACCATAATCAGGAGGAGGCTACGTGGGAGCCTGAGGCAGCCATGAGGGAGCGTTATCCACATTTGTTTGATTGAGGTAAGTTACGCGGACGTAACTTTTCTTTAAGGGGGGTGGAATGTAACATTCTGTGAATCAAGTGAACCTTTTATGATGTTTTATGTTCCAAGTGCGTTTGAGTTGGGTGTTTTGTCATCTGAGCGTTGTTGAACTTCGGGACGAAGTTCATTTTAAGGGGGGAAGACTGTAATACCTCGTATTTTGTTTGGGCATGATTTTATCTTATTTGTTTTAATAACTAACGATATTTGTGGCGATGTTAAGTGACATGATAAGTAATTAGTTCGTTTATATGTTTATGCGTACGTATCATGCTTGTTATGGGATTCGAATTGAGGGCACTTATATTCTTGACATGCTTTTGGTGGGGTTCGAACTAGAGTCCTCTAGGGGTGGTGTTGGGCCTTGGGAACCGTGCACAAACACCACAGCCCACGTCTTCTTTTAAAACCCTACACCTTTCTAACACATAATTCCCACCCTGCCGCCATATATGAGGAGCCTACTCTCCTAAATTCTGAACTATCATCATCAAAACAAAAACCCTAAACTGCTGCCACCATCACACGGAAGGGAGAGAGAGTGCTCACGACCAGATCCACCGTGCCTAACACCACTCGATTCCAGTCAGAAGTCAGGTACGTGTTTTAAGGGGTCTGTGTTGGTTCTAACTGTGTTGTACTCCCTGTTTTGGTTTTATGTTCGAAAGGTCTGGGGTTGTAGTCGGTGGTTGTGGTTGGCATGGTAGAGTTGGTTGTAGTCAGGGCCGTGTAATGAGGGTTAGTGTCGGTAGGCTAGGTCGCTTATGGTGGTGTCGATGGGGGGGTTTTAGTGGTCTGGTTGTCTTTTCCAAAACACGGGTTTTAGGGGGGTTGCTGGAGTCTCTGTCGAGCAGTGGTTTGGGGGTGGTGTTACTGGCGACTCGGGGGAGGTCAATACAGTAACACCACCATGGCTAAAGGGAGAGTCAGAGGTGGCGTCTGGTGGTGGTCGTCGTTAGTGTTAGTGGCGGTAGCAGCCGTAGATGGCGGGTCTGTTCAGAGGAGTCTGGTGAGTATTCATGTCGCTGGTCTGTTTTCAGACCACTGGGTTGGGCTTGTCGGCGGTCATCGGGAGTTGTGGCTGTGTTGTAGTGGTCGATGGTGGTCGGTGGTGTTGAGTGGTGGTGGTTATTGGTGTTCGAAGTGGTGGTTTATGGTGTGGACACGGGTTTAAGTTGTTTAGAGGGGGCTGGGTTTTCGAGTCTTCTAACCCGTTATCATAGTATTTTTATTATTATTTTTATTATTAGTAATTATTAGTAATACTATTATTGTTATTATTTTATCATTAATATTAAGATTCTTATTTTTATTATTACCTTTACTTTTATGATCTTTGCAATCATATATATATATTTTAGTATAGGAAAGTTTACATGGTTAATGGGTATTTTGAAATTCAAATTTATTTCTATTAAAGCACCTATTTTTGGAAATTCTATTTTTAGAAGTTACTATATTTGGAAAGTTGCTTTTTGGGTAAACTTCGGTTGTTTGGAAGCTTTCTGAATATAGGAAGTTTCTATAAATAGAATGTGCACACGTATTATGAGTATTAGGGTGTTTATTAATTAAGTAATATTTGTTAGGTAGCGGGTTTCGCGTGGAACATTTCTAAACAAGCCTCGGGTTTATTTGCGTTACCTACTATTCCAGGTAGGGGAAAATACTGATATCTGATAATGTGCAATTTGTTCTTATTTGGTTTTGAGCATGTTTATTACATATATCGTGTGATCATTATATGGTGTTATCTATATATTATTTTGTGATATAATACATTGTGTTCATGATGGGCCTTGTGATATGGTGTTGGATCGGTGCGGAGTATTTATGGTGTTGGATCGGTGCGGAGTATTTATGGTGGTGGATCGGTGCGGAGTATTTATGGCGTTGGATCGGTGCGGAGTATATATATGGTGTTGGATCGGCGCGGAGTTTATTATATTGTTGTTTTACTTATTCTTTTCCCTACTCAACCTCGTGGTTGACCCTGTGTATTCGTGATCACCTGTGATGAACCAACTATTGGGGAGCAGATTGACAGGTGGCTGAGACTAAGGGGGAGCTATGGGAGGAAGAGCTTGGATCCAGACCAGTTTAGATGTCTAGATCACCTTAGCCAGTTTTATAAGAGTTGTACTTTATTTATTTCGTTAAGACTTTTGGACACGGATGTAAGAACATGTTTTGAGTTAACTTTATTTAAAGTACTGTTTATCTTCCTTTGTATCTACTGCCTCGGGAAACCGAGATGGTAACACCCGTATTTATCTGAGGAGTCCTAGTACAGGCCCTTAAATAAATGGGGGTGTTACAATAAAACCATAAATAACCATCAAATAATAATAAAAGATAATAATAACAATAATATTAACACATCAACCCGACACACCACTACACCCACAACCCGCCATCAATTCGTTCTTTAACCACCGTAACACACCACTACACCCACCGCCAAGCAACACCACGCGTACCCCGCGCCACCACCTACTATCACAGCCACCATCAGACCCCCCGACTACCCCCGTCGTGGTGAACCAGCGCTTACACCAAGCCTGGTCCCTCACCCTGACTCTCTGACCAGACCCAAACACAGCCCCCTCGAACACACCCAGCCACCACGACTCTCTGTTTCTACCACCACAACCCTCTGTGACACCAGACCCATAAGGCTCGGTGGTAACACCGTGTCGACCTCCCCCGAGTCAACGGTGTTACCACCCCCAAGATCACTCCCAACATTCTGACTTACAAACAAAACAGAGACGCAACAGTAGCCTCTTGACACAACCCCTATCGACAACGTCACCCCCAACCACCGTGAACCACCACAACTGCCCTCAACAAACACCCCCAGGTCCAGCTTGACTCCACAACCCGAGACCCCTACTAAAACTCCCCAGAACACGACTCAAACATAACATACATTAACATATAGAAAACGTACATAAAGAAAACGAGTAACAATCCTCCCTTACCCCCATGTTATTACCCCTGACGACAACCGTTCACGACCAACGACACCCAACCCATGGTTTATATGTGTTCATTACACGGTCTAGCACAACTCCCAGTAAAAACATGGGAGGTTCATCGTGTTATGGTAATCTGACTATGGTGTACAAACCATCGACCCTCAGCAATAAAATAACGCGTGTGACTTACCAGTTTTACAGGCCAAACGAACCACCGTGAGACACCCTTCGACCACCGTGCAAGGTTTCACTACTTACTTTGATGTGACGGCTATGGGTTGGTGTAGCAGATTAGGGTTAGGGTAGGGTTTGTAGTTTACTAAACTTGTGTTAAGTAGGCGGCAGGGAAGGGTTTGTTTTTAGGGAAAGGAATCCGTGAATGGGCTCCTCTTGCGTACACGCCCTTCGAGGCCCAATCTACCACTCCCGTTGATCCCAAGTTCGAGACCCCATAAGACCCATCCCTAGTTATGACGTTTGTGGTTAGAACTCTTCTTCGAACCCCACGAATGTTAAGCGAGCAACTAAAATGAATTAAAACGTCCATCCATGAAATCATTATTATTTAGCACCAAGAATTCGGGTTATTACATGCATCGTCTTATACTGGTTATGCCGTTAATGGATCCACCTTTTACACTCGTGGGCAAGATGACATGAGCACGATGCAAAATAGTGGTGTTAGTGTAGAGGCAGAAGGCATGCATTTTGCTAGTTCGAAAGATAAGAAACCAGTTTTAAGTCAAATGTATTATTATGGATTCATTGAAGAGATTTGGGAGTTAGATTACACAGATTTTCTAATACCTATATTTGGATGCAAGTGGATTGAAACTACTAGTGGAGTTCGCAAGGATGAACTAGGATTCACCTTAGTAAATCTTAATAAATTTGGTCATAAGGAGGATCCTTTTATTATAGGGACACAAGCGAAACAAGTATTTTATGTCACCGATCCATCGGATAAAAAGTGGTCAGTTGTGCTATCTGTAAGAAGTAAGACCACAATGGATAGTTGCGATGACGATGTGGTATTTGAGGGCTTTGATCCTCGTGTACCACATTTAGATGATACGGATATATTCGAGCCTTCTAGTTTATATGTTCGTGATGACCATGACGAAGGGATATGGACCAATACCGAGTCTTCTTCTAAAAAACCCCCTCGCGGTTTTGACGCATGATTAGGTACGATTTATTATTTTTATTATTATTATTATTATTATTATTATTAATATTATATTATTACTATTATTATTATTATTATTATTATTAAATGCTTTTCCTTTTTTTTACTATGGGCAGCAACGACCTGACTTCAGTCCAAGCAACGCTACAGTCCAAGCAACGCTTCAGTCCAAGCAACGCTTCACTCCCATTATTATTATTATTATTATTATTATTATTATTATCATATAGAATAATTTAGTTTTCATGGTTGTTTATTTTTGCTTAGTGGCAGTATGAGACTTGTTGTATGTACATCATCTGCTGAAATTCTTGTAATTGGCTCCATTATTGATGTTTTAATATAATTTCTCACATTTTACCGCTTTTCATCAGAAGCATTCCTCATCTACATTTCTTATATGCTTTCCTATCTTGCATGTTCCAGTGACTTGCTTTCCCTGTTGTGACTTGCTATCCCTGTTTTTTTTTGTACAGTTGAACAATGGGCCCGCAAAAACGTAAAAGAAGTCGAAAGAACAACTCTGTTGAGGACGCAAGCGGAAAGAAGGGGATATCTTCTCACAGGGGCCGAACTGTTTTAGATATGGCTGCAAGAGCTATTAAAGAAAAACAACCCATACAACTTGAGTGGGACAAAGAAGATAAATTGCCGACAGGAAAATATGCATCTATGTTTAGTTCATGGATAGGCGTGACTGTTCGGGGGAATGTTAGTCCCGCACTGGAGAGTTGGGAGGATGTGGATCAACCGACGTTGAACCTTATGCTGAGTGAACTGACGGTATGTTATTTTAACCATGTTCTAAGTTTTTTTTGCTTCATGTTCTAAGTTATTGTTTCATATATGCATTGTAACGTGAACAAGCCATAGTACTCAAAGAGACGAGCAGCCAGCGTGCAAACTAGCATGCTTAGACGTAGCACGTGCATTTTTCAGATGCATACTTGAGCAAAATGAAAAGAAAAATCACAAAATCAGGAGAAAGGCTCTAGTGTTTGTAAGTGTCATGGAAAACAAATGCTTTGCAGCTAGTTTTAGGACAAATTCATTTCTATCTTAAATTTCTGAATTTATTTGTCACAAGACCTATTGTTTAGCTGTGACCGTAATATGTATGTCGAATTTGTCATTACTGTGATAGTGAAGGACTGAAGGGTATGGTTTAGCCAGGTTCAATGCCATTAAATCGGTCATCTGGTCTTTTCTTATAAAACTATCATTTGTGCTATCATGTAGAATCTGGTACTTCTTTAGCTTTAGGTTCAATACCGAAGGTACATGATCCTTTTCTTTAGAACTTTGTCACCATTCTGTTTAGTTGACTTGTTGTATGGTAACAAGGAGGGCGGCTGCTAGCAGGTCGTGCCTCCCCACGCAAAATGAGTATGATAAATTCTTGAAGACTAATCATATGAGAACAAGGAAGTCATTATAACAGTATGCTACATTGGAAATGGATTATACTTGGACAATCCAAACCATGTTTTGTGCAAGAAAACACTCATGCATACAATAATTGTGATATGGGTCTAGTACAGGTCTGATATGCGTCTATAACAGGTCTGATATGCGTCTATAACAGGTCTGATATGGGTCTGTTACGGTCTCTTTTCTGGTCTGATACGGGTCTGATATAAGGTCTATTTCGGGTCAGTTCTTACGTCTATTTCAGGTCTGCTTCAGGTCTGATTTATGCGTCTATTTCAGGTACATTTTCTGGTCCATTCTCTGGTCTATTTTGGGTCTGTTTGGGTCTGGGTTTCACGTCTGTTTTCAGGTCCGTTTTGCGTCTGTTCTAGTCTGTTTTACGGGTTTGTCTGGTATGTGTCCTACGCCTGTGCAGGTCTGATATAAATGGTCCGTTTTCTGGTCTGTTTGTGGGTCTGAAATGCGCCTGTTTTTACGGGACTGATACGCGTCTGATACTGCCTCATCTGCATTCCCCTACTCGCTCACTGTATCCTACATTACTGCTGCTACATACCACACGCACTACTATCTGCTACTGTACCGTTTTCTGGTTTGTTTGGGTCTATTTTTGGGTCTATTTGGGTCTATTTTTGGGTCTGTTTGCGTCTATTTCAGGTCCATATCAGGTGGTGTTTGTTTATGTTGCAAGGGCCAACTACTGTGATCTTAAATAGTATGCCTATAGTTTATACGTGCTACTGCCTATGCTCGTTCATACCAGAGATGCACTTACAGTTGCTGGCCAGTTCTTCCTGTGAACACCAGGCCAGTGTTCATGACGTATATGGGCAGGAAGTCGAATTCAGTTGCAGATCGTCTTTCAAACTTCAATGCTTGTTCAAACTTCAATGCTTGTTGCTTACTTCTTTATTACACTCTCTCTGATGCTCATAGACATGGAATAGGCTCATCGAACTTCTTAGATGAATGGGAACTTCAATATATAGGTTGTTTATTAAATTGATGAACATACAAATGTAAAAATGTGTCTCAATATCTCATTTAACACTTTATCTTAGCCATAAAATTGCTTATTTCTCATGAACAGCTGAGATCATACAGTCGTACAGATTAGCTTCAAAAAATTTGATTATAAATTTGATTGCTTACCATAGTAGGTTATTTAATTCATGGCAATTGTTAGTCTCGTTAAATAATGTGTAAGGTTGTCTAAGCTAATTAAAAGTTTGTTCATATTTCAGGGTGCTTTCCATGTCATTGAAGAACGTCACGATTGGTGTCTCCAAAAGATGGCTGAATTATGGAGAAAATGGAAATGCACTTTGGTTCGTGAGTGGATGTATGATGAGACAGGAGCTATCCAGAAGACACCACCACCCTTGTATAAGCAGATTACACAAGATGATTGGAACAAGTTTCTGGCATCTCACACTAGTGAAAAATTCAAGGTAATATTTCTATTTTTGTAGACACGCAAATAATTTCATGATAATATATATATGTATATAGTATCTCTCGTACTATTTTTCACTCTATATGATTTATGTTATTAGGCGATCTGTGATAAGAACAAGGAGAATGCCTCTAAAAAAAAGGGGAAATACTTTGGCTCACGAGCAGGATATCGAGGGATTCAAGTTAAAGTCGTAAGTTCTATGTATTGGTTTCATTTTTTAGCTAACTTCCAGGTCAAAAGTTGGCATGAATTTTCATGAACTCTCTTCTTTTTTGATAGAAAGAAGATTTAGCTGCCAAGGGAAAACCAGTGGAAAAAGTTGATCGATATTTAACTTGGCTAAGGGCTCACAAGTCAGCGAAAGGGGACATGACTGATTATGATAAGGAAGTTGCTTTGAAAGTTGTAAGTTGAACATTATTGTAATTTAACTCGGTTTAGTTCAGTTGTTTAATTTATTAGTGCTATTTATTCATTTTTTTTGGCTGCTAAAAACTTAATTAATATTGCTGATTTGCAGGAATCCCTTGAAAAGGATGTTGAGGCAGGTTTATTTGTGCCCGAAGGACGGGAAGACATACTCGCTAAGGCGATAGGCAAGCCTGAGCATCCGGGCCGTGTGCGAGGAATTCCTAACGGTATTTCCATAACAGAGTATTTTGGGAAGGGACCAAAAAAACCGACAAGAGAAGAGTTGTACGAGAAGATCAATTACATGCAACACCAAATTGATGACTTGGAAAAGCTGAAATCAGTGATGATGCAGTTTTGGCTAACTGGTGAGAAGCCAAGTACTAAAGTATTAGACGATTTAATGCACGGAGGAGCATCTATGAGTACCGAGGGATCGACAAATTCTGCATCACTACACGTGAGTTAAGAGCCACGCCCAGAGGAGACACCCCGAGAGGAGACACCCCGAGAGGAGGATTATCAAACACCAAAGACCAATGTTCTGAAGATTCCTACCATATCACCACGGCAGGTTGTAAAAGGTTTTCATTAAGAAGGATCTGTAAGCTTTGCATTTAAAACACTATCTAGTTCAAAGTCGATGAAAAAAGTTTTAAAACACTAATCTATCTATGCAGGGGTCTCACATGCAATCACTCTCACTAAAAGGAGTGCAATCACTACAAGTGACTGAGGATCCACCCGTGACCAATGTTTTGAAGACTCCTGGCCCAGTAACACAACAGGTATATATGTAAGCTTTTCATTAAAGACGCTACTTTATAGTAAATGAAAAAAGTTTGAAATTCTACTATAACTTAAATTTTCAGGCTTGGAAAGATTGTGTGCTATCACTGCCAAACAAATCATCGAAGATAGTGGCTTCAGGAATGGTATACCTATCAAGTAAGGACGAATTTGTTTCCATTCATGGCAGTGCCCTTCGTGATGGTTTTAGAAAAGTGTCAATCAAGGAAATCTATTCTGGGTCGGAAAATGTTGATTTACCAATGCCTGTTGGTGATATGATAACATTGACTCATGCTAAGGGTTCATTTATTCAGTGGCCGCAACGTCATATACATAGTCCTGTTGATAAGGTAACTAAGATTTCTAGCTAGTATATATAATGATATAAGATACACTGAGAGTTATACCATTTATCAACTTATTTATGCGAACTTTTAGATAACCATGAAAAAGAATGATCAAGGAAAAAATAAAGCAGCAGCAGCAAAGAAGTCCAAGCCTCAGAAGTGTTCGCCCTCGATTTCGCCATCTTCTTTCCTTGGAATTGAAGTTAATCACAATTTTAAGGAAAAGCAGAGGACCATGGATTTGAAGTTATTAGCAACTGAGGCTCGGGTTTTAAAGGCAAGTGGGACAATGATCAGTGTTCCCATTGACGAACATCTGTTACACAATGAACAAACTTGCTACCTTAGTTATGAGGAGGTTGTTCATTTGTTAGATGAACAAATGATTGGTGCCTCTCACATCACACTCTTTATGAGGTTCGGTCTCTTTGTTTAAGCTTCCCCTTTGCAATCCCATTAGTATATATATCTGATAATATGCAAACTAGTACTAGATAGTTACTATGGATTCTTATTGTTGTAGGTATTTGAGTGATCTTGCCGATACCATGCAAATTAGTAGTCACTATGGATTCTTGTGCCCAGAGACAATGTCCTCAGAATCCGTTGCTCCGGATGAAAATTATCGATCCGATTATGTTGCTAGGGCAATGACATGTACCGATTGTGGAAAAGGTCGGAAACTTATATTTGCTCCATATGCCCAGGGGTACGTAATTATAAATTTCTTTTCATAATATTATTATTGATGACTTGATTAATTATTTTATTATTTTTTGTCAATATTTAAGTTGATATCTTCGTTGTATTTTTCTATAACTTGTAGTAAGCATTGGATGTTGGGCGTGATCAATCCGGCTCAAAGTACAGTGTATTGGTGTGATCCTGCCGGACATACAGAGCCTCGTCAATTTTTCGTGGATACAATTACCAAGTATGTCTAACTTATTTCTGATCTTTTTTATTTTGCCTTCATATATTATACCTCCCGTTACTCCCCTGCATTTGCCTTAAAATGTTTCTGTAGGCTAGGAACAAAAGTTAAGCCACCCAAAAGCCATCAATCATAGACCTTAGCTTGTTTTTCTATTATACTTTAAATTAACGCTTCATTATCAACTAAAACTGAATAAATATATAAACCTGGCTATCTATATATACAGGGCCTTTGAGAAAAGGAACTCTATCGATCCACTTGCAAAATATGAGGCCAATGGCGTTGTTTGGAAAAAGATTAAGGTACTTCTTGTATATATAGTATATATCTATATATATCTTAACATATTGTTTCTCTTCTTAAGTATAGTACATGTGCGTGAAGTATTTATTTATAATATGAGCTCCCCTTTCAGGCCCCTTTGCAGTCTTGTGGTTCCGTTTTATGTGGATATTATATTTGTCGATACATGTTGGACGTCGTCAAAGGAAGATATGTTACTATTACTCCAAATGTACGTATGTTTTTGGTTTTTTAGTTCATTTTACTTATATAGGAGTCTTGGATAGAATTTTTCTAACCAATTTTTGAAAATTTGTTTGTAGTTCATGCTTAGAGCCCCATTGACATATCCGCTTGAGAAAATTGACGAGGTGAGGGATATATGGGCTAACTTTGCGCTCCAGTTTAAGTCACCCATGAACGATGATGAAGTTTAGCTTAAGTCGTAGCTAGAAGTTTAGCTTAAGTACATACGTATTGTATCTAGAATTTGTGGATCGGAAAAGTATGTTGATATATATGAATGATGTAGTTGTTGGAGCAATGTTATATGAATGATGTAGTTGTTGGAGCAATGTTATTGTACGCTTATTTGCAGGAAAAATTATAGGCCGGATGAATTATAAATTAATTTATTAAAAAAAAAAATAGCAGGTGCAAAGAGAACGGTTATGTTCTCAAGCGTGCTCTATTAATTCAAAAACATGGCGCGAAGTTGTAACAAAAGAGAACGGTTCAAAACATAACCGTTCTGGTAAGTCCCCTAAGAGAACGGTTTAACATGGCAAAGAGAACGGTTAAACAGGGCAAAGAGAACGGTTGAGCAGGACATAAGAGCACGGTTTAAACCATAACCGTCCTGGTAAGTACCCTAAGAGAACGGTTTAACATGGCAAAGAGAACGGTTAAACAGGGAAAAGAGAACGGTTGTGCAGGACATAAGAGCACGGTTCAAACCATAACCGTTCTGGTAAGTCCCCTACGAGAACGGTTTAACATGGCAAAGAGAACGGTTAAACAGGGCAAAGAGAACGGTTGAGCAGGACATAAGAGCACGGTTCATGTCAGAACCGTTCTGGTAAGTGCATTACTAAGAGCACGGTTGAACCGTTCTCTTAGGTAAAGAGCACGGCCAGGGGGAGCACGGTTCCGCCTCTCATAGGAGAACGGTTTTTAACCGTCTTCGTATCTATATTTTGTAGTAGTGATATATATTATGTTTATCATTGTTATTAGTTGGATTATTATTGTTATGGTGACCTTATAATTATATGTTAATATGTTATTGATATTAGTATTATTATTATTAGGTATGTTTTGGCAAATGTTATAATTATATATCATATTTATTAATAGTTAAGTTAATAGTATTGTTAATATCATAATTAGTGTTATGTTAATAGTATTGTTGTGGTTTGTGATATTTGCGTTGTTGTGACTAAGTATTTATTTTCTGATCTATCAAAGTTAGTAGATATAGTTGTCGAAAGGACTACGATAATGACTTAAGTAGTAATGAGTATAAGTTATGGGCATGTTAGTAGTAAATCTTATTTTGTCACGATTGTTTGGTTAATGAGTAATGTTCGGTTGTTCGGATAGAAATTGATATTAAGTAATATTTATAGGAACTGAATTTGAGGTGGAACCTTTCTAGCAGCTGTTCGGTTGTCACTCTGCAAATTGAGGTAGGGGATATCTGTGATTGTGTTACGACATGAAGTGTGTGTGTTTTTTATTACAAGATTGATATAATTGTTTATGAAGGTACTGTGGATTGTATTATTATTATTGTTGATTACTGTGGAGATCGGGGACTTGTGAAATGGGTCTTGTGATATGGGTCTTGTGGTATGGGACTTGTAATATGGCCATGGGAGGTGTGGTGTGATGGGAGGTGTGGTGTGGTGTGATGGAATTGTGGTGTGTTGGAGGTGAAGTAGTTGATTGAATGATATGGAGATGGAGGAAGATGCAGTTCTATTGTTGTTTAAGTTTTATCTGTTTTACCTACTCAATCTCATGGTTGACCCTGTGTATTCTTGTGACACCTGTTGATACGTGCCTATTCTATGCATTTTATTTACTCTTTTGGCACTTATTTTCTTACACTATCGTGACTTTCTAGTTGCTTTTTCTCCCATATTGTCTACTTTGGTATTTCTATGTTTTGTATGTAGGAATATGCGGAAGTAAGCAAAACCAAGCCTTATTTGCCTTTAGGAAGCTGTTTTTGGAGCAGTAATTCGGATGGTGCATTCAAGTATAATTATCGGGCCGGATCGAAGCTGGAAATAAAGAGAAGCGGTCGACCGACCACCGAAAGTGGTCGACCGACCGGTGTCAACGTAAACAGGCCCAGTTCTCCTCGGAAGCCCAAATTCGCATAAAAGATAAACCCGCATTGGCAGAATCGGTCGACCGACCGAGAAAACAGGTCGACCGACCAGACCCTGTTTCGAGACTTCCGTTTTATTTTCTGTTTTCCTAATCTTGTAATATTTCTTATTTAAGGAGACCAAAAACTCTTCTATTAGGTTAAGGAGTTTTTCAGCAATTTTCTACCTAAGTAATTTTCATCCAAGTACTTTATGTTAAAGACTCCATTGTTAGACTTTTTGGTATCAAGCTTTCATCTTTCTTCTTAGGATTTCCATTCAAGTTGTAAGTTTGTGATAATTAATCTTTCCTTTTGATTCAATCTTGTTATTCATCTTGTTGTTATTTCTTATTTCATGTTTTCCCTTTTATTGTCTTCTTTAATTATGTTTATCTCTTTAATATTCTTAGTAATTGTTAGTTTCATAATCAGAAGTATGCATAACTAATTCTTGTGATTAGGAATTAGGGGAACCATGTAAAAACTTGACTTTGATAAGTTTGATGATTAAATTACCAATCCCCCATTGTTGTTGGTGAACTAATCCTTAGGATTGAAAGATTATTAGGATTAGTTTAACAACAACTTTGGGATAGCCCTTGAACGAAAGTTTAGTGCTTTTCTAGGAACCCTAAGACCGTAAGGATTGGGTAGAATTTTGACCTAAAGGTTTATTCTTTGTTCCTTGGGATTGTGTTATTTGGTTATTTTACCCTTCATTGACTTGTTTTGACCATGGGGAACCTAAGTTCCTAATCTCCTTTCTATCTTATCTTAATTTTCTTGTTATTTTGTTACTTTAGTTGTTAGTTAAAATCCCAATTCAAACCCCCCTTTTTGGTTACTTGCAATAGACTTTAAATTTACAAACCTAATTTACCCTGTCTCTCTGTGGTTCGACCCTTGACTTATCCTAACTGAGTTTAAGCTGAGGTTTTATAAATCTTATCTTTGGCACCCCTCAACGACGGGTGTCACCTGTGATGATCCGTGATGGGGAGCAGTTTTGACAGGAAAGATGGTGTTGTGGGAGCATGGGATGGCGTGAGCACTTGGATAGACCGACTTAAATTTAGATCACATATATCGAAGTTACAGTTGTACTTTAATTTTGCGCTGTGTAGTTTTTGTAACTTCAAAGTTTAAAATTTATCAGTCTTTGTATAAAGTACTTTGGTTTGATTTACTTTGTTATTCACTACCTCGGTTATTCCGAGATGGTAACATCTCTATTTACTGAGGATGTCTTGCTAAAGGCTCCTTAATAAATCGGGGTGTTACATTCTAGCTTGAAAAAAGTTGCATTGGTGGTGGCAAGTGAGAATCCTATAAAAATTGTTACCCCAGTTAATAGTGTGTTCCTTTTTATTAGTGGGTCATTTTGACTGTTAGAAGGGATAAGACGGGGCACCTTTGTGGTAATAAGTCCTTAGTGATGTGAATCCAACAACTGAAAAAGATTCAGCCATGTTGTGCACAACTTCACCCTCTTTGACTGCCAGGTCTGCCCAAACTGTGATCACCATTGGCTGTGTTGTGCTATAGTGATTTATGCCAGTTTAAATGTTAGTAAAATCACAGGTATTTGAATTTCTAGTAGCCGTTTGATTCTAGGCAATATCTTACCTATGATCGGCAATGTCTTTCAGCGGCATCTGCCTCCGATTCAGCTGTAGTTTCCTAGAGGCACCGCTAAAGAAATATGCAATTAGGCTATGACTTCTCCTAAGGAGCACATACATGCCATTTTGGTGGGTGTTAATCTGGTTGTATATCAGTTCAGACCAGCCTAGTTCCCCTATAGATTCCAAAAGAGTACAGAATGATATGCTGAACAACTGGCTGTGTGATGCCATCCTTAGCCTAACCTGTCAAGCGAATAAATCAGTGTTTCATGAAAACCAACCTTATGGAATTATTATCCCTAACAAATACAATCGCAATCCTTGTTAGGCAGTTGTGGCCTGATAGAGCAATTAATCCACCGCTTCAATTGGACAGTTCCACGGAATACAGAATAACTACACTATATCACGTTTGACTGCTCCATAAACGTCCACACCATTGACCTAGCACGCTTTGGTGCGGACAAAAGTTAACCTAGCATACTCCTCTATTTGTTTTCATTCTGTGGGAAATATCGGTATACTTCACCAATTAAATTTTAGGATTACAACGAAAACATATTATATGAATTATGGTCATAAACGAAGAACATAATATAAAAGGTTAAGAGATTAGAATCAACCTTTGGTCCTAGCAATTTGGCCTAAGAACAAATATCGAGATCGATATTCTCCAAATCGTTGCACCCAAGATGCTTCGAGAAACGCCTTTCATGTGCTAGAATCGAGAAAAATTACTATTAATTTTGTGATGAATGATGATGATAACGTGAGAGAGAGAGGCGTGAGGCGTGAGTGTCTTAGCCGTGTGAAGCAAGTTGTATGGCGTGAGAATGAGAGTTTTATATGAAAGAATTTATCTCTTTCTATACTACTAACAACCTAGTAGACATAAGATAGGATTGTCAAAATCAGTATTTGACTCCTCATATAACACCTCCCTCAACCGTGTAACAACCGTGTAACACTCCTCCAGCCGAGTATCTATATGCAATCGGTTGTTAGCCTCTTTTATTTAATGCATATAATGTTTATCTGTCACTAATATTATGTTGTCACATATTAATAAGTCCATACAACATTTTGTAGTCGATTTATTAATACCGGGCTGACATCATTTATTATGACAATTATAAATATCATATATTTTATAATTTGATAATTAAATATAACAGTTTATATTTAATTACATTATTTAATCGTATTAAATAATTACATTATATATACATCAATTAGATGTAACATTTTATATCCAATTATGAATTACCATTTAATTCCTCTCAGCTAATATTATTTAATCATATTAAATAATCGTATCATCATTACATTGACTAACCTTTTAGTTATATAAGGCATCAATATGATTATATTATTCATGTAATCATATCTCTCAAAACACATCATTTAGGTGTGACTTTTAGGGACCAGTTAATTACCGACATCTGTAAGACAATAACGTCAAGCTTCTAGCAAGCCAACCGTTATCGATAAACGTTAATCAACTGATAAGAATATTAAGTATACCTAGTGAACCTTTAAGAGATTTATACACATTATCACACTAACTGTGGGGGACACTAGCTCCAACACAATCATCCTCTGTTTTTTCCTCTCTTCAATTTCCATTTATTAAACCTATACTAAACTTAAGGTGCTACTAATTACCTACAAACTAATAACTTGTATCAGAAAGTTTGTTAACAAACATTAACACACATGTAGAATTATAGCCAGTCTAATTCTAATTAAAAACAAAACATTAATCTGTAAAATATCAGTCGTCTTCACATGTTGCTAGTTATGATCATCATATGTTAATTTGCGTTCCTACTGGCTAGTTATGATCATCATATGTTAATTTGCATTCCTGTTGACTCAAAACTGTATCCAAGTGTAAATCTGTAATATTGTCAAGTAGTCGATCGGTAATGCCTGGTACATCCAGCCACTTGTTTTGCAATTCTTGTCATTTATCATAGTTTATTTTCCATTTCAGTGTCTCACAAAACCGTTACTTGAGACTTTCAAGGGCTCTTACCATTCCTAAAAATACAAGTGTATATGAAGCGTCTCAACGAATGAGTGCTCAGAGAGTGGATGTGGTATTGTTAACTAATTCAAATTCTTTACTCTGTGGGATTCTTACAACCAAGGTTCACAGTTACCCTTAGCTTATTGACATTTGGAAATCATGTTATTAATCCTTCGTAATGTACATAGTAATGTTGCTATGATGAACATATATATTCCAGATTTTCTTAAGGAAACATCTTCCAACAACACCTAACTATTTTTTCAAAGGGATCGGAATGCACAATTAGCAAAAGATAATGCCAAATAATATCATCAAAAATAATTAGCTAGAGCCCCTCCCACACAGAGTGCAAGCACAAGAACAGAGCAATAGTTGAAAATCTTACAGAAAGCAAAGTCTAACAATAACGTACCTCGTGATCTGCAATAACGTTGGTTCTGCAAGTTCCTGCATAATAATTTTGAACTTATTGTTAATTGCGGTGAAAGCTAAATATTCAAATATAGTGACATCGAAAAGTAATTCAAGAATGTTACCTATGCAAAGAAGATGAACAATTGTCATGGTTACATGCACTCATTAAGCTTCTATGTATATATAGTAGGCTTAAGGACACTTAGCCACACCACTCTATACAAGGACAAGTCAACTCAATCTCACCTTATCATACCTTACCAATAAGTTTGATTTGATTATCTCTAATTTGTAAGGATGTTGCTTTTAACACAAGTGAACTTAATGCATTGTTAGAAGCTAAAACCATAGGTAATGATGTTATTATATAATCTAGTGGTCCACCAGCAATTTGAACATGTAACTTGAGGCATTCGGTACTCGGCCCTAATCAATATAAATGATAATATTCACATAATGCATTTTTGCCGCTATTACCGTAAATAAAATATGAAACCGTCTCATGAAACTTAACTGAAAACAAGAATTGACTATGAATGATAATATTCATATAATGCATACGACCTACTTGGCCCATTTGGTACTCGGCCCTAATGTGGCCTTATACCCATATTGTCAAACAACTATATAAATTAACCTATTACGTAAATAAAATATAAAACCGACTCATGAAATTTGACTTAAAACCCGTCATAGACAAATATTATAATATAAAGAAAATACACACCTTTTTCATCCTTCAAACGTATATCTATATTATTTGACACATCGCAAGCCTGTGAAGGTATATCTGTCACAACTAAAGATTTGTAATATACACCTCTTGCATCCTTCGAACGTATATCCATATTATTTGACCTATCGTAAGCCTGTGAAGGATATATCTGTCACAACTGAAACTTGTTTATATACTAAATTCATAAAAACCATAATCATAACCGTACACAATCGCAGTAGTTGGATTCTATTATACATCAAATCTCATGAACTCCTCGGTTGCTTTCTAATCTAATACTTGATAAGGCCTACCCAAAAATAAACATAGAAGTTATTAACCCCAAAATAATAAAAAATTATGTTGTGTAAGCATGGTGAAAAATAAACATAGACGTTATTAACCCCAAAATAAACATAATTATGGTGTGTAAGATGGTACTCAGAGTAGTATGAGGTGTGTAAGATGTTGAGACGTGTAGCGTGTATAGGCAGCATCTATTAGCTGCGTGCATGAAGTTTAGTAGAGCTCAAAACGAAATTGAGCCTCCTCAATTATTATGGTTTTATTTTGGTGGTGAGGATTGGTGTGTGAACAATTGTGTTATGGAGTAGAAAATAGGGGAAAGAAAAGGCAGGAAGCTAATGGCCCATGTTACAAAGAAAGGAAAAGGCCAGTTGCAAATTAGGTCAGTTCGATCTGCACCAGTCCCGTGTCAAACAACCACACCCACCTAATTAGTTAGACTGTTCACTTACCCACTAATAATAAATCAATCCCAATAGCCCAAAAAAGAACCCAATCAGTGAAAGCCCGTAAAATTAAAACACTAATGTTGTTTACCCACTTTTTGGTAAAGGGGTAGATTAATGTATAAAACTGATATATATTGTGACTTTACACAATGTGGTGGAAAGGGTAACATTTTGTACCATGCTCATTTTATCACGACCTACTTGCCATCCATATACAAAGTATATTGGCTCGTTAATTTATTTATTTTTTGGAAGGAGCTCTTGAGATATGAGTTGCGAGGGGGTTGTGGTCTGATATGTTTTTATGTATGGTCATTACTGCGGTGGTGGGTTTACTGGAATCTCGAAGTAGTAAATTAGTGATGGAAAACATGTACGTCTAGACGATATTGGGTAGGAGAGCAAATAAGAAAGAAAGTAGAGAATAGAAAAGAGAACAATTAACAAACAACATGGCTAATATATTAAAGGTAAAAAAGCGTACAAAAATGAGTAAAAGTAAATGTATATTGTGTAAATAAACAGGTTTACGAAATTTGCAATGATTTTATATCTATTTTTCATATTTCATTTCTCATAATTTAAATCATCGAGAAAAAACTAGAGTATTTCAAATAAACCTAAGTGACATAAAGTTATAAAAAGTATATAGATAGATAAAGTAAAAAAAAATTAATCTTTAATTATTGACTAAATAAAAAATGCATAAATCTTTACTTTTAATTATAACTAGATTTAATACCCGTGCGATGCACGGGCCCAGATATAATAGCATCTTATTAAAAAGAAAATTAAGTTGCCAGTAAATTAAGTTGTGGAAAAAATCGAAATGATGTTTATAGTTAGACTGAAGCTTATTTCAAATTTTGCTTTGTATGCGGGTAGTTTTTTTCAAAAAGAATTCATATTTAAGTATACAAAGTGATTTTTACTTATTTTCATAATGGTGACCTTTTGTATTTCTAAAGGCGTAAGGACCGGACGATAACCATCACAAGCTTGTAACAGGTTAAACAAAACTCTTATGGGAGAATAATGACAAATCATTTGTGATTCTCAATACATTTTACTTTTTGTCTTATCTACCATGTGAGTCATACCTAGCCTGGATATATTCCTCACAAATAAGACCTATTGTTAATCAATAGAGGAATGCAAATATGGAATTATTACTTAGTACAAATATTCACATAGTGGTTTTACTTGATATATAATATACTTTCATTTGCCTTGTAAGTTGTATCTATTATGTTCAATCTAAACTCTAACTCTATTTTTGTTAGAAGTTTTTTTATCTTTTATCTACTCAATTTTATTATTCTTATTTTGAATATATTCTATTGTTAAATAAAAATTCTATTATCACTAATCAATATATATATATATACTTAAAAGACGAACTTTTCGAGCGATTTCATTGGCTATTATTTTAGAACATTTCATTGGCTATTACTTTGGTTAAATAAATTAATTATATAAATAAAAAGATATTTAAATAGTAATAAAATATCAGTTGGATAATTATTGTTTCTAGAGAGATTACATTGGCTATTACTTTGGTTAAATAAATTAAGTATATAAATAAAAAGATATTTAAATAGTAATAAAATATCAGTTGGATAATTATTATTTTTAGAGATATTACATTGGCTATTACTTTGGTTAAATAAATTAATTATATAAATAAAAAGATAATTAAAAACTAATAAAATAACAATTGGATAATTATTGAATAACAGTTGGATAATTATTTAATTAATAAAATAATTGATTTCATTGACTATTGTTTTAGAGCAATTTCATTGGCTGTTACTTTGATTAAATAAATTAAATATATAAATAAAATGATAATTAATTAGTAATAAAATATTAGTTGGATAATTATTGGTTTTAGAGCGATTATGTTGGCTATTATTTTGTTTAACTAAATTAAGTATATAAATAAAAATATAATTAAATAGTAATAAAACATCAGTTGGATAATTATTGAATTAGTTAATAAAATAATTGATTGTAAACTAAGAGTTTTGGCTACGGTAGAGTTATGGTATAATTTGTTGTTTCCCTTCTCTTATTTAATTAAAAGTATAAATATATGCATTGATGATTATATTAAACACTTACGTTTACGAGGTATAATTAAAAAAATACGAGCTATAGAATACGAACACATAATAATATGAGCTAATGTAAAAAGAATAAGAGTTTAGGAGAAACACGAACTAAAAAATACGAGCACATGAGAATGCGAGCTATTAACCTATAATAAGTCTTGCTTGTGATGGGTCACCATTTATGACGGATATTTTGTGAGATAAAATGGATACAAAATGAGTTAGAAGAGAAAGGGGACCACATGAATAGTGTCAGAGAGAGAGAGAAGGTGGGTATTTTGTGAAAGGAAACGGTATCCGTCACAAGCTTGTGACGGATACCGCCGTCACAAATGAGAATTTGTGATTAACCTAAGAATGCGAGCTAATATAAAAAGAATATGAACTATTAACCTAAGAATACGAGCTAATGTAAAAACAATACGAGCTATTAAGCTAAGAAGGGCTTTAAAATACGAGCACAAATGAATACGAGCTAATGAAAAAACTATACGAGCTATTAAGATAATTTAAGACGAGTTTCAAAATATGATCACAAATGAATACAAATACGAGATTAAAAGGATCATGAACTTAAATATACGAGCACATAAGAATACGGCCGATTAAGATGAGAATATGAGCTAATGTAAACAGAATACGAAAACACGAGTTAATTGAAACATTCTCGAGCTAAAAAAAATAGAACTAGATTTGCAAAGCGTCAAATTACATGATATAATAAACACTTAAAATTACGAGGTATAAGATAACCAAAACAACTCTCTAGTAAGATAAACTCCTAGAGAGATAAAATCCTAGAGAGATAAAATCCTCTCTTTTTATGAGAGCTCTTTTATCTTCTTCTCAAAAACTACAACAACAAAACAACGAATCCTTCGTCTCCCGTGTTTCACTGCGTCCAAGGGAAGCAATCATTCCTTTGTGCTTTGGAAGCTGCCTAAGTCTGCATGCAGCCTTAAAACTAACCAATCATCAAAGATTACTTTAATTTTCTGTGATTTTCGAAATCTTTTAGAAGATTTATCAACCCTATTTTATTCTATATAATCCAAGTACACGATGCATTCTATCAATCTAAAAAAACACAAAAGTTATCTCCTTGGAAAAGTAATTCTGCTTTGGGTTTGTTTCTTCATCTTCACCTTGTCCTTTTAAGTATAATCAATCTTTTTCAGCAAGCATGCAATCTCAAAGTAATACTTTATATTGTCATTGGGGAAGTCAATCAGGATCAACTATTAATAATAATAACTCAAATAATATTAATAACCCAAATAGTAATATTAATGCAAATATTTACATAAATCATGCTTATTTCATGGATAGAGAGCAGGAGAACCAATCCCCTGTTGATATTCATGCTGATAATGGGGCTTCTGAACATGCACGAGGAAATTCTCCATTGCATGCAAATTATAATACTACTACTTTTAATAATGAGGATAATGATGGGATGGGATCTCATTATAGTGGTATTAATAGTGCTGAATACCGAAACCAAGGAGCAGCTAATTTTTCAGAACATAAATCAACAATGGTTTTTTAGACAAAACCCTCATGAGGATGTCCAAATTCCAGATGATGAGGATCCTCATTGGAGGTTTCCTAGGTCTGGCCATGCCCTCTCTTTGAGTCCAGATCTTCTATCGACATCTACTGAGTTTTGGTCTCATTGTATTCTTGGTTACTTGGTTGATTATAGGTTGTTTGAGCCTATTACTATTAATCAATATATCAGTGATCATTGGTTAACAAGGGGGGCTATTACTGCTTTTCAAATGGGTGATTTATATGTATTCTATTGCCAAGATAATCAAGATATGGAAGATTTATTGGAGAAGAGTGTTGTGAATTTTAAAGGTGCTATGATGGTCTTAGTTATATGGAGAGAGGGGTGTGTTCATCGTACTGTTCGTTTTCCATATGCATGTTTATGAGTACGTGCATGTGGACTTCCTTTTGAGTATTTGAATATGAATACAGCTAATATTCTAGGTCAGATTATGGCTGGCCAATTTCAAGTTGAGGAATTTGATCCTTTACCACCAAATGATTATTTACGTATTAGGGTTTGCATTCATCTTGATAAACCTTTGGTTCCAGGGTGTTTCATCATGACTCCTGGTGGTTTCCTTGTGTGGGTCCAATTCAAACATGAGGAAGTTTTCAAATATTGTGTTAGATGTGGTAAGATTGGTAATAAAGTGTCAATTTGCAAAGAAAATAATATATTTGTTGTTTCTAATGTTAATGGTTTGATTGTAAGAGTTATTGATAGAGGACTTGCGGTTTATCAAACCACAAGTTATTGATAGAAGATTGGTAATAAAGTGTCAAGTATTCCCTGGAAGACGATTTAGAAATGGTGAGCAGCCTTTTACGGGTCCAATTGTTTTCCCAACTGCACCACCACCATCGCCAGTGTCACATGCAGAGGAAAATATGAACATGCAACATAATTTGGAGGATGAGGTTACGATTCCTCAAAGTTCTACAACTAATGATTTGCATGTTATGGATGGGGTCTTTCAAAGGAATATTTTGCATGATACTAATGGTCCAAATGTTGCTGATGGATTGGGCCTAGAATTAGGCTTGGGGCAATCAATGGGGAACCCTAACATAGTTAATGAGAATGTGACTGTGGGGCCATACCAATCAGGTGTAAATGCTACAAATTTTATTCCAGGATGGGTGGATTTGGATGGGAATAAGGACCAACAACTTGAGCAAGCTAATAATATTAGTAGGGCTTTGCATGCACTTAATCATTTGGCTGCATCTGACCCTTACAATATTTGGAGGAATAGTATTCCATCTCCTATAGTTGATATTGGTAGAGAAATTTCACACTCTATAGCTAATAGATTGCAGTCAGATATGACTAGGGCTCGGGCAGAGGACCATGAAGAAGGCCTTAATCAGGAGTTTGAAATTCCTGATGGGTTTCCTGTCATCCCTCATATTCCATGGACACCATCTCTGGTTCAGGGGGCTAATTTAGAGGGAGACTGGTATTATGGTGAAATGTCTCCTTCTCACACCACTTTTGGTGAAACACCAGATAGAGTGCTCATTCTGCATGTCTCCTCTAATGAATCTACTTATATGAATGTTAATGATGGTTCATCTATGCTTAATGAGGAGTTGGACAATCTGAATTATCAGTTGCAAGCACACATGCTTAGTTCAGTTGATTCGCATGCAGTTTTTTCGTGGGGGAGTATAGAGTTGGGAGGTAATCAGACAGTGGTCATGCACACTTCAAATTATAAACTTGTTGAATTTACTCAAAAGTGTCATTCATGGAATGGTTTGGAACAATCTTCTAGTCAGCTAGGGAAAAGGAAAGCTTTCTCAGAGGCGTATATGGATAATCTTCTGGGGATGGAAGACCAGTTCTCAGATCCAATTGCAGCTGGTTTATTTTGCAAACGTCTTTATAAGAAAATGAAATTACAGGAGTTCTCTTATGAAGATACAGCGGCTAGTTCTTTAAGAGTTGATAATGCAGAAAGGACGGGTTTGGCTATCTGTTGTCAGACTCTTCAGGAGGGGACTGTTATGGGGGAAGGTAGAGTTGTTCAAAGACCTTCTTTCAGACTATCAATTACAAAGGGTGAGGTTATGGTTGTCTCTTCTGAGGAAGAAGAGGGTGTTGTGGGAGTTGACCTATCTCAACTCCCTTTGTTCTCATGAAGGGACTATCTTGGAACGGTAGGGGCGTATGTGATCCGCTCAGCCCTATAGTTCAAAAAATTAGAGCGGTATGCTCATCTATGTTTTTAGATTTTGTCTTTTTATCAGAAACAAAAACAACAAAAAAACAAGTTGATGTTAAATTTAGGTCGTTAGGTTTTGCTAGTAGTTATGGTATAGATGCGGATGGTACAAAGGGTGGACTATGGGTCGGTTTTAGAAGTAAGTCTATTTTTGAACTGGTTGTTGTATCTCAGAATCTCATTTTGTTGAAAGTTAATGAAGGTACTCCTAGTTTCTAGTATTTGTGCCTTTTTTTATGGTGAACCCAATACCTCTCTTAGGCACGAGGTTTGGAAGGAAACACAAGTCTGGCTACAATCCCTATCTCATCCCTTTTTATTTATTGGGGATATTAATCAGGTTGAATACTCTTGGGAAAAGAGTGGATCATCATCAAACAAAATAAGAGGTTTAAATGAGATTATGGAATGGAAATCCAATCTCTGTCTTATCACTAGTAGAAAAATACTCATTTGCGGCGTTATTTTACAACCGCCTCAAAAGAACCCCGATTTTTTTATTTTTTTTTTAAAAAAAAATCTCAATTCATTTGAGGCGTTCTAAAGAAAAAGCGCCTCAAATAATATATTTGATGCGTTTATAGATACACTGTAACATCCCGTATTTTCGTAAAATCTATTTTAAGCGTTTTAAATTATTTTAAGTAATAAAATAATATTTTGATAATTTATTGTGAAAGGTTTTAATTTAATTAGTAAGATCCGTCTTAAGAACCTTAAGTCCTTAAGACGAATACAAACTTGGTAAACTTAAACTCGTATCTTAAATATCCGCTCAAGTGTCCGACCCGTTTTAATTGACTCGGAAAGGACAACCCATAAACCCCTTATAAACCCTATATGTCGACACATATTCCTTCATCTTCAACATTTTACAGTAAACATAAGTTTCTCTCAAACCTCCATTTTATTCATCTTCTTTTGATAAATTCTTCATCATCCGTTCATCAATTTGAGGTAACAATAGCATTTTCGGAATCCTCATTCAATTTCCAAGCCATCTATCACTTTAGTTTTTCAATCCTTTCTCTCCGAAAAATCTGTCCACTTTGTAAGAATCTGTTTTCTGTCCTAAAATTCGGTTTCTATGTTTGTAGGTGTGGGCTTATGATGCGTGTCTATTTTATGATGTTTTTCATCTATTTTTACACGCATTTGGTCGCTCATTTACTATGTTTTAGCCCTTATTTCCCAACAATCGTGTATTTTTGTATTTTTATGCACTTTTGCAGATTTATGCGGAAAATGGACGATTTAGCACCAAATTCATATCCTCGAGTCTTTTGCATAATTAAGGAACGATGGAAAGTCAACTGGAGTCTTTATTTAAATGCCAAAAGTCAAAACAAGAAGAAAACCGAAGAATCCTATACGGAAACGGTCGACCGACCAGCTAAACGGGTCGGCCGACCAGGCCTGATCTTCATAAAAGTCCAAATCTGAAGAAAAGCCCAAGAATTCAACTAAGCCCGTGAAAGAGGTCGACCGACCCACCAAAGTGGTCGACCGACCTCAGCGAAGCCCAGAACAGTTCTTTTTCGGAAATAAATTAGAAGTAGAGTCTTTAGGAAACTCTAAGTTGTGCCCTATATAAGAAGACCTCGTGTTTAGGGTTTGAGTATCTAGTTTTTCATTAAATCTTTGCATAGGAGAGTTATATATCAAGTTCTATAATTCCCTCTTAGTTTATTTTTTGTAATCTTTCAACAATTCTCAAGCATTCAATAAAGTTTGTTCCTTTCTGCCCTAATTCCGATTGTGGTAATTACTCTTTTAATCTAGCTTTATTATTGTTCTTATTTTTATTACATTCGTTTAAGTCAGAATCTCAAGCCTTATTAATTCTTGCATGTTTAGATTATTCACTATGTTCACCATGTTTATTCCCAATTTTATAACCGTCTTAACAACCATGAGTAGCTAATTTTCATATGTTAGGATGTAGGGGATAATATGCATAGGTAGAATAAATTCCGAAACCGACTTGTAGCAGAGCCACGGTCGGCCGACTCAAATAGTGGGTCGGTCGACCGAGGCTGTGGTCGGCCGACCGGAATAGCTGGTCGGTCGACCACTCGCGTTTGTATCCTGTTTCGTCTTTCTTTGTTGACTATAATACCCTACAATGAAACTGAAAGGAGACTTGTAGGATGTTAGTAATGACCTACCCAAGATTGAGAGATACGGGAAGGGCATTGGTTTACACCTTAAGACGGCTAGGTTACTCAAGACTGAAAGGTATGTGACCTAGGATTTAGGAATCACCCTTATTGTTGACACCCAATAATTGTGAGACCTTGGAACTAATAGCATAGGCCGAAAGGAGCTATTAGGTAGCATAGACCTAAAAAGATATGTTACACCCCCTTACGCGACTGCAATACATATTGACCTTAGGATTTATATTACCTTAGCTATTTATTACCCCAAACATCCTAGCATCCCTTTTATTATATTTTTATTCTCATCTTTATTTCTTGTTTTATTTTAATCTTTGCTTTAGATATAGTAATCAACCAATCAAACCCCCAAATTTGTTATCTTTAAACATTAACATTCAACAATAAACATTCCCCATCTCTCTGTGGTTCGACCCTGACTTTCGCTATCTATAGTTAAAGGTTAGGATTTATAAATTTTATCTTTGGTACCCTCAACGACGGGCATCAAATTTTGGCGCCGTTGTCGGGGAGGTGACGCCAGTGTTTATTGTTTTTGTTCTTGTTTCTCTTTGTTTAAGGAACTTTTGTTCCTTAAACCTTCTCACCATTTTCCTGTAGTTTCCATCTTATGCGCAGGTCAGTTCAAGGAGAACTCCTACCACTGGACCACGAGCTTGAGAGGACTCTTAGAGAAAGGAGAAAGCAACTTCTAGCAAATCAGGAAGGAGGTTCACCATCTTCCTTGTTTCAAGAAGACCTTTTCGAACAACCATCTTTACCATCTTCACCAAAAACACCACCTTCAAAACCAAATTCACCCAACAATCCACCTTCACCAAAAAACCCACCTTTTACCTACTTTCCAGTTTTTCCTAAAGAAGAAGAGAATATGGCAGAAGAAGCTACTATTGCCAGTCACTCCATGCCTCAGGCAAAGGACCTATACAAAGGGTTCACTTTACCTGCAGGTACTGGGAAGCCATTCGAGGCCAAACCTGCCTACATTACTATGGTTGAAAGAAACCAATTTGGAGGCTCGGCCAATGAGGATGCTGCAAAGCATATTGAAATCTTCACAGATTACATCTGCTCTATTGCACCCCCAGAAGGAGTGACGCAGGACCAGATTAAGCAAACCATGTTTATCTTCTCCCTTAGGGACTCTGCGAGAGAGTGGTACAGAGATCTAGACCGCACTGCTGCGGGAGTCACAGATTGGAATACCCTAGCCTTAGCATTCTACAGGAAATACTATTTTGCATCAAAGACCAATGCTTTAAGAGCGCAGATTACAAATTTCAAGCAAGGCCCCAATGAAGATTTTAGTGAGGCGTGGGACAGGTTCAAGAGACTTTTTCGATCCATACCACATCACGGATTCGAACAATGGTTTCTTTGTAACCAGTTCTACAATGGCCTCTATGATGACAATAGGGCCTATCTAGATGCTGCAGCTAACGGGAGATTCCAAGATAATTCAGGAGAGACTAAGGGTCTCAAATTGATAGAAGATGTTGCTGTACACCGTGCTGAGCATGGAACTTCCAGAGGCAATCAAAGGAAATCCGAATATAACCTAGCAGCTATTGAGGCCTTGACGGCCAAGTTGGAAAAATTAGAGGCTAGAGGAAAATTCGATCTAAGAAGTGGAAGCAAGGGCGGTATTTATCAGGTAAACGCCGTTCAAGACGGACCCTTTGCTTGTGAGAGGTGCGGTGGAGAAGGGCACGTGTCAAAATTCTGTACTTCATCCAATGAAACATGTGCCGCCTTCCAACATTATCGTGGGAACAATTTCTATGACCCGAATAATAATGTCCATCCCAACCTGAGGTGGACAAGCCAGAATGTTCTTAACCCACAACATATACAACCTCAGCAAAATTCCACATATATCCCCCCACATAAGCAAGGTTTTCAAAAACCACCCTTCAACCCTCAACCACCTTCTAATCCACCACCCAACACAGAAACTCTTATCCAAAATCTTATTGGGTTGGTTCAGAAGGAGTCACAGGCTAGAGAGGCAGGGATGAAGATGTTAGAGTCTCAGATTGCTCAAATCGCGAGCAAGAATGATACTAGGGCTCCGGGTCAACTCCCGACCAAACCGGACTAGAAAAAAGAGACTCTAAACGTCATATCCTTACGAAGTGGAGCCAAAGTGGGGGTTGAGAAAGAAAAACAAAAGAGTAGCAGTAAGAACGGTCGACCGACCGAAGATCCAGGTCGACCGACCACAGAGCAGAATCCGGAAATTTCCACTGAACAGGAGAACGGTCGACCGACCGAAGATCCAGGTCGACCGACCGCCAAGGCAGAGCCAGAGTCTCCTTTTCGTCCAGAATTGCCAGATAACTTAAGGGATTTTCTTTTCAGGGGTGATAATACCCCTAGGTTTCTGAAGAGAGCTGCAAATACTGAGTCGTCAGCCGCTCCTTTCCCAGAAAGACTTGTATCTTCGAAGGATCGGGTATATTTTGACAAATTTAAGGATGTGATTCGTTCATTAAATGTTCAAGTCCCTTTTCTAGAATTAGTTCAACAAGTTCCTTCTTATCTTAAATTTATGAGACAGCTTTTGTCAAGAAAGAGGTCTCTAGAAAAGGTTGAGTCGGTGGCCCTCACTGAAGAGTCATCTAGCTTTTTATCGCATGTCATTGCCCCTCACAAATTAGAGGACCCTGGTAGTTTTTCTGTCCCCTGCAATATAGGAACCTTCCCAGTTAAGAAGGCTTTATGCGACTTAGGTGCTAGTATAAGTGTCATGCCCCTAAGCGTTGCCTTAAAACTAGGAATGACCGAATTTGCAGTGACCAGTATGACAGTCCAGATGGCAGATCGTACAATGGAACCTATAGGAGTGTTGGAAAACATCCCTGTGTGTATTGACAGGTTTTTCTTCCCAGTTGACTTCGTAGTTTTGGACATCCCAGAGGATGCCCATATACCTATAATTCTAGGAAGACCTTTCCTTCACACCGCAGGTGCCATTATAGATGTAGGCACTGGGACTTTGACCTTTAAAGTAGGAAAGCATTCTATTATATATGGCCTATCTTATAGGAAAAAGGATGCTATGACCCCCATCACATGTAATGCTATCACTTCTGAAAAGAAGTATGAGGTTATCACTACTTCTCCTACTTTATTACCTGTTCCTATATCTGTTTTTACACCTCCGCCCCAGGCTGGGAGCAATATGGAGGGTACTTCTATTGTGGCTAGTGCAGGAATTGGTTTGGGGAAACCCAAAGTAAAGGAAGTCATAGTTTAGAGAGGAGGAATGGGATGTCTAAGCTATAAAGAAGATGAGGACCCAGACATCGTGGATCGAGAGGAGAAGAAGAAGAGGAGGCAAACTCAAGAGGAGGGACCGTCGCATATGCTTTGCGACGGCGGAAAGAAGATGTGTTTTGCTACTCAAGCAAACACCGTGGAGACTACGGCGTGTCGTCAAAGGCCGTGGTCGGATATTTTCCGCATCTTTAGCGGATAGTTGTTTTAAGTTTCAGTTTTAAGACAATTTACTTTTATTGTGTGAGACTTTTTAGTGTGCTCGTAGTTTTAGAACTTTATGCTTGCGTAGTTAAGACTTTAGACTTGTTTCTGGGATCTCGCGCATTTGCGGGCGCATATACTTTTCTTGCTTTTTCAGGTTCTACGAAGAAAAGAAGACCGCTGGGATACACACGGTCGACCGACCAGATACACCAGTCAGTCGACCTAGTCGCCGTATTGCTGAAACTTTCTGTAGTTTACAGGAAGGTCGGTCGACCTGTTATCTGGGTCGGTCGACCTTCTGTCCGTCGCAGTCTTTCGTTTTCTTCCTCGGGAACCGTGCAACCGTCTTTGGTATATCAATGGCACTGCTGGCCATCAAAACCACCCAGCTTACGCTGGTTTGGGGAGGTTTTTCTCATACATCTATTAATCCAGTGAGTTCTTTCCAGTTTTTCCTTAATTTTTGTTTTCCTTGCATCTTTCTTTTAATTTTCTGAAACCTTTACTTAGGCTAATGCACAATGGGGACATTGTGCGGGTTGGTTTGGGGAATGGTTTCGTGTCACATGCATTGCATTCTGTCACACGTTTATTGCATTTCCGTATTGCATTGTTCTTTTCTTTATTTTCCTTGCATATACAAGAAAAATACAAAAAAATCAAAAAAATCAAAAAAATTCCAAAAAAATGCACGTTTATTTTAGCATATAGGTCGGGTCGGAACGAAAGTATTTCAAGGATGATTTAGCTATCCTACATGTTTATGCCTTTACATTGCCTTGTCAACTTGTTTTAGTATGAGAGTCTTTCGCATATCTACGAGTTTTTGTCAACTTGCATATCTTGAGACTTGACTTATACCTTGGCAACCTACTATACATTCTAAGTTTTAGAGCCTTATTCCTGGTTTCATTTTTAAACCAGTTGTCTAGGATGTGAGTACTACTCCCCTTGGAACATGTTACATCAATATGCATAAACATGAACTTGAATTGCTATACTCTTGTTTTACTTTCTCGTTTTGTGAATCTTGATACGTGCACTTGGGATCCCTTTTCTCTTATTTACCCATAATCCCCACATAGCCAAAATTGCCTCTTTATTCCCCCAAAACTACATCCCATACTTAGCCTACCCTTCCAAGCTAGTATCTGGGGTCTTTGGTTTAATCTTGAGACATCTTGGTTGTATGCTATCATGAGAAAAAAAGAAAGAAAGAAAGAACAAGAACAGAAAAATTCAGAAAAAGAAAGAAAGAAAAAGAAAAAAAAAACGGAAAAATTCGGAAAGCACAGGAAGTCAGTCGACCGACCACCTTCATGGGTCGGCCGACCACCTGACAGCATCAGAATGAAAAAAAATCGTTCCAAAATCCCTTTCTTTTATATGTTATCACTCCCGTACCTCATTCAAAATATTTGGGAGTCCTTTCTTATATTCAATGTGAGAGTTGTGCCACAAAAAGAGCACTTCCTTAATATCAAAAGTTGTGAATTATGTTGTTGGGAAACGGTTTTACTAGCTTGGCTACTAACCCCACATATCCAAAAACATCTTAACCACTTTTTACCTTTTACCTCACATATCTTTCATTACCTCAATTGCATGTATCTAGGCCACTTAAATGAGATTGTTATACAAAGTTGTAGAATTCTTGTTCATGTTAGATTGCAGGCATGTTTCCATGGGTCGCAGTTAGGTGAGCGTCATTACAAATTTACTTCTTTCTATCTTTTACATATACTCACCCTTTGCTTCATGAGTGTCTCGAGCGTACCGCGAGAGTCCATGGTATAAAGTCTCTATAGTCTCTAGTGTTACAAGTTTGACAACACCATAACTCGTTTGCATAATTTGAATACTATCTCATTTTGTACTTGGCATTGGTATAGGTTTACATGTAAATTTCGCTCTGAGATTGAAATCGTTCCATTAGTTAGGATCGAGTCTATTTCTTGCTTGAGGGCAAGCAAGGGTTTGGTTTGGGGAATTTGATGCGTGTCTATTTTATGATGTTTTTCATCTATTTTTACACGCATTTGGTCGCTCATTTACTATGTTTTAGCCCTTATTTCCCAACAATCGTGTACTTTCGTGTTTTTATGCACTTTTGCAGATTTATGCGGAAAATGGACGATTTAGCACCAAATTCATATCCTCGAGTCTTTTGCATAATTAAGGAACGATGGAAAGTCAACTGGAGTCTTTATTTAAATGCCAAAAGTCAAAACAAGAAGAAAACCGAAGAATCCTATACGGAAGCGGTCGACCGACCAGCTAAACGGGTCGGCCGACCAGGCCTGATCTTCATAAAAGTCCAAATCTGAAGAAAAGCCCAAGAATTCAACTAAGCCCGTGAAAGAGGTCGACCGACCCACCAAAGTGGTCGACCGACCTCAGCGAAGCCCAGAACAGTTCTTTTTCGGAAATAAATTAGAAGTAGAGTCTTTAGGAAACTCTAAGTTGTGCCCTATATAAGAAGACCTCGTGTTTAGGGTTTGAGTATCTAGTTTTTCATTAAATCTTTGCATAGGAGAGTTATATATCAAGTTCTATAATTCCCTCTTAGTTTATTTTTTGTAATCTTTCAACAATTCTCAAGCATTCAATAAAGTTTGTTCCTTTCTGCCCTAATTCCGATTGTGGTAATTACTCTTTTAATCTAGCTTTATTATTGTTCTTATTTTTATTACATTCGTTTAAGTCAGAATCTCAAGCCTTATTAATTCTTGCATGTTTAGATTATTCACTATGTTCACCATGTTTATTCCCAATTTTATAACCGTCTTAACAACCATGAGTAGCTAATTTTCATATGTTAGGATGTAGGGGATAATATGCATAGGTAGAATAAATTCCGAAACCGACTTGTAGCAGAGCCACGGTCGGCCGACTCAAATAGTGGGTCGGTCGACCGAGGCTGTGGTCGGCCGACCGGAATAGCTGGTCGGTCGACCACTCGCGTTTGTATCCTGTTTCGTCTTTCTTTGTTGACTATAATACCCTACAATGAAACTGAAAGGAGACTTGTAGGATGTTAGTAATGACCTACCCAAGATTAAGAGATACGGGAAGGGCATTGGTTTACACCTTAAGACGGCTAGGTTACTCAAGACTGAAAGGTATGTGACCTAGGATTTAGGAATCACCCTTATTGTTGACACCCAATAATTGTGAGACCTAGGAACTAATAGCATAGGCCGAAAGGAGCTATTAGGTAGCATAGACCTAAAAAGATATGTTACACCCCCTTACGCGACTGCAATACATGTTGACCTTAGGATTTATATTACCTTAGCTATTTATTACCCCAAACATCCTAGCATCCCTTTTATTATATTTTTATTCTCATGTTTATTTCTTGTTTTATTTTAATCTTTGCCTTAGATATAGTAATCAACCAATCAAACCCCCAAATTTGTTATCTTTAAACATTAACATTCAACAATAAACATTCCCCACCTCTCTGTGGTTCGACCCTGACTTTCGCTATCTATAGTTAAAGGTTAGGATTTATAAATTTTATCTTTGATACCCTCAACGACGGGCATCAGCTTAGACGATCCAGAGGTCGATAGCTACTTGGTTGAGGAGGATCTTTAGCCAGAATCGCTTGAGAGGTGACGATAATGAGATAACTCGGCCTATTTGTGAATATTAGCACTTTTGTTGTTAATCTTGTGATGGCTTCTGTTTTTATTAATGTTTAATGATAAAAGGACTTAGTAACATGCTTAGGGATGCTTTATTATGGTGAAATCATGCTTGTTGGTGTTCTTGCATTCATATGTTATTTTTATGAAGTATCTCATGTTTGCGACGGACACTTGTTATAACCGTTTTGAGGATTGTTATGGGATTTATGTGCTGCTAGGAAGGAGTATTGGATGTTTAATAATGATGGGTAAACTTACTTATGGTAATTTTGAGGAATTTGTGTCGATTTGTGTTGTTTCGAAAAGGGCTGGATAATAGCGTATTTCGTATCAGGCTCGCTGAGCCGGTCGACCAACCGGCCGCCGGTCGACCGGCTGAGAGTGTCTTTGTGTTTTTGCGAGTTTTGTAGTATTTTGGCCTTAGGACTGCCAGCCGGCCGACCGGCTGCATGCCGACCGGCTGGTAGTCTCTTGTGTTGTGGTATTTTGCGAAAACCTTAAAGTAGAAAGGGATCTCAGCCGGCAGACCGGCCGCCTGCCAGCCGGCTGGGAGTGCATTTGGGATTGGGTTGCGAGATTTTGCGAAGGCTAGGAAGGGGTTCCCAGCCGGCCGACCGGCTGCCTGCCGACCGGCTGGAGTCCTTATGTTGTGTTATTTTGAAAGAAAAGTGTAGGCTAAGAGGACCACCAGCCGGCCGACCGGCTGCCTGCCGACCGGCTGGGGGCCCCTGTAAGTTATAATTTGAAAATCGTAACTTGTGTATAACTTTCAAACGGTTAATCGGTTTTGATTGAAACTTGTTTTGTATACTCGTGATATGTATTTGAGGTCCCCGGAGGATGGGCAACATTATATTGGGTTCGGGAATGGAGTAAGGATAGAGACCCCCCGGTCGGGCAACCGAAAGGGAAACCGGCTCTCCCTCATCTTAGTTCCCGGGGTCAATTAAGTGTTGATTAGAAGTTGAAAGGTAGAACTATAGAGCAGTTCATAGACTTGGTTGATATTATTTTGATGCGTATTAAGTTATGCCTTTAGCTGGCCTCTGAACTTAATACGTAAATTGTTTGTCGTGTATGGGAACACGCGTTGAGTTTTTGCCTCTGAGTTCCATACATGTATGGTTGTCGTGTCTGGGACATGCGTTGAGTTTTCGCCTCTGAGTCCAGACATGTATGTGTGATCGCGTCAGGACATGCCTTAAGCTGGCCTCTGAGTCTGACGAGTAGAGCAACTGCACGACGGGGCAGTCAGGTTGTCATACTTTACCCGGAGTGCAGGTGTTTGGTGCTAGAACATGCGTTGAGTTTTCGCCTCTGAGTTTAGTACCTTGTGATGTAGTAGGGGAACATGCGTTGAGTTTTCGCCTCTGAGTTCCTTACTTGTGATAGTGAATTGAATGCTAGTCCATGCGTTACGTTTTCGCCTCTGAGTCTAGTGTTCTGTGATAGCCGGTCCATGCGTTGAGTTTTCGCCTCTGAGTCCTTGCTTGATATTGTGAACTTGGTATCTAGGTTATGCGTTAAGATGTCGCCTCTGAACCTTTATACTTGCTGAATGTTTGGTAATTAGGTTATGTCTTAAGTTGACCGTTGAACCTCTTTACTTGATGTTATATCTGCTTGCCTAGAGTTTGGTACAGTGTCAGATATGCATGTTGAAGTTAATGATATATTGCTTGAATTGTAATCTGTTCATCCAAGGCATTGGATGACTCTTTTATCGGTTTCATAAATAGTTGGATTGAAAGACCCCCCGACTGGGTAACCAGTAGGGAAACCGGCTCTCCTTCCTAACGGTTTATGAAGTTGGTTGAGAGCCGTGCACTAGAGTTTGCATGATAGTAAGAGATCAGATGATGAGATGTTTATGCTTCACATGTTGATATATGTTGGAGTATTCTGTATTGTTTTATGTGTTACGTGTTGTCACAAAAGGTGGCTAGGAGAACTCTAGTCACTCCCCACTGATTGTGGCGTACATGTTTTCATGTATGTAGGTACATGCAGGTTGGAGCAGGGTTACGAGAGGGCTAGCGAGTGATGATCTTGTTGTCATCATATGACTTACCTTTATATCGCCTAGCTAGACTCTTAGACTTTTGATACAGTTGTTTTGGTGCATGTAGGGATGTTCCATCCCAGGCTGATGTACATATATGTTTTTGATACTTATAACTGATACTTATCTATTTTGGTTTTATTTCAGTTTCAGTTTCCGTTTCAGTTTAAGACTTCTCGCATGTTGTTTACTTTAAAAAGATTAATTTCCGCTGCATTTTTAGTACTTTTGTATGTTTATATTTCCGCTTTCTCGAGGGGTTTTACAGTTGGTATCAGAGCATTATTGCTCCCGACGCACTCATGTGACCCCCAACCTTAACTTGACCAAACAAACAAATAATGAATGAGATATGGGTAGATCTAAGGATTTATATTGTAGTCTATTTGTGAATGCTAATTGCTAAGCTAATACTTATTTTCTCTTTTGAAGGATGGTGAGACCTAGGGCTACTGATAACATTGTGCTGCAAGCAATTCATCATTTGCTTGAGACTCAGAGACAACAAGCAGGGAATGTTCCGCCTCCTCCACCGCCAGGCAACGAGGCTAATCGTCCTGGTAGTTTCTCATGGATAGCTTCGCAGATGTCCCGTAGCCACGTGAAGACTTATGGTGGCGAGGTTGATCCGGTAGCTCTTACCGAGTGGTTCAGAGAGATGGAAAAGAGCTTTATTATGTATTTGGTGGGTAGAGAGGATAGAGTGCGGCTAGCCACTCACTTTCTTACCCTTGAGGCCGATAGGTGGTGGGCGTTGACAGGACCTACTTTCACTCTTGATCCTTTGTTCGATTGGGAGGCTTTTAAGGATAAGCTCGAGACGAGGTTCTATCCTAAAGAGCTCAGATCACAGCGACTCAAAGAATTCATGGATTTAAAGCAAGGCAAGATGTCAGTTCAGGAGTTCACAGACCGATTCAACCAGCTTGCTCACTTCGCATCGAGATTTGTCAGAGATGAGGCCGAGAGAGTCTACTTTTACCGTGGCAAGCTAGGACCGCGCATCGAGAGCATGGTTCGTCGTGACTCGACTTCTTTTGTGGAGGTATATGATGATGCCATTTGGGCCGAGAGTTTCATTCGTGCCATAGATGCTGAGACCCGTGCTGCTACTTCTAGTGTGACTCATCACCAGAGATCAGTGTACCAGGGGAAGAGACCATTTGTTCCTTCTACTTCTTCGCCTTCTTCTCAGAAGAAGCGTTTTGAGAGGTTCTCTGCTCCGGTTGCTAAGACCACATTTCACACCGACACTGCTTCTACTGTTTGCCGCCGTTGTGGTAAACCGCTTCACCCAGGGTTTGATTGCTTCAAGAATGCCTATAAGTGTTATACTTGTAATGGATATGGGCATAGGTCCTTTGATTGTCCTGAGAAGGATACTGTTCTTGGCAAGGCTGCCACTGCTGCTGCAGCGACCAGAGGAGGAAAGCCAAAGGGGAAGATCTTTGTGATGACTAGAGCTGAGGCTGAGGCTCATCCAGACATTGTTGCCGGTATCTTTTCTGTTCTTGGCGCTGAGTGCCTTATTTTGTTCGATACTGGAGCTTCTTTGTCATTTATATCGACTCAGTTCGCCGACCGTTTAGCTCTTGAGTCTTCATTGGTTGAGGAGACTTCCATTTCCTTACCTTCTGGAGACGTGTTTTCCTGCTCTTCGTCCCATAGGGATGTTCCGATTATTATTGGTCAAGCCACATTTCCAGCGGACTTACTGAGATTTCCTCTCGAGGAGTTTGACATTATCCTCGGTATGGATTGGTTATCGCGATACCATGCTCGCTTCGAGTGTCGCGACCAGAAAATATGCTTGAGGAGTTCTACAGGAGTTCGTGTTTCCTATAGGGGAACTCGCCCTCAAAGGGGTGTTCGTGTTATCTCTTCGATGAAAGCATCTCATTTTCTTAGGAAGGGTTGCCAAGCCTTCCTGTGTGTTCTTACAGCTGCTAAGCCATCGCTACCGAAGCTTGAGGATGTAGCCATTGTTCGTGAGTATCCAGATGTTTTCCCAGACGACTTGCCAGGGATACCGCCAGAGAGAGATGTGGAGTTTACCATTGAGCTTGTTCCAGGTACCGGACCGATTTCCAAAGCTCCTTACCGTATGGCTCCGCCAGAGTTGAAAGAATTGAAGCAGCAATTGGAAGAGATGATCGAGAAAGGGTTCATTAGACCGAGTGCTTCTCTGTGGGGTGCTCCCGTTTTGTTCGTTAAGAAGAAAGATGGTTCCATGAGACTTTGCATTGACTATAGAGAGCTGAACCGAGTGACCGTGAAGAATAGATATCCTTTGCCTAGGATAGATGACTTGTTTGATCAGTTGAGAGGTGCTTCTAGGTTTTCTAAGATCGATCTTCGATCGGGTTATCATCAGATTCCAGTGAGAGAGGCTGATATTGCGAAGACTGCTTTTCGTACCAGATATGGGCATTTTGAGTTCGTGGTTATGCCTTTTGGGTTGACTAATGCACCTGCTATCTTCATGAATCAGATGAACCGTACCTTTAGTGAGTATCTTGACACTTGTGTGGTGGTGTTTATTGATGATATCCTCATTTACTCTAAGACCGATGAGGAGCATGCTGAGCATCTTAGATTGATTCTTGGGATTTTACGTCGACAGAAGTGGTTCGCTAAGTTCTCTAAGTGTGAGTTTTGGCTTTCTAAGGTTGCATTTCTTGGACATGTGATATCTAGTGAGGGAGTTATGGTTGATCCCGCGAAGATTGAGGCCGTTGTTGATTGGGAGAGTCCCAAAGATGTTGGAGAGATCCGTAGTTTCCTTGGATTGGCTGGTTATTATCGTAGGTTTGTTGAGGATTTCTCCAGATTAGCTCGCCCGATGACTCAGTTACTGAAGAAAGAAGCTAAATTTGTATGGACCGACAAGTGCGAGAGTTCTTTCCAGGAGTTGAAGACCAGATTGACTTCCGCCCCCGTGTTAGCTTTGCCAGAGATTGGAGTTGACTTCGATGTGTATTGTGATGCCTCGATGTTAGGGCTAGGATGTGTACTGATGTAGAGTGGTAAGGTGATAGCCTACTCATCTAGACAGTTGAGAGTTCATGAGGTGAACTATCCGACACATGACCTGGAGTTGGCTGCAGTCGTTCATGCTTTGAAGATGTGGCGACATTATCTGATTGGATCCCATTGCCGCATTTTCACAGATCACAAGAGTCTTAAGTACATTTTTACCCAGAAAGACCTTAACATGAGACAGAGACGTTGGCTAGAGTTGGTGAAAGATTACGACCTTGACTTGTTATATCATGAGGGAAAAGCCAATGTAGTTGCTGATGCGCTTAGTCGCAAGACTTCTCACTCGTTGAGTGCCATGAGAGTATTGCCCGATGAGTTGTGCTCCGAGTTCCGGAAGCTGAGATTAGAGATGGTGGGTAGTGGTTTTGATTGGTTAGCCGCTATGACTGTCGAGCCATCTTTATATTGGGAGATTCGCCGGAGTTTACCTTCAGATGCCGATTTCAAGAAATTCGAGGCTAGGATTTCGAGTGGTGTTGCACCTGACTTGGTGATTGATGCTGATGGTTTCCTTAGGTTCCGTGGTAGGATGTATGTCCCCGATGTGCCAGATTTGAGGAAGAGGGTTCTTGATGAGGCTCACTTGACACCGTATTCAGTTCATCCGGGAGGAGAGAAGATGCACAAGGATTTGAGGCTTATGTTTTGGTGGCCCGGTATGAAGAAAGAGATCTTGGATTACGTGAGTAGGTGCTTGACTTGTCAACAAGTCAAGATAGAGCATAGGAGGCCAGGTGGTTTGCTACAGCCGCTTCCCGTCCCTCAGTGGAAGTGGGAGTGTATATCTATGGACTTCGTTACAGCATTGCCTAAGACAGTTGGAGGCAAGGATGCGATTTGGGTTATTGTGGATAGGTTAACTAAGTGTGCCAGATTCGTGCCGATCAGAGAGACGTGGGACATGGATCGATTAGCCAGGGCTTATATTGCTGAGATAGTCCGCTATCATGGTGTGCCGAGAGAGATCGTTTCAGATCGTGATCCTCGTTTTTGCTCCAGATTCTGGAAGGCTTTGCAGGAGGCTATGGGTAGCCGTTTGTTGATGAGTACTACTTTTCATGCCGCGACCGATGGGCAATCCGAGAGGACCATACAGACACTAGAGGATTTGCTCCGCGCTTGTGCCCTCGATTTTCAGAGCTCTTGGGAGCAGTGTTTTCCGTTGGTAGAGTTTTCTTACAACAACAGTTACCATTCATCTATTGGTATGGCTCCGTACGAGGCTCTTTATGGTAGGAAGTGCCGTAGTCCGATCTGTTGGGATCAGGCGAGCGACGTGCACGACCTAGGACCGGACCAGTTAGCTGTTACTATCGATCAGGTTCAGCTTATCAGAGGTAGGATGAAGGCCGCACAGGATCGGCAGAAATCCTATGCTGATGTTCGCCGTAGACCCTTAGAGTTTGAGTTGGGTGACAGAGTCTTCTTGAGAGTTTCACCGATGAAGGGTGTTAAGAGGTTTGGAGTGAAGGGCAAGCTGAGTCCTAAGTATATTGGACCTTTTGAGATCATGAAGAGGATTGGTGCTGCTGCTTATCGTTTGGACTTGCCTCCTAGTTTGGGCAAGGTTCATAGTGTCTTTCATGTTTCTCAGCTCCGTAAGTATGTTAGTGACCCGAGTCATGTTCTGCCTAGAGAGATCGAGAACTTGGAGCCGAGTCTTGCTTTCGAGGAGCGTCCCGTGAAGATCCTAGACCGACAGGATAGGAAGCTTAGGAGCAAAGTGGTGTCGCTAGTGAAGATCCTTTGGCGTTGCGGTGATGTTGAGGAGCAGACGTGGGAGACCGAGGCATCGATGCGTGTCGCGCATCCTTCTCTTTTCGATTGAGGTAGAGTTAGTTAGAATATATCTTCGTTCGAGTTTCGAGGACGAAACTTTTTGAAGTTGGGGTGATTGTAACATCCCGTATTTTCGTAAAATCTATTTTAAGCGTTTTAAATTATTTTAAGTAATAAAATAATATTTTAATAATTTATTGTGAAAGGTTTTAATTTAATTAGTAAGATCCGTCTTAAGAACCTTAAGTCCTTAAGACGAATACAAACTTGGTAAACTTAAACTCGTATCTTAAATATCCGCTCAAGTGTCCGACCCGTTTAATTGACTCGGAAAGGACAACCCATAAACCCCTTATAAACCCTTTATGTCAACACATATTCCTTCATCTTCAACATTTTACAGTAAACATAAGTTTCTCTCAAACCTCCATTTTATTCATCTTCTTTTGATAAATTCTTCATCATCCGTTCATCAATTTGAGGTAACAATAGCATTTTCGGAATCCTCATTCAATTTCCAAGCCATCTATCACTTTAGTTTTTCAATCCTTTCTCTCCGAAAAATCTGTCCATTTTCTAAGAATCCGTTTTCTGTCCTAAAATTCGGTTTCTATGTTTGTAGGTGTGGGCTTAGACGATCCAGAGGTCGATAGCTACTTGGTTGAGGAGGATCTTTAGCCGGAATCGCTTGAGAGGTGACGATAATGAGATAACTCGGCCTATTTGTGAATATTAGCACTTTTGTTGTTAATCTTGTGATGGCTTCTGTTTTTATTAATGTTTAATGATCAAAGGACTTAGTAACATCCTTAGGAATGCTTTATTATGGTGAAATCATGCTTGTTGGTGTTCTTGCATTCATATGTTATTTTTATGAAGTATCTCATGTTTGCGACGAATACTTGTTATAACCGTTTTGAGGATTGTTATGGGATTTATGTGCTGCTAGGAAGGAGTATTGGATGTTTAATAATGATGGGTAAACTTACTTGTGGTAATTTTGAGGAATTTGTGTCGATTTGTGTTGTTTCGAAAAGGGCTGGATAATCGCGTATTTCGTATCAGGCTCTCTGAGCCGGTCGACCAACCGGCCGCCGGTCGACCAGCTGAGAGTGTCTTTGTGTTTTTGCGAGTTTTGTAGTATTTTGGCCTTAGGACTGCCAGCCGGCCGACCGGCTGGTAGTCTCTTGTGTTGTGGTATTTTGCGAAAACCTTAAAGTAGAAAGGGATCCCAGCCAGCAGACCGGCCGCCTGCCAGCCGCCTGCGAGTGCATTTGGGATTGGGTTGCGAGATTTTGCGAAGGCTAGGAAGGGATTCCCAGCCGGCCGACCGGCTGGGAGTCCTTATGTTGTGTTATTTTTGAAAGAAAAGTGTAGGCTAAGAGGAACACCAGCCGGCCGACCGGCTGCCTGCCGACCGGCTGGGGGCCCCTGTAAGTTATAATTTGAAAATCGTAACTTGTGTATAACTTTCAAACGGTTAATCGGTTTTGATTGAAACTTGTTTTGTATACTCGTGATATGTATTTGAGGTCCCCGGAGGATGGGCAACATTATATTGGGTTCGGGAATGGAGTAAGGATAGAGACCCCCCGGTCGGGCAACCGAAAGGGAAACCGGCTCTCCCTCATCTTAGTTCCCGGGGTCAATTAAGTGTTGATTAGAAGTTGAAAGGTAGAACTATAGAGCAGTTCATAGACTTGGTTGATATTATTTTGATGCGTATTAAGTTATGCCTTTAGCTGGCCTCTGAACTTAATACGTAAATTGTTTGTCGTGTATGGGAACACGCGTTGAGTTTTTGCCTCTGAGTTCCATACATGTATGGTTGTCGTGTCTGGGACATGCGTTGAGTTTTCGCCTCTGAGTCCAGACATGTATGTGTGATCGCGTCAGGACATGCCTTAAGCTGGCCTCTGAGTCTGACGAGTAGAGCAACTGCACGACGGGGCAGTCAGGTTGTCATACTTTACCCGGAGTGCAGGTGTTTGGTGCTAGAACATGCGTTGAGTTTTCGCCTCTGAGTTTAGTACCTTGTGATGTAGTAGGGGAACATGCGTTGAGTTTTCGCCTCTGAGTTCCTTACTTGTGATAGTGAATTGAATGCTAGTCCATGCGTTACGTTTTCGCCTCTGAGTCTAGTGTTCTGTGATAGCCGGTCCATGCGTTGAGTTTTCGCCTCTGAGTCCTTGCTTGATATTGTGAACTTGGTATATAGGTTATGCGTTAAGATGTCGCCTCTGAACCTTTATACTTGCTGAATGTTTGGTAATTAGGTTATGTCTTAAGTTGACCGCTGAACCTCTTTAATTTACTTGATGTTATATCTGCTTGCCTAGAGTTTGGTACAGTGTCAGATATGCATGTTGAAGTTAATGATATATTGCTTGAGTTGTAATCTGTTCATCCAAGGCATTGGATGACTCTTTTATCGGTTTCATAAATAGTTGGATTGAAAGACCCCCTGACTGGGTAACCAGTAGGGAAACCGGCTCTCCTTCCTAACGGTTTATGAAGTTGGTTGAGAGCCGTGCACTAGAGTTTGCATGATAGTAAGAGATCAGATGATGAGATGTTTATGCTTCACATGTTGATATATGTTGGAGTATTCTGTATTGTTTTATGTGTTACGTGTTGTCACAAAAGGTGGCTAGGAGAACTCTAGTCACTCCCCACTGATTGTGGCGTACACGTTTTCATGTATGTAGGTACATGCAGGTTGGAGCAGGGTTACGAGAGGGCTAGCTAGTGATGATCCTGTTGTCATCATATGACTTACCTTTATATCGCCTAGCTAGACTCTTAGACTTTTGATACAGTTGTTTTGGTGCCTGTAGTGATGTTCCATCCCAGGCTGATGTACATATCTGTTTTTGATACTTAGAACTGATACTTATCTATTTTTGTTTTATTTCAGTTTCAGTTTTCGTTTCAGTTTAAGACTTCTCGCATGTTGTTTACTTTAAAAAGTTTAATTTCCGCTGCATTTTTAGTACTTTTGTATGTTTATATTTCCGCTTTCGCGAGGGGTTTTACATACACCGCCGCAAATAGAATGTGTATTTTGTTTTAGAAACAAACCCTCGCAATCACACTCACCCTCACCAGTCAAAACTCCCTCTCATCTCTGCTACTGCCACTCACCATCAAAACTCCCTCATCGGCCGTCGACATCGTCTGTCACTCACCGTAAGTTCGTCGTTTCTTTGCTTTTTACTTCCCAATCCTCCATCGACGGTAAACTGAAAACCTATATATTGGACGACTTCGATTTTTACTTTACAAACTCTGTTGATGATTCGTATCCCTGAAATCGTAGAGCATAAGTCGAAACCCTAGAAATTTCGAGGGTTTTGATTTTCTTCTTGAGTGACAAATTGTATTTTGATTAATGCTTTTCAAAGTAAGTAGTCTTTAAAAATAAATTCTGAGTTAAATATGTATGGTTTTAAATTAGGGTTTATGATTAAATTGGGGATTTTGGCATATATTTGTATAACTTGAGTGCGATAGAGCTACACCTTTTTTTGGCTGCTTCTTGAATAGAGATGCATCACTTCTTTTTTCAATGTGCTTAAATCCCTTTCACATAGACGATGAAGTATATGTCTCCAGCTATTTTCCTTTAATGTTGTTAAATGTTATAGTTTGCCGATAAGATATGTTAGCTTGTTACACATATATTTTATTTAATTATTTCTCTTAACCCAGCCATTTCTTTTAATGTTCTCAAGTACCTTTCACATAAGATACTGAAGTATATGTCTCCGGCTAGGAGACTTATTATTTCTCTTCAAAGTTATATAAGTCGATAAGATATGTTTGCTTGTTATGCATATATTTTGTTTGGCCCTTTATTTCCCTCATCCCAACGATTTCATTGGTGTTGTATTCCTACTTGTAAGAGAAAGATAAAGGCTTATGAGGCACTGTTGGTGAATCATTTCTTACTTTTCCCTGATTATTTTTGATAAATGAGTTTATGATGCTTGAGGTGCCATCCTACACTAAGCCACAAGTTTTCTTTCATAATGTTTTGTGCAGCTCCTGTTCCTTCATTTAGTGGCAATCGTAGTCAAGTATTTCAACTTGGTCCCAGCATACTCATGCAGGTACTGGAGTTCAACCTAACAATAATCCAATTTCAGATGTTTGGTATTAGGACATCCATGACCCTATAAAATTTTACATTCACGAGAAAACGGACATTGAAACATAACCCTGTGTACCTTGTCGGATCTTTGATCAGGGACTCGGAAGCTAAGAATAGCTTTCAATCCAGGAGCGGGTTCGTCAATTGTGATGGTGGTGAGAAGCTAAGGAAGGGAAGAGATGACAAGACAAGAAGGTTAGATTTGATGAGATGAGAAGAGGGTAATATTAAATATGATGCATAGTGTGAATTAAAAAAGGTATTACTGACATTGGAGTTGGTATCAACTTTGAAATCAGTAATGATGAATTCATGTTGAATGTATTCTCAAGGTTAGTGCTTTAAATATACATTGCATGCTTTAAATTTATACTGAAGTTTAAATTTTTGAGCACAATTTGTATGGTATCAACTGCTGGGCCATGAAACATTGTCAATTTCAAAAGACGAATGTGGTATAGATGCCTATGCTGCACTAAAAGTGTTTAATTCAAATAAGAATTTGGTAAGAAATGAACTATGACAAAAAAAAAACAATGAACACCTATTTTGTACCCCTGTTGTACACAAGTATTGTAATTGTTGGTTTTATACTACTGCAGAAATGTGCTGGGTTACACTTTTAGCATAACTGGACCAATATCATAGGCAAATCTTCGCTACTTGGCGATTATTAAGTTGTTATTTTGGTGATTCAGTGGACATTTTTTGTGTGCACGAGCTTAATATTCTTCGTGTGAGTTATACTTTGTTGTTGTTGTTGCTCTGCTGCTCTCCTTTTTTAAAAGTTGAAACCTACCTTACCGGATTCCTTCAGATGCCAGTGAGTTGCGAACTGATTCCTATATAATTAGTTTCCGCAATATGATGAATTATGATTTTTTGGTAGAAAATGTCCGTAGTAAGGTGTAGAAAGTGTGTATTGTGTATGCCATTACATTTATTATCAGAGCATATCATGGGTGAGGTAATCATGGCTAGAACTATGCTATGTTATGCCAACCTGCCAAGCCACAACCAAATTAGCCTTGATGTGTTGCATTCATTGATTTATGCAATATGAAATGATTTGGATAGTAGCCCATGTGTCTCTCTCAATCAATAGTGTCGTTTTGTTTTATTACAACGACTTTTGATATTATTTCTTATGTTTGTTGATTATTTCAAGAAGGTAGTTGACGTGCTTCAGATTAGTTGATGTGCTTCAGAAACATCTCGTTTTCCTTCATCCTGCTGTAATGGCAATGGTAATCATTGAATCTGTTCATGATATCCCTGTGCAAAATCCACCTGAAGGAGATTTTTCATCTTCTGATCTGAAATGGACCAAGTATGGCACTGGTGAGCACCAAGATGATATTGCCAAAATTCTCTATGTTCGGGTTGATGATTTTATTCTTGGAGAGTGTTCCAATTTGGAATTCCCTACTCAATTTCATACTGAAAGAGGGAGAAAACGTGTCTTGGGTACCTTAAAGGACTACAAAGACGACGAATATCTAGAGTACCGACAGTAAGTACAATTTTACATACTGGCAAGATTGTGCCTTTTTTGTCTTTTGAATCCTGACTTGGCGAGCAAAGTAGATACTTTATTATAATTCACTGCGCATTGTGTTGGTTAATAAATTTATATTGACAATGAACTCGTGTGTCATATCTTTTGTGCGATGCAAGTAACTGATGTTTTCTTGTGGTGCTTCTGCATGATTGTTTGTTGTAGGCCTGTAGCATTTCCAATTATTAACACACTAAAAGTGTGTTAATTCAAATAAGAATTTGGTAAGAAATGAGTTAAGAAGGGGGAAATTAGTAGTGTATCCAAATCACTGCATATATTCTGTTCTGAATAACAGTCATTTGATTTCTGTTGTTGAGAAAAATTGTTTCTGGTTCTAACATCTTAGGTGTGATCTTCATCAAGTCTTTGTTGGCATCTCATTGTGAACTGTTTTGCTAGAAAGAAGCAGAAGAGGAAGAAGTAGATGAGGTAGAGCCATACTGTCGAGGCCATTGTTCCGAACATGTCTATCAAATGTTACGAGAATGGAAAGCCGAACTTAATGAGCCTTCTCCAACATCCTCTTTGCAAGTTAGGACATAGACTATTTAGTGCCTTTTGTTTTTAGTACTTATAGTTTAGGCTTGCTTGAAACATGGGGTTAATTGTTAGTTTTGTTACTAAGGTTTTTGTATGTATTATTTAGAATAATTACAAAAATCATGTAAGATTCTCTTGTGGAAAAATATATTTGAGTTAATATTATATTTAAATAATTTTTTTGCATCATTTCCTTAAAAAAAACAAACAAAAAAAAAATTAATTACCTTATTTGTGGCGTTTTTGCCAAAAACCGCCTCAAATAGCTTCTCTATTTGAGGCGTTTTTTTTCGCCGCAAATAGTTTTTTTCTATTTGCGGCCCCCTTATTTGCTGCTACACCAAAAACGCCGCAAATGACCATTTTTTTGGAGCCGCAAATAGCTATTTTTCTACTAGTGTATGGATATACCTTTTAAGGGATCTGCTTTCACATGGTGTAACAAAAGAAAAGGTAACCATTTGCTTTTTGAAAGACTGGATAAAGCATATGGTTCATTTTATTGGTTACATACTTTTCCAAATACGGGTCTGCTCCATTTGTCTATTCAGTTTTCTGATCATGCGCCAATTATACTTAATACTGATCTACTTCAAATTCAAGGAAAAGGCCATATAAAATAGAAGCATGGAATTTGGACAATATGGAGTGTTTGGAGATCATTAAAGAGACGTGGAAAGAAAGGTTTAAGGGTACTAAAGCTTTGATATGCGGTTACAGAAGGATATGACCACATCCTCTGATACCAATGACTTGCTTCAATAATACACATGAAGAGTTAGTGGAATTTGCCACTCATAGAGTAACCTATTGGAAACAGCGTGCCAAATTGAAATAGGATCTAGACGGTGATTGCTGCTCAAAATTGTTCTTCAACTGGGTTAAGGGTAGATCAGGAAAGAACCTCATCAAGAGTATAAAACTTGGAGATTCCTCATGGACTGTTTCACAACAGGATATTAGTAGGGAATTTAATTCGATGTTCAAAAATATATATGTCGTTGATGAGGAGCCAACCAATTTCCAAGAATTCTAGAATTAACATAAAGAGCTGTTCAACAATATTTCGTGTGAGATAAAACTTTTGCCAGATATGACTGACAAGCTTTGTATTCTGTACACAAAGAAGGAAGTACGACGATCTATCTTTCAGTTAGGAGGTCTGAAATCACCAGGACCAGATGGAGCATCAACTATCTTTTACCAGAAATGCTGGAAAACAGTTAAACATTCAGTCACAAAAGCGGTACTTGAAATTCTTAATTCTGGTTACATGCTTAGAGAAATGAATAGGACTTTTATTGCTTTTATTCCAAAGGTTGATAATCCAGAAAGAGTAGAGCAATTTAGGCCTATAAGTCTATGCAATGTTAGCATGAAGATTGTGACCAGATGCATCACTAATAGGTTAAGACCTAATATGAACTTCATGGTGGGACCATATCAAAATGCTTTTGTGCCAACAAGAGCTATTTCATATAATATTCTTATTGCTCAGGAAATTATGCACAAGCTATCCTCTATGGTATCTGGTGAACAAAGTTTCTTAGCTTTAAAAGCTGACATGATGAGCAAGGCTTACGATAGATTAAGCTGGAATTTTATTCATGGAACTTTAAAGGCAGTCAACTTTTCAGATCAACTGATAATTTTAATTATGAAGTGTATTTCTACGGCATCCTATTCTATCCTTCTTAATGGTTTCCCGCAGGAAAACTTTATTCCGACAAGGGGTCTGAGGCAGGGAGATCCTCTATCAGCCTACCTGTTTGTTCTGTGCATTGAGGTCTTATCATGTCTCATGCTCAATGCTCAAAAAAATAAGCTGCTTAAAGGAATTAAGGTTTCACGAAAGAGTGAATCAATTACGTACTCCATCTACTTTTTGTTGATGATTCAATTTTTTTCATTGAATGTGGGAAAGCTCCGATTGCTAAGCTCCAAAATATTCTTGATATGTACTATCATGCTTCTGGTCAGCAAATCAATAAAGATAAGTCTGCAATAACCTTCTCTACTAATTCTCCTTTATCCTTCACCGGGTACGCTCTTAAAATTCTGAGAATTAAATCTGCAAATGAGTTTGGGAAATATTTGGGAGTTTACTTTGTTTCAGGTCGTCATATGAAAATGCTTTATTCTTACATTCTAGAAAAAATAAAGACTAGATTATCTTCTTGGTATGCAATCTTTCTTTTTACTACTAGAAGGTTAACCCTCATTCAACCTGTCTTGTCATCTATTTCTTGTTATCTTCTATCGGTATTCAATTTACCGGTAAGAGTGGCATCAAAGATAGATTTTTTTATTACACATTTTTGGTGGGCTGGTATGAAGAGTGAAAAATCAATTCATTGGTGTAGTAAGAGAGTTTTGGCTCTACCAAAAGGGGTTAGTGGATTAGGCATTCGAAATACATGATGTGTTAACCAAGCACTTTTGGCTAAAAATTCTTGGAGAATTATTTCGGATCCAAAATCAATTTAAGGTCGTGTCATGGGTGAATAGTACGGTATTTTTACTGAATCAAATCGGCTGGTGGGTTTCAAAAGGCCAACAATTTGCTCCTAGGGAGGTGCGGGTATCTTGTGGGGATGAGAACTCTTACAATAAAACTTAGGTTGGGAGATAGGTTACTCATCGAATATAAATGTTGTTCATGAAAGATGGATTGATAGACAAAGGCCAATTATAAGGGACTCTAATTTGGTGACGTCTGAACCATCAATTGAGAATCTAAAAGTTAAACATTTAATAACTTATAATGGTTGGAACACTGAGCTCTTAAGTTCTTTTTTTTGCTGAAAACTGTTTACATCATATTTCTGCCATCCAAATTCCAGACATGGAGGATATAGACTACTGTTTTTGGTCTTTGTCTGCTGATGGTATTTACAAAGTCAAAAAGGTTATTATTTGGCTATGAAACGTCTTATGGATACAAAAGGTAACTCCTCAGACAAGAACAGATTAGATAATTTTCCGGAGCGTTTCCTGAGAAAAATCCCATGGAATTTAAAGGGACCTTATAAGTGACGGATTTTACTGTGGAATTTTTTTACCAACACGTTACCTATAAGTGTCGAATACAAGAAACAGGTGCATTCATATAATCATGTGTGCAATATTTGTAAAGTCGAGAACAATGACGAAACACTAGAACACCTCTTCAGGGATTGTGAAATTGCACAGAGAATGTGGAAATGTTGCCATTTGGGAATTAGAGTAACTCAAAATCATTCTATACCAATTGCTCAATGGGTAAGTAATTGGTTCCTTTACTTTTATAAGAGTAAGGACAAGGATGACTTAATTGCTGGTTTTATGGCTATTCTTTTTTCAATATGGAAAATACGAAACAATGCCATCTTTCAGGGTAATGCGTGGAATGCGGATACTTTAATCGCTTACTATCAGGAAGAAAGAAGAAGAGGCCTTCAGACTATTGAACATAAGAATAGCTCCTCTATGGTCCGAAATAGTTCAAGATCGGATAATTTTAAAGATATAAATAAGCTTAAATCTATTAATTTGTGTATGCCCAATATGATAGTTGGAAGGGATGATTTGTGTATTGTTATTTCGGTTACAGTGGATGCAGCTTGGAGATCGGACTACAAAACTGGCATAGGTATTACTATTTCTAATATGAAGGATGTGGACGCGATGGTTTTCAGTGGAGAAACAATATGTTTTGCAACTACGGCGGAAAACAGTGAACAAGTTGAAGCACTTGCGATCAAGATGGCAATGCAATGGGCAATTGATAACAACATCTATCATCTAGTAATTGCATCAGGTTGCCTTACGGTTATCTCTCAAATCATGGACTATCAACAAATTTCACAGAGATGTGGAAATATAATTAGGAAAATTAAAACTTTACTATCTTACTTTCATTGTTTAAGTATTTCGTATGTACCTAGGAAGAAAAATTTCAGAGCACATAATGCAACTAGAACTGTGTATATGCAGTAACTGTATGTTTCCATCTGTCAAAAAAAAGAAAAAAAATTACGAGGTATAATTAAAAGAATACAAGCTACAAAATACGAATATATAAGAAATATGACTTAATGTAAAAGGAATAAGAACTTAAGAGAAACAGGAACTAAAAAAGTACGAGCACATAAGAACGCGAGTTATTAACGTAAGAATGTGAGCTAATAGAACTATTAAGCTAAAAATACGAGTTAATGTAAAAAAAATACGAGCTACTAGGATAAGAATACGAGCTAATGTAAAAAACATACGAGCATATAAGAGGATCACGAACTTACAAACATGAACATATAAGAGGATTACGAACTTACAAACATGAATATATAAGATTACGGGCTAATATAAAAAGAATACAAGCTAATGTAAGAAAAATACGGGCTAATAAGATACGAATACGAGCTATTGAGATACGAATACGAGCAAATGTAAAATGTATACGAGCTAATAAGATAAGAATACGAGCTATTAAGATAAGAATATGAGTTAAAATAAAAAGAAGACGCTCTAACGTAAAAAAAAAAAAACGTGTTAATGTGAGTTTCAACTATCTCCATATGTTAGAAATATTGGATACAAATTTCTCCAGGATGATGCTCAAATGAAAACTATACAAGTTATTATAAAAAATATATGTGCTTAAAAAATTATTTGACAGTGATGCGTAATAGATAAGTGTCATCCTAAGACCATTGAATCGGAGGTACATGTTTCTGTTTCCATTGATGTTTCATGCACTGACAACGTTCCATGTTGTTCCGTTCATGATGATACATCTGATGTTTCATTAGCCATAAAAAACAATCATACTTGAATTATTTTCTATATATGCCTATTATACCAAGTATTTTTAGAAGATTAACGGTTATGATAATTATTTTGAAACCATGTCAAGATATTACCTGGGCAACGCCCGGACATAAAATCTAGTATATTCTATTATGAGATCATTATCTATATTTTTATTTAGTTTATCTTTAAAAGTACTAACTTCCCTACGTTAAAACTGAACGGTCTCTTCTTTTTATCTATTATTTTCCTTTAATGTTCTTACTAACGTGACCTCAATCATTTTTATTTGACAAAATCTCGTGGTGATGTGTCGTGATTTCGACTGTTTTTAAAAGTTGAATATCTCTTTTATATTGTTATTTGATAATATGGGTAACCTGAAATTCTAGATTTACGTAAACCCAAACACTTATCATTAATGTTTATCTTATTTACTTTTCTTCTTAAACATCCGCGATCACTGTCGTCTTAATTCTGTGCCTTTTCCGCAAGTACCCTTGGCTGCCGCCGCTCTGTGTCCTTCCTTTCATCTGCTCTCGCTTTCTCTCATTCATCTGTTGAAGGTAACGTCTCTTTTCTTCCTATATCTTTCTTTTTTTCTTTATATACATCTAATTTTTTTCGCTCATCATGTTTTTCTCATATTTTAGTTCATTGCTTCTATTTTAATTATATATCATTGGACTATTAAAGTTAATGGGCAGTTTTTTTGTCACTGTAAAAGCCCTGATTTTTACGATCAATGTGTTTATTTTTATGTATCCATCAATGTAATGTTTGAATGTTGATCTATTTTCTCGCTTTATCTTGTTATCCCTCTTAAAATAGTGTTTTAAGGGTTTGGTTCTGTAGTTTTTTGGTTTCCTCATGTTAATTCAGTAATATTTGTGTAAGGCGGTTTTACACGACCATTAATCCAAAACTCTTACATTCAATTGTGTCATAGATGGCAACTGAAGCAGATGCCACATCTCCAGAGATCAGTGCTGAAGTGGTAGGACATGCCTTTGTGTCTCAGTTTTACCATGTATTGCACCATTCACCCGAGCTCGTCTATCGTTTTTATAATGATCAGAGCACGATGAGCCGCCCTGATCCCACTGGCAAACTGGTGACAGCTACATCCATGGATGTAAGTCTTTGATGACAGACATATTATGGATTGTTGTATAGCTTTGTACTACGAGTATTGCATTCACATGACTTAATAATTTTGAAATGTGCGTTTAGTGTCAAGATCAATTGCCTGACATGTGGTAGGCTATGCTTGAACTTTTTTTTCGACAGTTTTAAGATATTATTTGATTAGTAATGTGAATATGTCATCACTTATGACACAATCACCTGACTCCTCGATCATTTTGGACATGAATTAGAATTGATTTTAATTGGTTAACTATGCTATGCCTGGATAAAAGTAACAAACTTGGTCTCAACAATGTGTTTTTAGGAAGCCCTAAAGTAAGTGGCTTTCTCGAGAGTAATACGAATTCTTTTGGGGTTATTTTTCGAGATAGAAAGTGTAGATAATATATGAATAGAATCTACCTTATAAATGACTGCACGTGAAGTATTTAAGGAGTGCGCATCACATTTGTCAAGTAAAGGCTTGTCACGCGCGTAGGTGACATCAGCCGGCTGTGGTTGTTCAGTGACCGATCATTGGCTCTGGTCTTATTCAACTACGGGCAGTCGAAAGCCCCCCTCGATGTTCTGGGTAGACTGTTTGTCGTGATATCTTACCTATTGAACTTATTCTGTATAGGGCTTGCTCTATAGTGTGGCCCATCTTGGACAAATTTGATGTGCCCCATGATGTTTTGTTTCTGAATTTGTATGATCATGAATGGAGTGAAGGCTTCTCCTTGACGATAAATACATGGTATTAAACTATCAGTAGCTTTAACGCAAAACCTTACGTGGAACAGACTTGCATGTGTTGACCAAACTATAGACCCCATATTCATATGTGGAATAAAATAAATATTTTGTCGCATATGAGACTTATGTAGTTTTAAACAGCCTAGGCTGCTGTCTTACACTATTTGATCGCATTGCTAGGTTTGAATTGGCATCTTACTACTATCTATCACACCTGGTCAAATCAATTGTCTTCATGTTTTAATATGAGCTATAGTCCGATCCATGCTTGTCATCATAGAAATATAGAAGTGCTGTCCCAAAATGATTTTTTTTACGCGATAACATTCCCATGTTTACTTTTTATGGATTTGTTGAGTACTAGAATTCATTTGTCTTCATGCAGGAGATCAAGGACCTAATACACTCATTAGACTGCGCAAATTACAATGATGAGATACTGACAGCAGACACGCAAGCTTCTTATGAAAATGGGGTAACTGTCCTAGTGACCGGTTGCTTAACTGGACAGGACGGCGTGAGAAGGAAGTTCACTGAGTCATTCTTTTTAGCTCCTCAAGATAGTGGCTACTTTGTACTTAATAATACTTTCAGGTTTGTTGACGAAATCCCTGTCAATGATTCGGTGGAAGAGCACTGTAACAAGATTGCCCCCGCAGCACCAATCTCTCCCGTGAGTGCCGTTGCTTGTCTTCAAGGTAAGCTTCATTTGCCTTCCTGAAGTACATTGCATTACCTCGTCTAATTGTGAATTTGTCACAATCTTTTTTGTGTTCTTTTTTGCAGAGATGGCTGAAATCCCAGATGATTCTCTTGGGAACCATACTGGTTTGGTGGGGGATATAGAAGAAACTACTGAAGTTCCTGTAAATCAACAGAACTCATATTTTATGGGAAAGGTTGCTCCTCAGTCCTCTACTGATTCTAATCACAATGTTCAACCGGATGTGATGGTGTCGTCCAATGGCAGTGTGGATGCTCCTAAGAAGTCATACGCGTCACTTGTAAGTTCATGTGTGGGATTTTACTTCCTGTGAAACTTTTGAGAGATGAATTCATATTATTATTATGTGGTGCGAATCATCTAACTAAAGTTTCCTCTCACATACCCACTAAATATCTAAAGCTTGAAATAAAGAAATAATTATCTCATAATTTGTGCTAAGCTGCCATCCTCATTCTGAGTTTATCATGAGAGTGTCTCTTGTAGGAAATTGAGTTGGCATTTATAAGACTGACACTGTACTTGATAATTTGTGAATTTATTGTTTTCATGGCTCTTCTCTCCAGCTTATGAATGGTAAACAAGGTACAAGGGTATTACCAGACCGGCCACTTGCTAAACCTGTTAAGCGAAACATAGCCCCCAAATCTGTGCGTCCTGCCGGACAACAGACTCAGGCAGCAACTCTGCCTACAGTAGCTACTTCTACTGCTGCCACCGAATGTTCAGCCGCCAATGGCAACTATGACAATGCCAGTGGCAATGGTGGCAATGGTCATGCAAGTAGTAATGGCCATGTGGCAGGTACTCCAATCATACTTTCATTTTCATTTTATATGTGTATAATTCAAACTTTACATGGGAAGTTATCAAGAAGATATCCTATGTTACAATTAGGCGGCATTTGGTTGGGACATTTTGGAATGGAGTTAGAAATCCAATGGATTCTAATTCCACCCCACCCCCTTGGAAAATCTTACCCACCTCCCCCGTCAAATTTCAAACTCCATTCCCCCTCCATAAAAATTTAGGGTGAACCAAACAAGATTTAGTATGTATGGGGTTCTAAATTCTCCCATGGTAACTCATTCCATTCCAATCCATTCTGACTTATTGAATTTGAACCAAATGCCATTTAGTGTCATCTGAAATGGTGTCACATGTGAGATCCAGCCTAAATAATTGTGATTTTCTCATTTAAATCTATAGTTAGTGGGTTATCTCATGTGTAAGACTATCTCATAGAAAATTTTGTGCCTATATTAATGATATGTGATTTCCTGTGTATATATATCTCAATTTTTTTCGACATTTCGTAGTTAAGGGCTATTCCATATACATCGGACACTTACCTTACGATGCCACACCAAAACTTGTTGAACAAGAATTCAAAAAGTTTGGGTGCATAAAGAAGAATGGCATTCAAGTGCGATCGAATAAGGTACACACTTCACACAGTAAAAAATTATCTCTATCTAATTTTAGTTCTAATAGCTCTTTTACCTTTCATTATACCCGATTTATAACTCTGTTACATTTCATTGATGTCAGGGTTATGTTTTTGGTTTTGTTGAGTACGAGAATGCTAGCGCTCAAGAGAATGCACTTAAAGTATGAATTTCAATTTACTCTTTCTTTTACATTCGTGTACAAAAACCTGTTACTGGCAACTTAAACTTTTAATTAAATGTTCCCTGGAATCTATATTACTGTCACTAGTTTCTTTTAAACATCCATTGCATTGATGGCTACCTTCGCTGAGTTATTTGCAGCCATGAACTTGAATCTGTGCAAATTTTAATTATAACTCATCCTTGAATGATATTCTATAAAAAAAAAGTTACTTTAGTCGATGTGGCTAGCGCTTGGTCTACGATGCTGATTATGAGGTAACATAACACATCTTCATGTTTGACTTGGAATCTGCTTATTGTTGTCAAAAAAAGACTTGGAATCGGCTGTCACCTCCTGATCTTCGTTGTTCAGATAGAAATGCAGCCTGATCTTAGTCCATATTCTAAAAGTTGATCTCAGTTTGAGACTTGATATGTGAATGATCTTGGCGATTTCGCTATATATTAGGCCAGTAAATTTCCATACCTTATAGGTGTTGCAGCCTAGATAGGAAGAATGTTGGCTTGTGCTTATGTGCGTGACTGGCAACTCTTCAGATGACAGGTCCTTGTATTATGGATTCTCGTTATAAAATATCATTTTATCAAAATAAAATATAAAAACATAAGTTATACGGAGTATATTTGAGCTCATTTCTACTGGGTTTTTCATATCTTATATTTATAAAAATTTAGTTATCTGCCATAACACAACAATTATTTAGCATCCCTGTTCCTATTGTTTAGATGGGGAGAATCCAAATTGGTGATAGAGAGATTCAGATTGAGGAGAAAAAAACGGATGCTCGAGGCAAGTACTCTTATACTAAACCTTTATTCATCTGTTGTTTCTGAAAATCGTCCCAGTCTTTCTAAATGGTAGCGTCACTGACATTTAGCACATTTATGTATATTCTCATTTTCTTATTCGTAAATGAATTCAGTTGATGATTATACCGCGGGACGTGGTGGCTATCGCAATAATGGTTACCGGCGGGGTAACTATTCCAATGGGTATGGCTATGGCTATGCAAGAAACGATTATGGGAAGCGCAATATAGAAGGTCGAGCTAATGGCAATGGATATGTTGATGAGAATGGTGGTGGAAGAGCGGGCCATGAAGGGGGAGGCCCCATGTAGAAGTGGGTTTTACAGTTTTACCCCAAGTAGAGATAGTTTTTGTAGGAAGTAGGCAGAGGTTCTTTTCTGCATTTTCGAGAAACTGCAGCTGAGTATGTTATCCGGAAATAGGTAGAAGAGTTATTGTGAGTAATTTGTTTCAAGTCTAGGTAGGGAGTTGATTATTTAAGTTGCGGAAGAATACTTGAGATGGGTGTGTCTAGGTGTTTGCTTATCTATCAACGGTGTTTGTTCATGCCATCTTGGTATGACTTCCTTATTTTTTGTAGCGATTGTTCTATTAAAATGAGGTTCTTTAATCCTGATTCATGGAACGTCAATTTTTTTCTGTGGGAAGCAACTTTGGTAAAAATTTAGTGGCTTAATATGAAGCTTCAAAATATCGGACTTAATATATGAACTGGGTTTGTTCACGGAGTTTGCCATGTTGGGCATGACAACATTATTTTGCGGCAATTGTTTTATGAAAATGTGGTTCTTTAATCTTGATTCATGAGACTTGAAATTTTCCCGTGGGGAGTAACTTGGATGAAAATTTAGTGGCTTAATATGAAGCTCTATATAATATCGTACTTGATCATTATTGTTTAGGTCAAAATTTACCTAATGTTCTTTTAGGAGGTTATAGCGATTCCAAGCCTATTAAGCGAGGTATTTAGACAAAGCAAGTGTTTAGAAGAGTAAAAAGAAGAAGTATGAGAGACAAGAAGGTTGGTGACGCAGAAAGCCCCTTGGGGAAAAACTGCGGGAAGAAGAGTTCTTCCAAGTTTCCACTAGAATTCTCTTACAGAGTGTATGTGCGATTACAAGTGTTTGTTGGGTTTTTCTTAGGGTTATGTATGCTAAGTATCGTAATGAATGAATGAACTCATGATACAAGGTCAACATATATACACAATTATGCTTGTGTGGACCGTTGGATGCTCTTCCTATCCAACGGATCCTTCTTCTTCTTTTATCCCATTTTGGCTTCCTTTCTCTAGTTGCTTTTTCTGGTCTTCCTTGTGTGTGTGGCCATTTCAGGCAATCCTCGAGTCCAGGTATTTCGTCCTCTTCTTCCTTCTCGTTTCCAGCGTTTGCTTCCTTCTTGTGCACTCTTCTTCTCCTATGACTTTCCTTCTTGCTTTTCCTTTGACTTTGGATGCCACATGTTCATGCTTCATCCACTTAGACGATGCCACGTGTTAGCTTACTAAAAACTTATTTTTAGGGCATAACATTAGCCCCCAGTTCTTGCAGAAATTCATTTGTGCGAGAACTCCTGCAGATATCGGGTCCAGGATTTTGATTATGGACTTCTCGTAGAAACGTCGGGTAGGGTTGGCACTCGATGAGACCTTGATGCGACGTGCGCCAGTTTCAACAAATGCCTCTTTCAATGCATGCCAACCACCCGCCAACTGTCCCCCATTCAATTCGAATTTCGAATTTTACCCCCCTTATATAAACCTCCCTTTAACTTCCATTACTTTTACCATTCATTTTTCACCTTCCTCATTTTTACTTTTTCCCCTCTTCTCTCTAAACTTCTTCAACTTCCGATCTTTCCAACCGTTTCTGCTTCTTTTCTTCACCGAGGTACGATTCTTCGTGACTCCTTTTTTTTAGTATTTTCAATGGCTTCTTCGAACACCTTTTCTGAGCGTCCTCTGTTGGAGAGCAAATACCGTGTTGACTCCTGCTTTACTCTGATAGACCCCTCGGTGGTTAGGGATTTTTTCCCTTTCGACGAGAGTGTTGACATGGTCGTTCCCCGTCCTGGGCAAGCGCCTGATGCGCACTGCCCAGGATGGACTACTTTTTACCTGTATCCTTTTTCTTTGGGCCTGTCTTTCCCGTTTCCCCCTTTGGTACAGGAGTTTCTTCGTCACTCGAAACTCCCTCTTTGGCAAATAAACCCCCATGCCTGGAGGATTCTCCTTTCTCTGTCCTCGTTGAGCAGCCGCCACTCTATTGATATATCTTTAGGGGATTTAGCCCAATTTTACGCGGTCAGAGGCCTGGGTGATGCCCAGTTTACCCTTCGGGCCCACTCCAGGATTGACCTTCCCATTATCCTTCCGAAAAAGACCAAGGATGCTGGCTGGTCCACCCAGTTCGTCTTCGTACGAGTGGACTCGCTTCCCGCGCCTGCTGATTACATCTTCCAGGACCCTATCACAGATAGTAAAGGTACCGTGAGTCCCTTCTTCTGTTTTCTGTTCTTGTTACCACTCACGCCCTTACACCTTTTCTCGCGCAGGTGTGAAAGAATTGACTCCCTCAGCCAACCCCACTGAGACTTACAACAAACTATTCGGGTTGGACGTTGACGACCGCTGCTTCAATACCCTATTTGCCCAGGAGGAACCTGCTGAGATGTCTACTAGCTCGGCCCAGACGAAGAAAAAGCCCGCGGAGATGCTCGCTGATCGTAGAAAGATGATGATAGTTTCATCAGTCAAGCCTCTGTCGAAGAGGAAGCTAGAGCCGGGTGAGCCTCTGCCTGTTTCTAAGAAAGCCGCTCTGCCTGCAGAATCGTCTCCTTCTGTTACTCCTTTCTGCCCTCCTCCTCCTGCCGTCTCCTCCAGGACCCGTCACAAGGCTTCGACTTCGACCGCTGTGGTCAAGAAGTCCACTGTCCCAATTATAGAGGACCTTAGTGAGGATATTATTCGCTTACTGGAGGGTTTTAGCTGCCAGCTGGAGGAGGACCCTTGGCCCGCTATGGGTCGCCTGCTGGCCCCTGGCTCCAAGGCGCTGCTGAAGGATCAACCTGCCGTGCCGCTGTGGCGGCAGGCAGCGGAGGATGTCTTTTCGGTGAGTCTCTTCTCTCCTCTTCCCCTTGTCTCTTGCGGCACCCATGTTTTTGCTTTTGGTAATTAAAGCGTTCTTCTGAATTTCTTCCCCAGGGCTTTCAAAAAATACTGATGGGGTGCAGCAAGGCGGAGGCCATGTCCCAGGAGATGCAGACTCTGCAGGCTGGACTGGAGGCAGAGAGGGGAATCCGGATGCGGAAGTCTGAGGAGCTGATACGCTGTCAAGCCCAGGTGAAGGAGTTGGAAGAGGCTCTTACCGAACTGCGCAGGGAGAAGGATGAGGCCCTTGCCGGGCGTAGGGAGCAGGAAGCGCTCTTGAGAGCTGCGAAGAACAAGAAGAAGGTCCTGGAGAAAGTTCTGTATGACATAGCTCCCTTTTCCTCCTTGGAGGCGAGGATAACCTGCATGGAGGAGTTTCAGGCGGGAGAGCATAGTAAGTGGGACCTGGAGGAGGAGAAGAAGCTGATGAAGGAGATGTTCCCCGTACATCCCGTGCTCCCTGATTTTTCTGACCTCAACCCCGATGGATCTTTCCGCTCCCCACTTCCAGGCTCTCCGGAGGTCCAGAGTGCTCCCCCAGGTTCTCCTGTCGGCGTTTTCCGGGACCAGGTTGTTGAGACTCCTGCTGAAGAAGGTTCTTCGTCTTCCCATCGTCCGGTTGTCGAGCAGGCTGTGGAGGGAGCCGTCGACGTTTAACTTCTGCGCCCTGAGTGGCATCCAGACTTAGTTGCTTTTGTTTTGTTTGTTTTGTTGGTTGGGCGAGTGCCCTGAATATTTCTGTGCCCTGGGCCCTGCGTGGCGGGCCTTTGTTTTGCTCTTGCTTTTTTCTGATATGTTTGAACTTTTTACTGGGTGGTCCCAGGAATCTTTAGCAGCCGTTTGTGCTGCTTTTTAAGTATGCGTCTGTGGACGCTTTTTATGCTTTGTGTGTTTCGCTTTTGTTTGCGCATGCTCGTGTATTTTTGGCCATGTGTGGGTGCTGGCTTCAGGGTATACCCATCTCAGTCAGAGGCTGCCAGGCTTTCGTGAGTGCTAGGTATCGTGGGCGACAGTGTCCCAGTTGCTTGTACTTCGCCATACTCACGCAATGTTTCGTATTTTGAGTGTGATTTGACTCAAGCTCGTTTTCCTAGTGACAACATATTGCGAGTATTTATGATAAAAAATACCTCAAATATATTCTCATTGATCACCAAATTGGTTTTGTTTTTCAAATAATTCCCTCAGGATAACTGGATCCTGGGGGGTACACTTGTGGATGATTAAAATACGAAATGTTTAAACATAGAATAAGTAAGTGAATACCCTAGGATTAGGATGTAGATCCTGGGCGCGGATTCTGAAAGAACATCTCAGTATGCTTCCTTATATGTGATACTTCTTTAGGTGGAGGATATTCCAAGGTCTGGGCACCATGTTCCCTTCCATGTCCATCAGCCTGTAGGACCCGCTTCCCGTTGTGCTTTCCACCTGATAAGGCCCTTCCCAATTGTAGGCAAACTTTCCGGCACTTGTATTCTTTGTGTTCTGGAACACTTTTCTGAGGACTAAGTCTCCTACCTGGAGGGTCCTGATCTTCACGTTTTTGTTGTAACTCCGTGCCACCATTTGTTTATAGGCGGCCATCCTGATAGCAGCGCTGGTTCTGAGCTCATCTATCGTGTCCAGGCTGCTGGCCATTTCTGTTTGATTGCGCTCTTCCGTTAGGCAGCCGTATCTCTGTGTTGGTACTTTCACCTCTGCTGGGATGACAGCTTCTGCTCCGAACACTAGGCTGAAGGGGGTTTGACCCGTTGCTGTCTTTGGGGTGGTCCTGTCAGACCATAGAACCAAAGGCAACTCGTCTGCCCATTTTCCTCCAGCTTCCTCCAGTCTCCTTTTCATGTTGTCCATAACTATCCTGTTGCTGGATTCTGCCTGGCCATTCGTCTGTGGGTACCTGGGAGCAGCTTTTAGTAGGGTGATATTCCAACTAGCACAAAATGCTTCGGTTTTGTTAGATATAAACTGTGAGCCATTGTCGCACACTATTTCAGAGGGTATACCGAATCTGCAGATTATATTTCGTTTAAGGAAAGATATCACCTGATTTTCTGTGACCTGGGGGAAGGCCTCTGCTTCTATCCATTTGGAGAAGTAGTCTGTTAGCGCGAGCATGTAGGTTCTGTTCCCAGGTGCTCTGGGCAGCGGTCCTACTATGTCCATTCCCCATTTCATGAAAGGCCAGGGCGATATGATTGGATGCAAAGGTTCAGCGGGCTGATGCGTGACAGGAGCGTGTTTCTGGCAGGCTTCACATTTCTTGGCCAGCTCTACTGCGTCTCTTCGTATTGTCGGCCAGAAGTATCTCATTCTGATTGCTTTGTTGGATAAGCTCTTGCCCCCTGCATGATTTCCGCAGTCTCCGCTGTGGAGATCCTGCAAGACCGTTTGTGCCTCTCCGTCGCCCAGACACCTCAGGTAGGGTCCTGCGAGCGATTTCCTGAACAGCACACCATCTATTAGTATGAACCTGGAAGCTTTCATTTTGAATCCCCTTACCTCTTTCTTGTCAGCTGGTAGGGTTTCGTCTTTCAGCCATCTCCAGTAAGGTGACCTCCAATCCTCTGGCTGCTCCGTGGTGTTGCTGAGGACGCCTAATCCTGCCTCCCATTGGGTGCTGGAGTTTTCAACTTCTCGGTCTTCCTGGGAAGTTGAGGGTTCCAGCACATGGCTGATGGGGATTGAGGAGATGTCTCCGGGCTTGAATGTTGCCCCCAGGTTAGCCAGCGCGTCTGCTTCTGCGTTCTGCTCCCTGGGGATTTGCTCTATTTTGAAGGTGATGAACCTTGCCTGTCTGTCTTTGACTACTTCCAGGTATGCTGCCATCCTGGGGTCTTTGGCTTCATATTCACCGTTGATATGATTTACTATGAGCTGCGAGTCACTGAACGCCTGCAGGTATTTGACCTTGAGGTCCAGGGCCAGTTGGAGTCCCTGGATCAAGGCCTCGTATTCTGCTACATTGTTGGTTGCTGGAAACTCGCATCATACTGCCTGCACGATCATATCTCCCTGAGGGGATCTGAGCACCATTCCTACCCCCGCTCCTCGGCTATTAGAGGCTCCGTCCACATGCAGCGTCCAGCAGTTTTCCTCAGAATCCATTTCTGGGGGAAAGATTTCTTTGGCTGCTTCCTTTTCCATACCTGGGCTGAAATCAGAGACAAAGTCTGCAAGGGCTTGCGATTTTATCGCGGTCCTTGTTTCAAATTTCAGGTCGTAGCCGCTCAGGTGGACTGACCATTTGGACATTCTTCCAGAAAGTTCTGGTTTACTCAATATGGGTCTCAGGGGGTAGCTAGTTAAGACGGATATAGAGTGAGACTCGAAGTAAGGTCTCAGTTTGTACGAAGCTGTAACTAAAGCAAGGACGAGTTTTTCAGGAGCAGTGTACCTGGTCTCTGCAGGTAGCAGAGACTTACTGATGTAGTAGACTGGATGATGGGTCCCTTCGTGCTCCCGCACCAGCACCGCACTTACTGCTACCTCGGTTACTGACAGGTATAAGTACAACGGCTCCCCCTGCTCCGGTTTGGATAGGAGCGGTGGGGTGCTGAGGTACTTCTTTAGTTCTGTGAACGCCTTCTCGTGCTCTTCTGTCCACTCGAATCTCTTGCTTTTCCGTAGTATGTCATAAAATAGTCGGCATCTGTCGGAGGATCTGGAGATAAACCTATTCAGGGCTGCCACCCTGCCGGTCAGTTTCTGCACGTCTTTCGGCTTCTGGGGGGATTCCAATTGCAGGAGCGCTTTGATCTGCTCGCTACTTGCCTCGATTCCCCTTTGCGTGACCATGTACCCCAGGAATTTCCCACTGGAGACTCCGAACGTGCATTTGGAGGGATTCAGCTTCATCTGGTACTTCCTCAGGATGTTGAAGGTTTCTTCCAGGTGCTGGGCGTGCTGGCTGGCTGCTTTGGATTTGACAACCATGTCGTCTATGTAGACTTCCATGGTTTTGCCAATTTGATCTTTGAACATCATGTTCACCAGCCTTTGATATGTGGATCCTGCATTTTTTAAACCGAATGGCATAACGTTATAACAGTAGATACCTCTTTCAGACCTGAATGCCGTTTTTTCCTGGTCTTCCGGATGCATTTTGATCTGGTTGTATCCGCTCCAGGCGTCCAGGAATGTGAGCATTTCATGGCCTGCGGTTGCATCCACCATTGCGTCTATGTGCGGTAGAGGGAACGGGTCTTTAGGGCACGCCTTGTTGAGGTCGGTGAAGTCTACACACACCCTCCACTTTCCGTTCTTTTTGGGGACCACTACCACGTTGGATAGCCATTCCGGGTAGGTTACTTCCCTGATCTTCCCTGCGGCCAGGAGGTCGTCCACCTCCTGGTTTATCACCTGGTTTCTTTCTGCGGCAAACTTTCTTCTCTTTTGCTGGACCGGCTTGTAGCCGGGGCTTACACTCAACCTGTGTGAAATTACATTTGGGTCTATCCCCACCATGTCCTCGTGGGACCACGCAAAGCAGTCGATGTTAGCTTTTAACAAATTTAACAGTTCTGAGCGAACGGTACCTGTACACTCTGCTCCCACCAGTACCTTCCTCTCTGGGTGCAGCGGGTCCAGGGGAATTTCCTCTACCTCCACTTGGGGAGGCTCTTCGTAGGTTCCCCTGACCTGCTTTGCCTGTGATTGCTATGCTGGGGGAGGAGTGGCTGTAGGCTTGAGTGCCACCTTGTAACAGCTCCTGGCTTCTTCCTGGTTTCCTCTTATGGTCTGGACTCCCCACGGTGTAGGGAACTTGAGGCACTGGTGGTATGAAGATGGGATGGCTTTCATATCATGTATCCACGGCCTGCCCAGGATGACGTTGTAGGTAGAGGGACCGTCAATTACCAGGTACCTCACCTGCTTGTTGACTCCTCCGGCGTAGGTTGGGATCATGATTTCTCCGAGCGAATGCTTCGTTTCTCCGCTGAATCCCACCAGTGGAACCGCCTTTTTGGTTAGGTCTGCTTCCCCAAATCCCATACTTTTCAGCGTCTCTAACATGATGATATTGACTGAACTCCCCGTGTCTACCAGGATCTTCTTTACCCTGCAGTTCCCTATGGACAGGGTGATGATCAGGGCGTCATCATGGTACTCAGCACCCTCTTCTGCATCCGTCTCGTCGAAGCTGACGACCGGTAGATCCTGGGCGCTGATCCTGCACGAGGACTCTGGCTTGTCTCCTTTAACTCGGGTGGCGTGCCTCTTGGCTGCGGAATAGGTAAGTCCGCACAGCTCCGAGCCCCCTGTTATCACGTTAATAGTTCTAGTGCAAAGAGGGGGACTAGAGGGTGCTACCTGGCGAGTCGCGTTCACCTTGGTTCCTTTTGGCAAGATGTGGTTCAGATTACCTTGCTCGTACTGATACCGGACTTCTTTTCTGAGGGTGATGCAATCTTCAGTTGTGTGCCCGATGTCTTCGTTGTGGAAGTCACACCTTAGGTTGGTGTCCCTTCCGTCCTTGCTTCTCTCTTCTGCCCGCTTCTTGGGCCACTTCACCTTTTCTCCCAACTCCTTTAGTGCTTTGATTAGTCATGCAAGATTGACAGTGAAACCATACTCTTGTACCTTTGGCGGCAGATTTGGGTCATTCTTCCAGTTTTTTCCCCCAGAAACTTTATGCACCGGCCTGTTGTAGGGTTTGGATTTCTCCTGCCTGTCTGCTGCTGGTGCCTTCCTGCTGGTAGATGCGGAGCCGCAACTAATCCTCCTGGGCCCTGCATCCTCTTCCAATCGGATGGCATCCAACGCCTTTTGCTGAACCTGAGCATAAGCCGTGCATGGCCATTTGGTGAGCTCCTTGTATAGGTCGGAGGCCTGTGGTAGCCCCCAGCGAAAGGCGTGGATGGCAGCTTTCTCCTCGCAATGGGGTATGGACACCATTTCCTTGTTGAATCTGGCCAGGTAGTCTCTGGTGGATTCTGCATCGCCTTGCTGGATCTCGTAGAGGTCACTGCTCTGCTTTTCTGGCCGCCTACTGCTGGCGAACTGCTGGTTGAACGCGTTCACCAGGTCTGCAAAGCTGGACATGCTGGAGTTGGGTAGAGTGACGAACCATTGGAGGGCGGCTCCTGAGAGAGTGGACCCGAATCCTTTACACATGCATGCCTCTTTCAGGGAGCCTGAGGCCGTGACCACCATCATTTTCTGCTTGTATTGATTGATGTGGTCTATCGGATCAGCTGTTCCGTCGTAGCTGGTCATGTTTGGTGGAGTGAATCCCTTGGGCACATCTACCGAGACGATGTTGTGGGTGAATGGCGAGTCTGCGTAGCTGTCTGGGGCCGCTTTCTCCAGGGGCCTTGGCATTCCTGGGATGCGGCTGACTAAGTCCCACAGCTCCTTGTACTGGTGCTCCCATGGATTCGGTCCTGCAAGAGGGTTAGCGAAATTCCAAGGGGTGGTATGGGTGAGTGGTGCATACCCTGGTGCTCCTGGGGTCTGGCCGACCATGGGCTGGCAGAGTGCCTGATGACTCATTGGCACGGTGTGCACTATTGACGGCGTCTGCTGGATGGGATATCCCGATGAGCCAGCCCCCAGCGGAGGTGGTTGCTTTGCTGATGACCCTTCCCCTTGTGTCCAGACTGAGGTCGGGGTGAAAAAAGGTCCTGCATTACCATGTTGGTTAGTGATAATAGGTAGCCTTACAGATTCGTTACCTGGGGCCCCCGTTTGAGGTGGCGGTGAATCTAGGTTGATGGAAAGGTAACCCAAGCCTATCGGAGTGATTCTTCCTGGAGGTGCGGTCCCGGAGAGGTCCAGTCTGGTGACTATCTCGCAGGGGATCGCCCTGCTCTCGGGAGGTCTTGGGATTCCTGCCTCTGCGCCTGGATTTCTGCTGACGCGTGGAGGTTGATTCTGAGCCGTTGCTAACTTTCTGAGCTCCTGGTTGTCCTTCCTTAAGCCGTCGACTGCTTGGTGGAGGGTAAATATCCCTTCCATCATCGTCTTCCACATGGCTGGGGTGGGAGCATCCGCCGGGCTTGAGCTAGCCGCTGCATCGCCGCTGGTGACGCCTGACTGCGCCTGAGGAGTGCTAGCAGCGAGGGGGGTGCTGACGACCACGGGAGCGCTGACCACTACGGGAGCGCTGACCACCACGGGAGCGCTGACCGCAGTGGGGTTGGAAGGAGTTTCTGTTGCCACCGGGATGGGTTGTGAGGTTGTTTGAGAAGCTGGGTTTGTCATTTTGAGAGATTTTTGAGGGATTTTCAGGATTTTATGTTTTTAGGTTGAATAATCACTACAGCCCCACGGTGGGCGCCAAAATGTTTAGGTCAAAATTTACCTAATGTTCTTTTAGGAGGTTATAGCGATTCCAAGCCTATTAAGCGAGGTATTTAGACAAAGCAAGTGTTTAGAAGAGTAAAAAGAAGAAGTATGAGAGACAAGAAGGTTGGTGACGCAGAAAGCCCCTTGGGGAAAAACTGCGGGAAGAAGAGTTCTTCCAAGTTTCCACTAGAATTCTCTTACAGAATGTATGTGCGATTACAAGTGTTTGTTGGGTTTTTCTTAGGGTTATGTATGCTAAGTATCATAATGAATGAATGAACTCATGATACAAGGTCAACATATATACACAATTATGCTTGTGTGGACCGTTGGATGCTCTTCCTATCCAACGGATCCTTCTTCTTCTTTTATCCCATTTTGGCTTCCTTTCTCTAGTTGCTTTTTCTGGTCTTCCTTGTGTGTGTGGCCATTTCAGGCAATCCTCGAGTCCAGGTATTTCGTCCTCTTCTTCCTTCTCGTTTCCAGCGTTTGCTTCCTTCTTGTGCACTCTTCTTCTCCTATGACTTTCCTTCTTGCTTTTCCTTTGACTTTGGATGCCACATGTTCATGCTTCATCCACTTAGACGATGCCACGTGTTAGCTTACTAAAAACTTATTTTTAGGGCATAACAATTATCTGCATCAGAAACCAGGAGAGTTTTAGAAGGAAATGCAATTCCTTCGATTTATACCCTCCCACCTCCCGTTTTATCCTTACCCAAGATGCTCTGTTCTCCGTGGAATTCAGGAGTCGGATTATACACACTTTCCCCTGTAATTATGAATCACAACTTATTGTTTAAAATAGACATTATCCGTTTTTAACTTATTACATTGGGTAAGACAGAATGTTTTGGAAAAAAAATAAAGGATTTGTCGTATATATAATATATCCATGTGGTGATATTTGACATGTTTTAATTTAAGACGGATAGTATCCGTTTTAAGCTTATTGCAGGTCAAATATAACCAAATAAGTTGAGTAAGACAAAAGTAGAATGCTTTGGATAAAAAGTAAAGGATTTGTCCTATATAACCATGTGGGTGATATTTGACCTGTTTTAAACTTAAAATGGATAGTATCCTAAACAAGTCTAGCTGATTTTAAATATGCCATCTCCAAGTGATGCATACGTACATAAACGAAGACAATACTATCATCTAATATTTCGTAGAGTGCAATTTGTGAATATTTTATCGAGAATAACTATCTATCTTTTTCTATCTACCTTCTCATCTCACAACCGATTGAAATATCATAAATTTTGCTTCATCCACCTTCCTTCCGACCTTACATGATACGAGTATATAAGTTTAATTGATTGTGAGAGAAAAAATGGAGAAGGTTGAAAGGAGAAGGTGGATAGACCCTCTAATTTATTTAGTTTATTGACGTAGTTACATGGTTAAAGGAGGATGTTCATTGGGCTAGCTTGGGGGCGGGCCGAGCTAGTAGGTTATTGCCCCAACACGGCTCGAACATGAGATTAGACTAGGTCGGGCCAATGCATGTCAGCTTACTCTAGCTCGAGTATAGCCCATTAATTAACGGACCAGCATAGGCCTCTATTTTTATAGTGCTGGAATTGGGCCGGGGCAAAAATCATGTGAGCACTATCCCCGCCCGAGGGCCATGCCGAGCCGGCCAAGTGAGAGTTTCATGACCTAAGGGTTGCGAGTTGGGTTGGATAGGGTTGGGCCAAGCCGAGCTTGCCTGAACCATCGTACAACTCTAGTCATACTTATAGAGGTAGCGAAGGGGTGAATAGTCGGGTCTTCTAGAGCTGGGTTTGAGTTAGTTAGTTAGTTGTGGTTTGGGTCGGGTCTTCTCATGTTTGCAAAAATTTGGGTCGAATCGTGTAGAGTCAGATCATGTTTTGGTAGTTGTTAACTTGTTATCGAGTTATTTAAGGAGAATGGCTAATATACGAAATACGATAATAAATATTCGGTCAAATCAGCCTGACGACCCTAACGTCATTGGCTGCCGGAGTTGTGCTTTCCCATCAGCCAAATCAGTTATCATCCCTACTTGGAGAAAACAAGAGGAAGCTGCTTCCAAGAGTTATCAATGATGAAACACAATCCGCTGAAGTTGGTACTAAACCTGTATTATGCCTTGAAAATAAGAGAGTCGGACCATCCATGACGACTATCTTAGAAGGAATTCTTGAAAGCTTAGATCTACTGTTGGTTTTAGAAACAGTGGAAAGTAGAGAGACTAAATACAATATACTGTAGTAAATTTATAACTATTTATCCATCTCAATTCTTCATGTTATCATTTTGAATTCTGAAAGAACCAAGGTACACCAATCTAAAATTATGACCTAATAACTTTTACCTTGGACAGACTATCATATCTACATTCTACGACATTCACAACTTTTACCTTTCCTCCACAAACGACACAGAAAATACACCAAGGAAAGATTTACTACACTGACAGTACCTATTGCCTATTGGCTGATGCAAAAACTTGAAACACACTTGCAATCACCCTATTACAGCGGCCGGAACTGCTTCAAAAGTTGGACTACTTGCTTCATTGTAGGCCTTATTGTCAGGGAATCCACCGTGCACTTTACAGCCAGGTGAAGCACGTCCACTAGATCATCATGTGGCCCACTCTCCCAGATACCTGCTGTGAACACCTCTTTTGCACGCCCTTGTCGTAGTAGCATGTGGGCCCAAGAAACTATGTTGAACCCATTACCGTGCGATGAAAATGATGGGTCCAGTGCTTTCTTGTCAGAAATCAACTCTAGAAGAACAACACCGTAACTGTACACGTCCGCTTTTTCAGACACACGGCATGTCATCGCATACTCTGGGGCAAGATACCCAAATGTCCCCGCAACTCCAGTCGTAGCATGTGTTTCCGAATTCTCCAACAACCTCGATAACCCAAAATCGGATAAATAAGCATTGTATTCATTGTCCAATAAAATATTACTTGGCTTTACGTCCCTGTGTATAACCCTGGGATTGCACTCATCATGCAGGTACGCAATCGCATGGGCTACGTCTAAAGCAATCTTGTGGATTCCTTTCCATTTAATGGACTTTGTTGATCTTTCTTGAATGAATTTCTCCAAATTACCCCCTGGAAGGTAATTATAAATGAGAAACATCTCAGTTTCACTCGCATGGTACCCAATTAGTGTTACCAGATTAGGATGCCTAATCCTTCCAAGGGTCTTAATCTCGGCATGGAACTGTTGAATGCAATGAAACCTGCCAACTGCAAGCCTTTTGACAGCAACAGTAACACTTGGAGATATTTCAGCCTTATAAGTGGCCCCAAAGCCTCCACAGCCAATGCAGTTGCCGGAGCTGAAACAGTCGGTGGCTCTGACAACATTCTGGAATGTAAGTGGGACCCCAATGTCAGTGAACACCCTAATCTCCTTTCTTTCATACACTTGAACCCTAGAACCGTCTCTAGGAGCACACTTCCGTGTGTAAATAAAAAGGACGACAAGGGCCAATAAAACAAGGACAATAACAGAAGCAGATACAATTGATGCAATCTCTATAGAATTGAATTTGTTTCCATAATTAGTCTCACTCCCAGAAGGAGATTCTGCAGTTGCTAGCTGCTCGTTTGAAGATGAGACCATTTCATTTGAGGTTGGGTTGAATTCGGAAAGCAGCCTTGCTTTTGAGGGCAAAGAAGAGGCACCCTGGCAAGACCTACCAATGAAGAACAACCGATATGCAGCTGAAGCCTTGTTTGACTGAGAAGATTTTGAAATACAGGAATGCAAGGACTCACATGTACAAAAAGCAAATCTCGAAACTCCCCAAACACAATGATTCTTAAGAACCTCCCTAGTTTGTTTGGTTAAAGTCAAATCAAATTGAGTTCCACTCTTGCCGCCTTCAAAAACTTCATTTCCTTTCGCTAAGTAATAATTCTGAGACAGCTTTAAAAATTTCAAGGAATCACAGGTTCTCCAACTGAGAGGGATCTCATTGCTAAGACCTGTTTCTGGTGCCAAAACAATTGTCAGCTTTGGCAGTGTCTTGAGTTTCACAGGGATCGAACCTTGGAATTGATTACCTTCCCCTTGAGCAGATGCAACCAATGATTTCCCAATAACCATAAAAGGGTCGTACAGATTTGATAAAACAAGAACAGACAGGTGCCGACAATTCCCAAGCTCGGATGGAATGTAACCGCCAAGCCTATTTCTCGACACATCCAACACATGGAGATTCCTTAGTAGGCCAATCTCACTAGGAATACTCCCTTGCAACGAGTTAGAATACAACAGAAGTGCCCTCAATTCCCGACAATTCCCCAAGCTAACCGGTATCCTCCCATTTAATGCATTACCCGACAAATCAAGAAATCTTAGATTCCGACAATTTCTCTCCCACGTATCCGGTATTTCACCTATAAACCGATTCAACGACAAATAAAGTCCCCACAACCTCGGAAACCCGCCAAAAAAGTCAGGAATCAACCCCTCGAACTGATTTCCACTCAAATTAATCATTTCCATATCCAAAGCCCTTGACAACCAACTCGGAATCTGTCCACCAATCCTATTCAATCCTAAATTCAAAACCCGGAAACTCCTAAGCCCATTTACATTAACCTGAAGTGGTAATAACCCAGTGAAGAAATTCCCTTCTAGATCAAGAACTTCCAAATCCTCCAAATCCCAGATCTCGTTTGGAATAAAACCAGTAAAGTGATGAAACGGGAGTGACAAAACCCTAATATGTCTTAATTTAGCAACAACATTAGGTAAAGCACCCATCAATTTACCATTTCTAAGATGACAACTTCTCCTAATACCAAAACCATAGAGAGGAAGGTTTGTAGCATTAAAGCAAGCAACTTTTTGAATAAACTTACTATTATTAGAGACCACATTACCTTGAGGTGGAGCACCGACGATATTGAGCTCTGAAACCCTAGATTTATGGTCGCAAACGACACCTACCCATGAACAGTGTTCAAAAATGGAATCATTGACTGAAACCCAGGTTGATAAAATTCCAGATGGATCAGAAATTGAAGACTTAAACTCCAACAAAACTTGTTTATCTGTAATGGGATTACAATTCACTTGAAACCCAATTAAAACCACAAAAATCAACACCACCAAACACATCCTAACTGAATTAGGGTTTCTAATTAAGTGAAAATGATTATTATGCATCTTAAGAAAGAGAAACAAATAGAGGAATTTTTAATATTTTTTTTTAATTTTATATTACTCTTAATGTATGTGATGTTCTCTCTCTATTGTATTTTCCTTGTAGAAATAAATATTATTATTATAATAATAATATTATATTATAACATTAAATTTTAAAGGGGAAGGGGTGGGGGTTTGGGTTTGGATTTGGATTGTTTGATTGAGTTTTTTCTGTGTGGAGGAAGAGGAAGGGGAAGGGAAAGGAAAGATTAAGGAAAAGGAGGGTGAGTTGAAGCGGTGTGGGTCCCATGAGACAAGAGGGAGGTTGGACATTATTTAATGTAGTATCCATTTGAGATACGCCACCTGCCATTTTAACCTTCAAATATTACGGACGGACTACTTCAAAATAACACCACATTTGTGTAACTTTCTGGGAGACTCCACATCTATATTGCTATCTACACATTTTCGATATCGCATCAAAAATCATCTAACTATAATTGTTCCTCGGCATACATTTTACAACTTATGTCATTTTCTTTTCCATTGAAATGAGGTAAATTGAATTAATTGGAGTAGAGATTAATTGAATTAAATTGAGTAAAACTGAGGTGAAATTAATTTAGTTGAATTAGAAGTTAATTTTGTGAAAACATTAACTGGACATAATTGATTGAACGTAGATAAAACTTAACGAAATACAACTAAGCAAAATTAAAAAGAGCTGAAATTAAGCCAAAAAGAACCGAACATTAGTCCAAAAGTTTAGAGGACACCAATAACTTATAACATCAACTCTTATATTACACCCCCACTTTACATAATAATAATAATTGACTTGCTGCTCTACTCTTGGGACAGGGGGCGCGATGTTTGTGTGGATTTGGTTGGGTCCTCTCCTTTGACTCAGTCGGGCATGGCTGATTTTGTGCCAGGGGGTGGTGGTTGATGCTGCTAGGAGGAAGAGCGCCAAGTACAGAGACTTGTGCGCGGGGCATGGTTATGGCTTCTTGCCTTTCTCCTTCTCTTCTTTGGGGGAATTAGGGGAAGATGTTGTTTCCTTGCTCAAGCGGATTCAGAAGTTTTCTGTGTCCCAGGATACCGGATCGAGGAACGCTGCTTTTATTTTTTCTCGCCTTAGTTTTGCTATTGCTAAGGGAGTGGGCGCCCAGCTAGTTTCTCGGGTGCCCACCAACTTCATGTAATTTCACCTTTGTTTTTAATAAAAGTCCCTGGTTATAATTAAAAAAAATAAAATAATAATAATAATAATAATAATAATAATAATAATATAACATTACATTACATTATCAAAATGACTAATATCACTTGAATCCTCAATAATCATAATCTCCTTATAAAACATCATTTTACATTCGTTTTAAAGCAAATATCACTTGATTAAAGAGAACGTGGATGTTTTTTATAACGAGGTTTTTTTTATTGCTTGTAATTCGTATCAATAATAAATCTTTATTTTGTATATGTAACATGTTTACTCCTTAAATTGTGATTTGTGAGCTAATATTACAATATGTTAGTACAATAATATTATTAGACCAAATACCCACACAAGTAAGAGTGGTTTGTTTCTTTTAAAGAAAAAGAGAGCTAAAAAAGGTACGAAAAGTATGTGTAAGAGATTTTGAAAAGTACAAGACGGCTTCCTACAAACCATTGCCGTAAAATTTGGGTTGAGACTCAAAGGTGAGGTTCCCCACGTTTTCTCTTTTTTTTTCATATTCATCCACCTCAATTTCCACTAAATTTTTCATTTATCCTCCTCATTTTTATAATTATATCTATGGAACAATGAGGCTCCCCAATTTACACACACAAATATAGGAACCTTTCCAAAAATAACTCATATTGCTTTATTTTTTTGGGGCCTCCCAAAAAAATAGTGGAACCCTGTATTATGGAAAGATTGGTGCAACAGCTGGGTTGCTCATTTGAGGAAAGATAAGACAAAAGGGGGAGGTATATTTTCACTTTTGCGGATGCTCTAATGGATTGTTTGATCCGCTTCAAGGGATTGGTTTGATTGTGTGACAAGGTGGAGCTGTAACACTTCGATATTTCGAGTATCGTAATTTTAAAGTTTCAATTTGGAATTTTGAAAATTATATATATTTTAAGTATTTTCGTAAATTATAGCTAGTATATATATTTTATTCCATCTTGAGTCGTAATAGTCTTAAGATGTCATTTCCGTCTTAATTGGCTTCGAGTCATTCCAATTCATTATATAAATCCCGAGTCAATCCCGTCTCATTTAAGTAAAATCCCGACTCATGTCTCTTACTATTTAAGAAATAGTTCCTCACAACATTTTTATTCACTCATCTTCCTCACACAAACCTTAACATTCATGGCCTCCATTAAAATAGTTTCAATTCACTAAAATCATCATATCTCCTTCGTTTCTTGTCCGCTTTCGACGAATTTTATAGCAATCTTATCCTCTAACTGTAACATCCCGCATTTTCGTAAAGGAATATTTAATAATTTAAAGTAATTTCCGGAATTTAATAATATTTTTAATAATAGTCGTAATTTATATTTTTAAGATTTCTGTTAAGTTTCGTCTTAAAATCATTTAATCTTAAGACGCCTCGTTTATTTAATAATATCCCGTCTTAAGTTTCCGCTTCACTTAAATAAAACAAACCCGACTCAAGCTTTTAAAAGACAGCCTAAAACCCTTATAAGGACTCATCCATCGACATCCCCTTCCACCTTATTTCATTTCACCGTAAAACATCAAAACACCATTTCATCTTTTTCTCAAGCTTAGAATCGACATCTCAAGGCCTTCCCGAACTCGTATCGAGGTAAATTTTATATATTCGGAATCCTCGCAAAATTTATGATCTTTCTATCACTTTCGTTTTCAGTTTCGCGAATCTTCATTTCGGGGCTGTTTTGCCCTAATCGCAAAATTACCCTCTTAATCCGTGTTTTTGTGCTTCTAGGTGGTGCTCGTGACAACCCGGAGGAAGAGCTAGTGATTGTTGAAGAGGAACCCGGTGAACTCGCGAAGTAAAGGTGACTATTATGAGTAACTCGGCCTATTTTGTTAAATTAGCATGCTTTATGTTAAGATTGATGTGTTCTTATGTTTAGAGGCATGAGATAGGTTACAAATATGTTTAGTATGCTTATTATACAGATTGTTGTTGTTTATTTATGTTAAATTCATCATTTGGGTTGATTTTGGAGTATACATGTAAGACCGGTTTAATTTGGGATCTTGTTGTAAATTCATTAAATGGAAGTTTGTTTACATGTTCATATGCTTATTTGATGTGATATTCATGCTAGGTATGTTGATTTTATGATTGGAATTAAGGTTTGGGAGTATTTCTATGGGTTTTGGATGAATTGGAATGTCGCAAGTAGCATTTTCTGTGTACAGGGACTCTGAGCCGGTCAGCCTACAAGCGGCCAGTCAACAGGCTTAGAGTCCTATGTGTGTTAGGTGGCTTTGTTGATGAGGGGTCCTGAGTCGGTCGACGGGCAGCCGGTCGACAGGCTTAGTGTTGGAAACTAAGTTCCTGATTTTATACTCAAAACTAATGTGAGTTTTGTTTCTTTAAGTTTAGGTTATAAAACTTAATAAGATCTTATGCATGCATGATGATATCATAAGATGTGATTGTACTTACATTGGTTTTAGAAGGTTTATACTCAATAATCACCTATTATTTGAGTCTTCAATAACCGAAATATATACCCTTATAAGGATCTAACAAAAATCGTCTCCAAAAGATACGTATCAAGGACCCGATCTCAAACTAAGACTATTTTTGTTACTAGAAAATTAGAATTAGTATACTAGAATTAATAATAATATTACTCTTATAATATTATTAATATGGAAATAATTTCTTACTTGAAGAACTAGTTTTCTTAGTATTGCTAGTATGAAGGAGGTTGTAGTATGATATGAGTGTAAGCATCAACTAAGAACTAGTCTCTAGAATGGAATGTGTAGTGTGTGTATTTAAGGAGCAAAAATGAGCTTGTTGCTCACTTCTTGGCCGGCTCTCACAAGCCACAATGGCCTATGCATGCCTCTCTTTTACTTACACAAAGGCAAGAATATGCCTTACACATTCCTTACATTCTTACACACCTATTTATCACTTACACACACAATCATTTTGCACATACAACCTCCATATACACACAATACTACACGGCTGAAATGAGGTCTAAAATGGACCCATTTTATCTTTCTCAATTGTGTTAATTTGTAACATGTCACACATGTCTTATAACACATGACCCAATTTGTTAATTATGCAATTTTAACTATTAAAATCCATATTTTACAAATTTATTACATTTAAATAATTATACTAATAATTCAAAATTATTATTGTATAAAAATGTAATATCATAATTTAATTGCAACTCTTTGTAATTTTATGATCAACCGTGTTCATTCTCAATTTAATCGTTTCCCAAACGAATAAATAAAACCGAGTAATAAAACGATTTTATTACTTTGACTTTTATTATTATAATTCAATTATAAAATATTCGTCATGTAAAATTATTCCCAATTTCTAGTTATTAATTAATTCGTATCCAATACAATATTAATTAATTATTCCATTGAGACGGAATTCCCTAAAGATATGACCTTAAGGGATCAACTGATCACCACCATCACATGACGATAATGTCAAACTCTAGACAGCCAATCATTATCGATAAATGTTGATCAGTCGACTTTAAAAGAGTAACACTCCCAGTTGTGTTTCATTCAAATGAGTTTTAATTATGTCAACACACTATTGTCGAGGACACTTGCTCCAACACTTAGAGCCCTATGGGGTCCTGAGTCGGTTGACAGGCAGCCGGTCGACAGGCTTAGAGGCCTATGTGTTGATTGTGAATTTGTTAAGTGAGGCACTTAGCCGGTCGACAGGCTTAGAGTCATATGTGTTGATTGTGAAATTGTTGAGTGGGACTCTCAGCCGGTCGACCGGCAGCCGGTCGACAGGCTTAGAGCCCCTCTTCTTTATTTGTCAAATTTGGTAATATGAGTGGGACTCCCAGCCGGCTGACAGGCAGCCGATAGGCCTAGACCGGCTGAGAGCCCTTGTTGTCTCTAAAATCATTTGTAACTTTTGTTTTATGATTCGGATTCCGTTAATTCTTCTTCCGTATGGTTCGTACGCTTGTTTGGAGTCCACACTAAAATCATTCGTATCTTTTGATTCACATGTCGAATTCTATTAATTCCTTTTCCGTATGCTTTGTATGCTTGTTTAAGGTCCCAGGAGTTCGGGCGGCACTATATTAGTTTCGGGAATAGAGTGAGGATAGAGACCTCCCGGTCGGGCAACCGAAAGGGAAACCGGCTCTCCCTCGACTTAGTTCCTGGGGTCAATTAAGTGTCGATTGGATGCTTTTCAAGAGTAGACCTTTTATCATTTAAAGTTGTTGAAGTCCCAGATGTTGGGCGACATTTATGTTGGGTTCAGGAATGGATTTAAGGATGAAAGACCCCCCGGTCGGGCAACCGGAAGGGAGACCGGCTCTCGCCTCAAATTAGCTTCCGAAGTCAACTAAGTGTTGATTGGTTGTAGTTAAGGAATTGATTGTGATTTAGTGAGTAGCCTCCTTGGGAGATTTGGTTGTTGAACCGCTTAGTGGTTGGTTCGTTGTGTTTGTTCGTGTGAACCCCTTAGTGGGTGGTTCCTTCTTTTGGATGAACCCCTTAGTGGGTGGTTCTGTCTTCTTCGTGCGAACCCCTTCGTGGGTGGTTCTGTTCCGCGTGAACCCCTTAGTGGTTGGTTCTAGCTTAGTGGTCGAACCCCTTAGTGGGTGGTTCTGTCTCTTTGATGAACCCTTAGTGGGTGGTTCGGTCTGTTCGGCGAACCCTTTCGTGGGTGGTTCTGCCTTTTGTCGAACCCTTCGTGGGTGGTTCTTTCTCCTTGTTGAACCCCTTAGTGGGTGGTTCATTGTTCTGGGGCCGAACCCCTTCGTAGGTGGTTCGTGTGTGTTTTGTGTTTAGCTGCCTAAGTTGGGGTATAGTGTTAGACATTGCTGAATGATTGTATATGCTTGCCTGAGTTGGGGTACTGTGCTATATACTGCTGATATGTTTTTAGACATGATTGAGTTGTAGTTCGTTAGCTACTTGCATGAGTATGAGAAGAAGAGTTATTGTTGGAGTACTTCACATGATTTGTTTATGTTGGAGTATAATGATTGTATTTATATGTTCTGTGTTGTATGACAATAGGTGGCTATGAGAGCTCTAGTCACTCCCCACTGACTGTGGCGCACATGTTGTATGTGTGTAGGTACTTGATGCTGTTTGCAGGGGGTTACGTTGAGGCTAGCGAGCGATGATCCTTCATCGTCATGATTTTACCCATTCGTTAGCTAGACCTTAGTTTTTATGATTTATGTATTTTGTGCCTGTAGGGATATGCTATCCCGGGCTGCTTTTGTATTGTACTTTAATACTTATTTATGTTCCAGTATTGTTTATAGCACCTCGCATGTTTAGTTTGTTAAAAAGTTTTAATTCCGCTGCATTTTTAGTACTTTGTATGTTTACTATTTCCGCTTTCGCGAGGGGTTTTACACTGACCGTCGTCGTCGTTTCGACGTAAGAAAATCTTATGAAACGGGAATACAAAACCTTGGTACGTCCTCAAATTCACGTCCAAAACAGGCCTAGAATTTCGTGCACACATTACCCAATGTGATAGTTTTCGTTTTGGTCATCTTAGGTTCCATCATTCACTTTTTATCAATCGTCCTAAAAGTTAGCAAAGGGAAGTCAACAAGCAATGTAAGGTGAAGTGTGATGGCAGCCGTTTTTGTCAAGGCAAAGCTTTACCCAATGTGTCTGATACCCGTCTTTGTGGGTGTCAAAGATAAAATTTATAGTTCCGAACTAAGACTAACATAAGCTAGTGGAAGTACGGGTCGAACCACAAGGAGGAAGGGAGATGTTAATTGTTCAAGTCTTTAGTCTAAGGTAAAGAGGGTTTTGTTGGTGATTGAGAATTAAACTAGCGACAAAAGTAACAAAAGTAAAAGCAATGACTGAAGTAAAGATGTAAACAAATGAAGAAAGAATGTTAGGATGTTTAGGTTGCTATATCTACGATGGCAAACAATCTAGGTAAGTCCGTATTGCGGTCGCGTAGGGGGTATAACAAGTTCTTTCGGTCCGAGTTAACTAGGTAAAACATCATAAAATAGACACGCATCAAATTTCCCCAAGCCAAACCCTTGCTTGTCCTCAAGCAAGAAATAGAGTCGATCTTAGAAACTAATGGAACGAGTTCCATCTCAGAGCGAAATGCAACTGTAAAGCCTAAACCAGTTTAATGCAAGATCGATAACCAATTAGTAAACCGAATCATGCAAACGAGTTATGAAGTTGTCAAAAACTTGTTAATCCATCAACTATAGAGACTTATCAAAATGCACTCTCGACCTTCGCGGGTCGCTCAAATCACACAATAAGCATGGGTGAGTATATATGTAAGGATAGAAAGAAGTAAATCTGTAATGACACTCACCTAGCTTCGACCCATAAGAACATGGAACTCGTAGAATATGGATATGATTCTACTAATAACATGCCAATTAGCAAGGCTTAGGCATAAACAGATGAGAAAACAATGTCATCATTGAAATACTATCGTTCCGACTCAACCTATATGCTAAAATAAACGTGCTTTTTTTGAAATTATTGAAACTTTTTAATTTATTTTTTTTTGGTTTTTTTTATATGTAAGGGAAATAAAACAACAATGCAAACAGAAATGCAGTAAACGTGAAACAGGAATGCATAAAACATGTGAATGCAACTCAAAACCCTTCCCCAAACCAAATTACACAATGTCCCCATTGTGCAAAAGCATATGCAAAGAATCAAAGAAGAACGGGAATTTGTGTAAAATGACTAAGGAGAACAAAAGGAAGGAATAACTCACAAAGTGATCGCGCGAACGGAAACCTCCCCAAACCAGCGTAAGTTAGGAGGTTTCGGTAGCCAGCAGTGCTACCACAAGGACCTGAAAAGGACAAAAAAGACAACCCTTCTTCGGGAATTAAAAGCATTGGGCGGTAAATAAGTAATCAAAAGTAAAGGGATAGAAGAAAATAAATGTGAAAATGAAAGAATAGAAAGAAAACCCCCCTAAAATTACATTCACGCTCCACGAGACGACCAAACAAAGGCGTCAAACTATGCAGTAGCAGCATTGCATTGGTGGTCGACCGACCAAATGTTCGAGTCGGTCGACCAATAGTCGAAGGACAGAAAGTTCCTGGAATGCAGTCACTGGTCGGTCGACTGACGCATCTGGTCGATCGACCAGTCCACCTGAAGGAGAGCTCATTTTTCTTCAAATTAACTCAATGAATTGAGTTAACTCAGATCCCAAACCTGTAAAAGCACGAAATAACGTGCCCAAAATTCGTGCAAAACCCAAAAGTAATAGTCCAAAGTCTTAAAACGAAGCAACCAAAAACGAAAAACTAAGTCTCGCACACAAAAACAGTAAATAGTCTTAAAACAGAAATGAAAAGTCTTAGACTTTGAGCAATGAAGGGAAATCATCCGCGAAAGATGCGGAAAATTTCGGACCAAGGTTTCTGGCTACACGAAGTAGCTTCTACGGTGCTCATCTCCATAGAAAAACATGTCCCAACTTCGCCACGTAGCATACTTGACGGTTCACCAGTTCTAACATCGCTCCTTGTTTGGCCATCATCCTCCTCATTCAGTTCAAAAGTGGACTTTGTGACCTTGATCGACTCTTTCTCCTCGAACTCCTCATCTGGCTCTTCATCCGTGCCATAGCTCAAGCATCCATTATTATTATTATTATTATTATTATTATTATTATTATTATTATCTTATTATCATTATTTTATTATTATGATTGTTTTATTATTATTATTAATGATATTATTATTAGGATTGGGTAATTTTATGTTAATGATATTATTAGTATTATTAGTATTATTAATCATATTTTAGCAATTAGTATATTATTGTTATTATGTTTATTCTTAATTATTTATGTTGTTGTGATATTGATTTAGTAATAATCGACTAATTGATCGTATGCTATTTTTAGTAAATCTATAAATAGTAAGTTTATATTTGATTAATAGTAATTGATATGTATAGTTAATTAATGGTAATTGGTATGTAGATGGGTATGTTTATATGTGTATATTCACTAGGTGTTATACGTAAATCTTTTATGAACATGATCAAGTGATTTAGTAGTGTTGATTGTATGAGTAGAATTTAATATGAGTAATATTTATAGGAACGGAAATTGAAGTGGAATATTTCTAGACGGTGGTTGCTATTTGCAGACTTGCTATCCAGGTAGGATACACTGGTACGTATTCTATGAAGGTTATATGCATGAATGGTTGTATTACGTGTTGTGAATGCAAGCATGTTCATATGAGAATGATATTTAAGTATTGATTGTTAATGTTGCATTCATGAGCATAGCATATGCATTGGTTACTGAGAAAGTTATAGTCAGATATTGTTCTGATATAAAGCCAAGGGTGGTTCTGCAGACCAGGACTGGTGTCTTATCAGCTATTGAGCTGGTGTTCGGTGACGACCGATTATAGTCTGTTGGGAGGTTCGGTATGGCTTGGTGTTTCGGATTTGAGATTGAGATTGTGATTGAGCTCGAGCATATCATGGCATTTGCATATCATATTTGTTGCATTATTTATTATTGTGTTATCCTACTCAACCGCGAGGTTGACAGTGTATTCGTTTACACCTACGATGATCTGGAATGGGGAGTAGATTCTACAGGTCAGAGACAGATGGACTAGGAGCTTGGGGAAGGAGAGAGACATGGCTTGGACCTACTTAGAATTAGATCACATACTTAGATGTTATCAGTAGTACTTTTATTCTTTGCGTAATAGTTGTAATATTAAAAGTTTAAATTTAATCAGTTTTTATAAAAAGTACTTTGATTTGTTTACTTTGTTATTCACTACCTTGGACATTACGAGATGGTAACAACTCTATTTATTTGAGAATGTCTTGCTAAAGGCTCTTAAATAAATGGGGGTGTTACATGTTAACCGGCTATCGTAACTATGTAATGTATTATTCGTATTTGGATATCCGATATGAACGATCGGACTTATATATATATATATATATATATATATATATATATATATATATATATATATATATATATATATATATATATATATCAGTAATTCATGTCTAGTGATATGCGGAATGTGTTGCCCCAAGCCATGAATGACATGTAGTTATGTGTTGCAGTTGTAAATATTGAGTTATATGGTTGATTTTACTTTCAGTTTCGAAATCTTTACCGTGTTCTAGGTGACAATTACAGTTGAATGAGGAATGAATGTTAATATGGTGCAAAGCGATGCCTATGCTTCAAATGTTATGTCAACATGTTTTGGAAGAGGAATTGATGAGTTTCGAAGGAAGTAATGTGAAATTTTAAAGTAACCAAAATTTTAATAAGTTTCCTGAATGCTACCTTGTTTGTACGGGCTGCCATCTTAAATGTGTTCCATATATGTATATGAAAATTTTATGTATGATAACCTTTTGAGTTAGCTTCCCAATGCTTTTGGTTTCCAGTTAATAGGAGCTATATTTTGAGAGAAATAAATCTTTTAGTTGACAGTGGTCAGATTGTTACGGCACAGTTCCGTTTGACCCATGTTTTTGTAAAGGAAATCATTTAAAACGTGGTCATTGTTTATGCATAATTCCAACTCCACTGTTTAGAATATTCGTTCACGTTTTCAAAATAATAAGCCAAGTAAAATCTCAACGAGTCGTTATTTAATTGTGATTTTTGCAAGTGCCCCAATTTTCTGTTGAATTGCTGTAAAGTTCCTGTTCAGACCAATTGAGTTGTAAAAATTGTTATAAATAATTCCCTTGAGATATGAATTCAATTCTTTTTCCTATGATTAACTAATTCATTACATTTTCTGAAAACTATAATAGCTGGCAAGATAGCTAAGCGGTTATTTAATTATGATTTTTGTAAGTTGTTGCATAATGTTTAATTAGTGAAATTGTGAGTTATGTAAGTTTCATATAAAAGTTTAATGAAATATTATTTATGCAATGTGACCACGTGATATCCTGATATGGCATTAGTAACATGAATATGAACCATACCGTATGATAATGTAACCTGGCTTATTTCGTCAAGTTTATATAAAATAGTTTCAATTATACCAACGCTCTTACCTTCTAGTGTTATGGCTCAAAATAATTATGTGATGTTCATATGTGATGTTAAAATCATGTTTGTCAAAGAAGAGTCTTGCCAAATGGTAGAATGAAATTTAACTGGTAAACTTATTAGCATGATATAACAATCTAATTATTATACGTGATTGTGATTATTTTGAACAATGTGAATCTTGTTGATGTTCTTTCGTATATTAATGGTACATCTTTGTCTAGTTTCCTGCGACAAAAGTCCTTATAATTTCTCCATGTATATTGTTATGCTACAATGTGAATTGCATATTACTATATTCAAAACTTGCTCACAATGTATTGAATTATTAATTGGTTGACATGTGATTATGGAGGTACTAGTCTTGTTTCGAATTACAGCTTGTAAAATTGTCTTTTGACTCGTGTTTATAAATTGCCACAAATTACCACTTCAATGTTTCAAAATGTTTTCAAAGTGAAGATTATCCATGACAACGCTTGATGTTTGATAATTATGGTGATTGTTGGCGATATGACAAATTCTGTAGCTACGTGTTCATGGTATCCTACACGGATAGATAATTATTGCGCATTATATAAACCTCTTATAAATTTTTTATTTTAGTCATATATATTAATAGTTTCATGATAAATGATGTAATGTGGGGAGGTGAGAAATGTACCAATTGGTTTAACTTATTTATACCTAGGGATGTTAAGCTATCTTGCTAGTCTAAGAATGATGTATACCTCGAGAGATATGTCAATGCTCCATGTTTAATTACGTTAATTAATTTTGGCCTATGTCTCTTCTAAAATATGATTTTTGCCTCTATAATATGATTATGAACATGAAATGTTTTAATTTGTCAATGATGAGCTACGAGTTTAGTGATCGTCCACGTTGGTGTAAATATGTTAAGTTTATGTTAAAAATTTCAAGGGTATATAAGCGGTAACTACTCTGATTTTGTGTCACTGCGTAACAAGATCCTACCAATCCTATTATAATTATTATTATTCGAGGTTGTATATATATCTATCTGCAATTACTTGTCTTTTGTTGATATTAGTGATTTATTGAAATGGTGCAATTAATATTATCTTTATTGCTAATAATTCTATGTTTTCTACTCTTATGTTTAAATTGTTTGTGAGGTGGGTGATATCATGGGGTGCATTAGTGGATATGTTGAACAATCTTTTACGTTGAAAGTTAAATTGTTAGAAATTACAATAATTAGCTAAATGGTGATTTGGGTTGTTTCCAACGGACAATAATTTGGAAAGTCTTGGGTTTATTCCAATGTTTTCTTATGGGAAAGTTGTGCTTATCTTTGGCTAAGATTTATGTGATGTATGAATCGGTATTTTGAGTATGAACTTTGAGCGGATGCAATTATTGTACTATCCGGGATTGAATTTATGTATTGGGTTTAATTGTCGTTTCTTTGACCTTGACTCGTGGGTGAGTAACTTGGAATTTATACTCTAGGGGTTGAACATGGTTCTTTGAACCTTTGACAATTTCTATATTGAAATTGAGATGGAAATTGGTTACAGGTATTGAGTTATGCGTATTGGGCCGTTGTGCTATATTTTTTTTACGATCCAGTGTGACCAGGTTATCGAGTTATATCTTACGAGTTGAAATCGATATTGAGATGGAAGTTTGGTCTTGCAGTTTTATTCCGCCAGTTTACACACCCCATGTCTTTGGTCTTAAGTTCGATGATGAGAATACGATACTTGGTTACTTGGAGTCGGATTTTTAGAGTAATGAGTAAGACGGAGGAATGTACTGGAATTTTTTGTTTATAATGGGGTTACGGGGACGTAACCATGTTTTAAGGAGGATAGGAATGTAAGATCTTCATGATTTATGATATGGCTAGTTGTTGTGACATAGCGTATTGGTATGTCGTGATTGTTTGAACATACTTGAAAATCTTGATTTCTATTGGTATGCATTTTATTGTTATGCATTTTATTGTTATGCATTTTATTGTGTTTCGTGTAGAATCCTTTAGTTTAGTATACGATTAACTTTGTTGACAAAGTTTTTTTTACGAGGGTAGAATGTAAAATTTCGTGTTTTAAAGTACCTTTATTAGTTTTGATGTTATATGGTATCACGTTTTGTGTTCATTACATGCCTAGTGACCAGATTGTTGACCATGGGATGGTGAACTGGACGAAGTTCATTTTAAGGAGGGAAGACTGTAATACCCGTATTTTCATAATTTATAATAATGAGTTGTTTATATTATTTTCAAGATGACATATAATTATATATAAATTGTTAAACGTTGCTAGTTGTTATTTGTTATAAATACTTGTTAAATTTTAAGTTGCGACTTATGAACGGGAATTAGTATTTTATGTTATCGGGATACGTGATGGGCTTGGGCTTACGATTTATACGTGATGGGTGGTGTAACTGTGCAATGCATCAAAGAAGGAAAACAAAAATAAAACCCTAATGCTTGTCCTACTCCTTCACCCATCGACAAATCTATCATAACAAAACTCAAAACCCTACTTCTCTTTCACGACCCCTGCCTCTATTCCTTCCTGCCTTCCTTCATCAACAAACTTAACCCTACTATGAACCATGAGAAGCACAAAGGAGAAGGAAAAACGACTTAGAACACCATCTGATGCGTGTCTATTTTATGATGTTTTTCATCTATTTTTACACGCATTTGGTCGCTCATTTACTATGTTTTAGCCTTTATTTCCCAACAATCGTGTACTTTCGTATTTTTATGCACTTTTGCAGATTTATGCGGAAAATGGACGATTTAGCACCAAATTCATGTCCTCGAGTCTTTTGCATAATTAAGAAACGATGGAAAGTCAACTGAAGTCTTTATTTAAATGCCAAAAGTCAAAACAAGAAGAAATCCGAAGAATTCCATACGGAGGCGGTCGACCGACCAGCTAAACGGGTCGACCGACCAGCCCTGATCTCCATAAAAGTCCAAATCTGAAGAAAGCCCAAGAATTCAACAAAGTCCGTAAAGGAGGTCGACCGACCTCAGCAAAGCCCAGAACAATTCTTTTCGGAAATAAATTAGAAGTAGAGTCTTTAGGAAACTCTAAGTTGTGCCCTATATAAACTAATCTTGTGATTAGGGTTTAGTATCAATTGACATTCATATTCAATAATCAAGTTTTATTCATACATTCAGTTCTAGAGAGATTCAATAATTCAGTTATTATTCAGTTATTATTAGAGTTTGTAATCTTTCAACAATTCTCAAGCATTCAATAAAGTTTGTTCCTTTCTGCCCTAATTCCGATTGTGGTAATTACTCTTTTAATCTAGCTTTATTATTGTTATTATTTTTATTACATTCATTTAAGTCAGAATCTCAAGCTTTATTAATTCTTGCATGTTTAGATTATTTACTATGTTTACCATGTTTAATCCCGTTTTCATAATCGTCTTAACAACCATGAGTAGCTAATTTTCATATGTTAGGATGTAGGGGATAATATGCATAGGTAGAATAAATTCCGAAACCGACTTGTAGCAGAGCCGCGGTCGGCCGACTGGAATAGCTGGTCGGTCGACCGAGGCTGTGGTCGGCCGACCGGAATAGATGGTCGGTCGACCACTTGCGTTTGTATCCTGTTTCGTCTTTCTTTGTTGACTATAATACCCTACAATGAAACTGAAAGGAGACTTGTATGATGTTAGTAATGACCTACCCAAGATTGAGAGATACGGGAAGGGCATTGGTTTACACCTTAAGACGGCTAGGTTACTTAAGACTGAAAGGTATGTGACCTAGGATTTAGGAATCACCCTTATTGTTGACACCCAATAATTGTGAGACCTAGGAACTAATAGCATAGGCCGAAAGGAGCTATTAGGTAGCATAGACCTAAAAAGATATGTTACACCCCCTTACGCGACTGCAATACATGTTGACTTTAGGATTTATATTACCTTAGCTATTTATTACCCAAACATCCTAGCATCCCCTTTTATTATATTTTATTCTCATCTTTATTTCTTGTTTTATTTTAAATCTTGCTTAGACTTAGTAATCAACAATCAAACCCCCCAAATTTGTTACCTTTAAACATTAACATTCAAACAATAAACATTCCCCACCTCTCTGTGGTTCGACCCTGACTTTCACTATCTATAGTTTAAGTTTAGGAATTATAAATTTATCTTTGGTACCCTCAACGACGGGCATCAAATTTTGGCGCCGTTGCCGGGGAGGTGACGCCAGTGTTTATTGTTTTTGTTTTTGTTTCTCTTTGTTTAAGGAACTTTTCGTTCCTTAAACCTTCTCACCGTTTTCTTGTAGTTTCCATCTTATGCGCAGGTCAGTTCAAGGAGAACTCCTACCACTGGACCACGAGCTAGAGAGGACTCTTAGAGAAAGGAGAAAGCAACTTCTAGCAAATCAGGAAGGGGGATCACCATCTTCCTTATTTCAAGAAGACCTTTTCGAACAACAATCTTTACCATGTTCACCGAAAACACCACCTTCACAACCAAATTCACCCAACAATCCACCTTCACCAAAAACACCACCTTTTACCTACTTTCCAGTTTTTCCGAAAGAAGAAGAGAATATGGCAGAAGAAGCTACTATTGCCAGTCACTCCATGCCTCAGGCAAAGGACCTATACAAAGGGTTCACTTTACCTGCAGGTACTGGGAAGCCATTCGAGGCCAAGCCTGCCTACATTACTATGGTTGAAAGAAACCAATTTGGAGGCTCGGCCAATGAGGATGCTGCAAAGCATATCAAAATCTTCACAGATTACATATGCTCTATTGCACCCCCAGAAGGAGTGACGCAGGACCAGATTAAGCAAACCATGTTTATCTTCTCCCTTAGGGACTCTGCGAGAGAGTGGTACAGAGATCTAGACCGCACTGCTGCGGGAGTCACAGATTGGAATACCCTAGCCTTAGCATTCTACAGGAAATATTATTCTGCATCAAAGACTAATGCTTTAAGAGCGCAGATTACAAATTTCAAGCAAGACCCCAATGAAGATTTTAGTGAGGCGTGGGACTGGTTCAAGAGACTTGTTCGATCCATACCACATCACGGATTCGAACAATGGTTTCTTTGCAACCAGTTCTACAATGGCCTCTACGATGACAACAGGGCCTATCTAGATGCTGCAGCTAATGGGAGATTCCAAGATAATTCAGGAGAGACTAAGGGTCTCAAATTGATAAAAGATGTTGCTGTACACCGTGCTGAGCATGGTACTTCCAGAGGAAATCAAAGGAAATCTGAATACAACCTATCAGCAATTGAGGCCTTGACAGCCAAGTTGTTAAAATTTGAGGCTGGAGGAAAATTTGATCTAGGGAGTGGAAGTAAGGGCGGTATTTATCAGGTGAACGCCGTTCAAGATGGACCCTTTGCTTGTGAGAGGTGCGGTGGAGAAGGGCACGTGTCAAAATTCTGTACTTCATCCAATGAAACATGTGCCGCTTTTCAACATTATCGTGGGAACAATGTCTATGACCCGAATAATAATAATGTCCATCCCAACCTAAGGTGGACTAGCCAGAATGTTCTTAACCCACAACATATGCAACCTCAGCAAAATTCCACATATATCCCCCCACATAAGCAAGGTTTTCAAAAACCACCCTTCAACCCTCAACCACCTTCTAATCCACCACCCAACACGGAAACTCTTATCCAAAATCTTATTGGGTTGGTTCAAAAGGAGTCACAGGCTAGAGAGGCAGGGATGAAGATGTTAGAATCTCAGATTGCTCAAATCGCGAGCAAGAATGATACTAGGGCTCCGGGTCAACTTCCGACCAAACCGGACCAGAAAAAAGAGACTCTAAACGTCGTATCCTTAAGAAGTGGAGCCAAAGTGGGGGTTGAGAAAGAAAAACAGAAGAATAGCAGAAAGAGCGGTCGACCGACCGAAGATCCAGGTCGACCGACCACAGAACGGAATCCGGAAATTTCCGCTGAACAGGAGAGCGGTCGACCGACCGAAGCTGATGGTCGACCGACCGCCGAGGCAGAGCCAGAGACTCCTTTTCGTCCAGAATTGCCAGATAACTTAAGAGATTTTCTTTTTAGGGGTGATAATACCCCTAGGTTTCTGAAGAGAGCTGCAAATACTGAGTCTTCAGCCGCTCCTTTCCCAGAAAGACTTGTACCTTCGAAGGATCAGGTATCTTTTGACAAATTTAAGGATGTGATTCGTTCATTAAACGTTCAAGTCCCTTTTCTAGAATTAGTTCAAAAAGTTCCTTCTTATCTTAAATTTATGAGATAGCTTTTGTCAAGAAAGAGGTCTCTAGAAAAGTTTGAGTCGGTGGCCCTCACTGAAGAGTCATCTAGTTTTTTATCACATGTCATTGCCCCTCACAAATTAGAGGACCCTGTTAGTTTTTCTGTCCCCTGCAATATAGGAACCTTCCCAGTTAAGAAGGCTCTATGCGACTTAGGTGCTAGTATAAGTGTCATGCCCCTAAGCGTCGCCTTAAAACTAGGAATGACCGAATTTGCAGTGACCAGTATGACAGTCCAGATGGCAGATCGTACATCTATGGAACCTATAGGGGTGTTGGAAAACATCCCTGTGCGTATTGACAGGTTTTTCTTCCCAGTTGACTTCGTAGTTTTGGACATCCCAGAGGATGCCCATATACCTATAATTCTAGGAAGACCTTTCCTTCACACCGCAGGTGCCATTATAGATGTAGGCACTGGGACTTTGACCTTTAAAGTAGGAAAGCATTCTATTATATATGGCCTATCTTATAGGAAAAAGGATGCTATGACCCCCATTACATGTAATGCTATCACTTCTGAAAAGAAGTATGAGGTCGTCACTACTTCTCCTACTTTAGTACCTGTTCCTGTATCTGTTTTTACACCTCCGCCCCAGATTGGGAGCAATATGGAGGACACTTCTATTGTGGATAATGCAGGAATTGGTTTGGGGAAACCCAAAGTAGAGAAAGTCATAGTCCAAAGAGGAGGAATGGGATGTCTAAGCTATAAAGAAGATGAGGACCCAGACGTCGTGGATCGAGAGGAGAAGAAGAAGAGGAGGCAAGCTCAAGAGGAGAGACCGTCGCATATGCTTTGCGACGGCGGACAGAAGAAGTGTTTTGTTACTCAAACAAACACTGTGGAGACTACGGCATGTCGTCAAAGGCCGTGGTCGGATATTTTCCGCATCTTCAGCGGATAGTTTTCTTTTAGTTTCAATTTTAAGACAATTTACTTTTGTTGTGTGAGACTTTCTATTTTAGTGTGTTCGTAGTTTTAGAACTTTATGCTTGCATAGTTGAAGACTTTAGACTTGTTTCTGGGATCTCGCGCATTTGCGGGCGCATATACTTTTCTTGCGTTTTCAGGTTCTACGAAGAAAAGAAGACCGCTGGGACACAGACGGTCGACCGACCAGATACACCAGTCGGTCGACCTAGTCGCTGTATCGCTGAAATTCCTGTAGTCTACAGGAAGGTCGGTCGACCTGTTATCTGGGTCGGTCGACCTTCTGTCCGTCGCAGTCTTTCGTTTTCTTCCTCGACAACCGTGCAACCGTCTTTTGTATTTCAAGTGACACTACTAGCCACCAAAACTTCCCAGCTTACGCTGGTTTGGGGAGGTTTTTCTCATGCGCTTCATAATCCAGTGAGTTCTTTCCATATTTTCCTTGGTTTTATTTTTTTTCCTTGCATCTCTCCTTTAATTTTCTGAAACCTTTACTTAGGCTAATGCACAATGGGGACATTGTGCGGGTTGGTTTGGGGAATGGTTTCGTGTCACATGCATTGCATTTTGTCACACGTTTATTGCATTTCTGTCTTGCATTGTTCTTTTCTTTATTTTCTCTACCTATACAAAAGAAAAAAAAAAATGAAAAAAAAAAAAATTCAAAAATTCCAAAAAAATGCACGTTTATTTTAGCATATAGGTCGAGTCGGAACGAAAGTATTTCAAGGATGATTTTGCTATCTTACATGTTTGTGCCTTTACCTTGCCTTGTCAACTTGTTTTAATATAAGAGTTTTTTGCATATCTACGAGTTTTTGTCAACTTACATATCTTAAGACTTGACTTTTACCTTGGCAGCATACTATACATTCTAAGGTTTAGAGCTTATTTCCTGGTTTCATTCTTAAACCAGTTGTCTAGGATGTGAGTAGTACTCCCCTTGGAACATGTTACATCAATATGCATAAACATGAACTTGAATTGCTATATACTTGTTTTACTATCTCGTTTTGTGAGTTTTGATACGTGCATTTGGGATCCCTTTTCTCATATTTACCCATAAGCTTCACATAGCCAAAATTGCCTTTTTATTCCCCCAAAACTACATCCCATACTTAGCCTACCCTTCCAAGCTAGTATTTGTGGTCATTGGATTATTTTTTTTGAGGCATCTTGGTTTATATGCTATCTTGAACAAAAAGAGAAAAGAAAGAAAGCAAGAAAGAAAAGAAAAAGAACAGAAAAATTCAGAGAAAGAAAGAAAGAAAAGAAAAACGAAAAAAATCAAAACATACAGGAAGCCGGTCGACCGACCTCCTTCATGGGTCGGCCGACCACCTGACAGCATCAGAATGAAACAAAATCGTCCCAAAATCCCTTCCTTTTATTTGTTATCACTCCCGTGCCTCATTCAAAATATTTGGGAGTCCTTTCTTATATTTAATGTGAGAGTTGTGCTACAAAAGAGCACTTTCTTAATATCAAGAAGTCGTGAAATATGTTGTTGGGAATTGGTTTTACTAGCTTGGCTACTAACCCCACAAATCCAAAAACATCTTAACCACTTCTACCTTTTACCTCACATATCTTTCATACCTCAATTGCATGTATCTAGGCCACTTAAATGAGATTGTTATACAAAATTGTAGAATTCTTGTTCATGTTAGATTGCAGGCATGTTTTCATAGGGTCGCAGTTAGGTGAGCGTCATTACAAATTTACTTCTTTCTATCTTTTACTTATACTCACCCTTTGCTTCATGAGTGTCTCGAGCGTACCGCGAGAGTCCATGGTATAAAGTCTCTATAGTCTTTATGTTTGCAAGTTTGACGACCATATAACTCGTTTGCATGATTTGAATACTTTCTCATTTTGTACTTGGCATTGGTTTAGGCTAACATGTAAATTTCGCTCTGAGATTGAAATCGTTCCATTAGTTAGGATCGAGTCTATTTCTTGCTTGAGGGCAAGCAAGGGTTTGGTTTGGGGAATTTGATGCGTGTCTATTTTATGATGTTTTTCATCTATTTTTACACGCATTTGGTCGCTCATCACTACAACAAATTGACACTTGCGCCACGATTTATGCCACGGGAATTTATAATTTCTGGCTAAATTTTGTTTAGCCACGGGAAAAAATTCATTCACTATTTTAGAAAAATTTTATGCCATGGGAAAATTTTTCCCGTGACAAATAGTCAATTGCGCCACGATTTAGGTTACAGTCGTGGCTAATAATCATTTTTGCCACGAACAATGTCACACCCATGGCAAATATATATTTAGCCACAGATCATTCCGTGGCCAATATTTCTTTAGCTACGGCTTACATATTGTCCGTGGCAACATATTTGTTTAGCCACGAAAATAGTAACAAACACCAGTGGCTAAGATTTTCTTCAGACTTTTATCAAGATATTTCATATTAAGGTAAACGTAAAAACTTGGTTTTGTAAGAAATAAAAGGAAAATACAAAAACTGAATGAAACTTAATCAAATATACATAATATGAAAAATTTAAATGTAAAATTTTGAAAATATTTTGATTAATTTAATAAATATTTGGTATTTGTTTTTTTAGTCTAATAAGAAATGTAAAACTTCTATAAAATGATACACACGTAAAGAAAATTACCATCGTCTTAAATTTTTTATTTTTTTTACAGACTAGAATAATATTTATTGATTTTTTCATAACATCGATAATTTAATAAATAATTAATTCTTTTTTTTGTTAAATTTTATAATATTGAATAACATTATTTAGAGACCGCATCACATTTAAAGAGAAAGTATGTCCAATTAAATATTAATTTATTAACACCTATCATTGAGAAGTCTGAAAATAATATATTGTTAAGTTTTTCATTAGAAAATTGATTTACAACTTTATTTGTAAAATATTTCTAGAAGAACTTGAATTCGAGATGTTAAATTGGAAAAAAATTGGGAAAGTTTTTAAGGAGAAAAAAAAAGAAAAGACAATTAGATTTATAATATGATTAAATAAAAAAAATTAGTCTAAAGAATTAAATTTAAAATGATTTCCAATAAGTCATTGAATAAAATGGAAAAAAAAAACATATTGATAGAATAACCGATATATAAAAATCAATATAGAAAAACATTTTAATTATTGAAAATGAGAGTATGAGCGTATCACACCGAAAAGTAAAATGGAAATTAAAATAATAGATTTACATGTGTAAATAATGTGAAATTTTGTTAACAAAAAAAAAATCAAGAATAATGAAAATAAATCAATTTAGAGAAAACAAAATTTTGTACGATCTTTTCTGTGTTTTTTGGCAAAAACTGATTATTTTCGAGTTAATAATGTCTTCGTCATTTTTTTAAAACTCGGTCATTGATACCGATATGTAATCATTATTCAAAAGTGATCATTAGTTAGTAAGAAGTGATTAAACTTTTTTTCGTTACAAATACGACGATCTTACAAATAGTATTTGTGTTGAAAAATATATGAAAAAATGGATAAAATAGAATAAAATAAAAATGCCGACAAATGAAAAAAAATAAAAAAAATATATTAGGGAAAAAAATATAAGGAAAGTTTGATTAAATAGTTTGGAGAAAATGGTTTTGTTGACTCGAGCAAAAAATAACCCGAGCATCATTAGTTGGGAGGTCAACATTGAAAATTCGAGTAATTTGAGAAAAATTATAATTTTTTTGCAAAAATATGTAAATCATTTAATTTTTTCGCAAAAATAATAGTGAAGGTAATTTAGAAAGAAACAAATATAATTTAAAAAGGTTTCAAAGTGTTAACTATATCAACAAGCTTAAGTTTCAATTTCGGTAGCTCATCATAATAACACCACAGTTAAGCGTGCTCAGGTGAGAGTAGTCTTGGGATGAGTGACCTCCTGGGAAGGATATATGATTCGCAAAAGTGAATGACTTCTGATTGTAAGTAACGAGTTGAGATAACTAGCCAAACAAGGATTAAACTTTGACAAGATTCCATATGTAACCAAATGTGTTTGGTAGTGTGGCGGTTGCTCACTTCATCCCTTAACCATGAGGTCAAGGGTTCGATCCCTACCCATGGGAATAAAGCAACTCTTTGGCCAGCCGTTTACCTCTTCGTGAGAGCACCCGCGGCGAGGGGATGATACACCGTTGTCGACGGTGGACATCCCGGTTTATTTAGAAAAAAAAAAGATTCCATATGTGAAAATATTTTCATTATAAGTAAAAAATAATATTTTTTATTTGTTTATTTATTTTTTATTTTTTTGTTTGCCACGAGAATAATTTTGGCCACGAGAATTAATTTTTGGCCACGGGAATTATTAGCCACGTGAGAATCTGTGGCTAAAAATATAATTTTAGCCACGTTTTTGTTTTTCCCGTGGCTATCTGTTAGCCACGGCCACTTGGGCCACAGAAGGTATTTCCGTGGCAAAGAGCTTTAGCCACGGGAAATTAGTACTTGCGCCACGAATTTAGCCGTGGCCCAAGTGCTCAATTGTAGTAGTGCATTTACTATGTTTTAGCCTTTATTTCCCAACAATCGTGTACTTTCGTATTTTTATGCACTTTTGCAGATTTATGCGGAAAATGGACGATTTAGCACCAAATTCATGTCCTCGAGTCTTTTGCATAATTAAGAAACGATGGAAAGTCAACTGGAGTCTTTATTTAAATGCCAAAAGTCAAAACAAGAAGAAATCCGAAGAATTCCATACGGAGGCGGTCGACCGACCAGCTAAACGGGTCGACCGACCAGCCCTGATCTCCACAAAAGTCCAAATCTGAAGAAAGCCCAAGAATTCAACAAAGTCCGTAAAGGAGGTCGACCGACCTCAGCAAAGCCCAGAACAATTCTTTTCGGAAATAAATTAGAAGTAGAGTCTTTAGGAAACTCTAAGTTGTGCCCTATAAACTAATCTTGTGATTAGGGTTTGGTATCAATTGACATTCATATTCAATAATCAAGTTTTATTCATACATTCAGTTCTAGAGAGATTCAATAATTCAGTTATTATTCAGTTATTATTAGAGTTTGTAATCTTTCAACAATTCTCAAGCATTCAATAAAGTTTGTTCCTTTCTGCCCTAATTCCGATTGTGGCAATTACTCGTTTAATCTAGCTTTATTATTGTTATTATTTTTATTACATTCGTTTAAGTCAGAATCTCAAGCTTTATTAATTCTTGCATGTTTAGATTATTTACTATGTTTACCATGTTTAATCCCGTTTTCATAATCGTCTTAACAACCATGAGTAACTAATTTTCATATGTTAGGATGTAGGGGATAATATGCATAGGTAGAATAAATTCCGAAACCGACTTGTAGCAGAGCCGCGGTCGGCCGACTGGAATAGCTGGTCGGTCGACCGAGGCTGTGGTCGGCCGACCGGAATAGCTGGTCGGTCGACCACTTGCCACTAGAATACATAAAACAGGCGACGGAAATTGGCGACTGAAGACAGTCGCCAAATGTAATTTGGCGACTGTCTTCAGTCGCCAAAGTTCTGTCGCAAGCCCTAGTCGCCCAAAAAAAATTGGCGACTGTTGTCAGTCGCCAAATTTGGCGACTGAAGATGTAGTCGCTATAGGAAGGAAAATGGCTACTGAAGGTGCAGTAGCCAAATTGGCGACTGAAGGGACAGGTAGTCGCCAATTTGGCGACTGAAGCAATATGGGAGTCGCCATTTTGTCGACTGAAGGGCAGTCGCCAAAATGGTTTGTATAGTCGCCAATCTGTTTTTTTTTCCAGTAGCTTTTCCAGTTTTGGCGACTGACTGCAGTCGCCAAAACCCCCATGTCAGTCGCCGAATTGGCTGGAACTTTTCATGTCATTTTCGTTTTCGATCTAGCCAAATCTCGTATTTATTCATCCTAATATCCAATGAAAACCTGCAAACAGAAAATTGCAACCCATTTGCGCGAACCGCAACTTTTGTAACACGAAATTCTCATTTATTAAAAAATGAGAACATTATCCAACTACAAGCTAAACTGACTACATTATCCAAGTGCATTTTCTAACCTTAAGCTAAACCAACTACATTATCCAAGTTCAAGCTAAACTAACTAAAACTTATCCAACAACGTAAGTTGCAAATCCCATGCCGGCTCCACTACCACCGCCCTTACCATGCGGATCGTTGGGGTCATACCGATATTGTGGACCGGGGTTGCATTGTGTGAAGAAGTTCTCCATGGCCTCCATGCGCTCCTTCATCAACCGATACTGTTCATCTCTTTCAGCATTCACTCTTCTTTCTTGAGCGAGTTGAGTCTGTAGTTGACTCACAAGAGCCGGCTCATATGTTTGGCGAGGCTCATATGAGGATCTTCTGGCCGGTTCTTTGAAGAAGACACCATGGGCCTTTCCGGTGCCATACACATTACCCTTCTTATATCCCTTGACCAAATTAAACCAAATCTCATTATCTGGTACTTCGGGATGTTCTTCTTTTTCAGCCTCGAATGCTTCCTACATTAGTTGACAAAAAATTATCATCATTAGTTAACATTAATTTCATTAGGTAACAATTCAAAAGTATCTTAAGTAAAAAATCTTACATATAAAGCTTTGTCTTTTGGCTTAATCCAAATTCTCTCATTCTTAGCGTTCACCCTTGAATGTGTGGCAAGGAACAGTTCCGGGACCGTCGCCTGAGGATCATCAGCCAACATATCATCTGGTTGATCAGCTGACTGATCATCAGCACTCTGATCAGCTGACTGCTCAGCTGACTGCTCAACTGACTGCTTCTTTTTATTCTTCTTCTTGTTCAGCTACATACACGAACAAAATTCAATGTTTGCTTAGGGACATTATTATTACCAATATCCAAATAAACGAGCTAAATAAATAAGTGTTAATATAAAAACTTACACCAAAAAATATGTCCAGAAATGACCGTGAACCAGCATGATGGGTAGGCTCAGCCATTCCTTCCTTCTTGCCTCCCCTTTTGTTCATGGCCTTCTGTGCCGATCTGGCTCGAAACTCTGGGGTATCACGCCGATTCAGAAGCCCCTTAAGCGCCTCACCTACAACAATGATAAATTATGTCATTATTAGTGGAATTTTCATCCTTTAATTAATACAATTGACAAATAAAGGTAATTGTACAGATATACCTTTAAGATGTGAGGCCTTTCCCCTTTTACCAATCTTATGGATAATGTCTTTGTATCTAGTTGCTCCAACATCGCGCCACCTCTTATTGACAGTAGACTCTAATTCAGGCAGCCAATAAAAATGTAGCTGCAGAAATATAACATTAAGTATTAGTTGAAAAACTATAACAGTGAGTAAAATAAGTAATTAATAAAAAAGTTTTTGGTTACCCGGAAGTTATTAAACCAGGCTTCTTTTTGAGCTTCACTAGCTTCTGTCCAATTCAGGGGCACAAGACCTAACAAAGATGACTTTGTGCTGTTGGTTACACCTCGAACAGCGGTCTGATGATTAAACCTGAAACATATATAAATTGTAACTTTTAATAACTAGCTTTTTATTACTAATAAAATGAATAATTTCAATTTAATAAAACTTACCAAAATCCTGCTGGATCAAGTATCTTCCTGCGATCCTCTGTGTACTGAATCTGTACACGTGTGTCCTCCTCAGGTTCGCTCTTACCAAATTGGGTAAAAGGACTAAATCCATCCGTACACAAGCCAAGTCGCACATTACGGGGTTCCGCGGCAAATTCAGGATACATCTGATCAAAACGTTTCCATTCTTCCCCGTCACTTGGATGACACATCTTACCCGGAGTACGCGGATTTTCTTTGTGCCATGTCATGTGTTCGGAATTTTTTTTGGTAGAGTAAATTCTTTGAAGTCTTGGGGAAAGAGGAAGGTAAATTAATTGGTTCTCTGCTATTGGTTTCTTACACTTTTGACCCCTTCTATTACTCTTGTTGCCTTTTTTAGGTTTCAAAACAACTTCTCCATCACTTGTCTGAAATCTATCCATTCCACATTTTTTGCACTTGTCAAGCAACGCATCATCTTTCCAAAAGAGCATACATCCTTCGGGACATGCGTCAATCTTTTGATGTGGTAACTGAAGTCCTTTAACTACTTTTTTTGTATTGTAGAAACTTCGAGTCATGACATTATCTTCGGGGATAGCATCCTCAAGCAGAGAAGCAATACCATCAACGGCATTAAATGACATATTATTCTCACACTTCAAGGTTACTATCCTAGAGGCCGCTTGTAATAATGACATTCTGCTCCCTTCGTATAAAGGTTGTTCCGCAGCTTTTAACATGTCAAAAAAAGCCTTTGCTTGGGGATTTGGAGGTTGTTCTTCATTCATAGCTCGATGATCGTCATCATTGAGAACATTGTACTCCAAGGCATCAACAATCATATCTCTATATGGGTTCTCATCAAGTTGTTGGATGTGAGGTTGGATGTGAATTGGAGAATATACTTCTCCATGAGAAATCCAATTATAATAATTTGGACAAAACCCGTTTGTATAGAGATGTTCTTGTACCTCAAGGACAATTGCGTATTTCATGTTTTTACATTTGTTACAAGGACACCTAAGTTGATTTTGTACCGAGTTATATTCATCTTGTTGCTTAGCAAATTCGATAAACTCAGCAACACCCTCTATAAACCTAGCATTAGGACGTTTCTTCTTAATACCAACACTTCCATCATACATCCATGAACGTTCCAATCTCTTCATTTTAATCTAAACATAAATTCATAAATTAACATTCAACAATAAAATAACTTACACAACAACCTTAATCATCTATAGGATAATAACAACTTATCAAAAATCTTCATTATTTATAAACACTAACATCAAAAATCTCCATTATTTACAACCTAATAAACTAAGGTGATTTATATTTACACACTAATTAACTTAAACAACCATAATTTACACACCCCAAATAATAACTTATCAAAAAATCCCCAATTTTTACAAACCCTAATAACTAATTTGACATAATTAACTAACAATTATAAGCATAACAACATTAATAAGGCAAAAACATCGTCTTAATCGACATAAAAACCCTAACCCCCAATTTCATATAAACCCTAACCCCCAATTTATCCACTTAACATCACAATTGGTTACTACAACCTAATTGACTACAACCTAATAAGCTAAGACGGTCCTAATTGGCTACTACATTACTAAATTGACAAAATAAAACAACAATAAAATTAAAAATTGAAATTAAACTAAAAAGAATAACAAACCTTTAATTCGATAAATAAAGGTGCAAGTGGCGGGTGGTGGCGGCGGTTGCTGGCTGTAGGTGGTGGCGGCGGGTGGTGGCGGCCGGTGGTGGCGGGTGTTGTCGCCTGGTGGTGGGTTGGGGGTGTTTGTGTGAGTGGGTGTGTTTGCGTTTGTGTTTATGTTTGTGTTTGTGTTTGCGAATAATGAAGAGGCTGTAACTTTTGCGATTTCATATCGCGAAAATTGGCGACTGCATACATGTGATTTGGCGACTGACATCTTCAGTCGTCAAATTGGCGACTGCAATACTATATTTTGGCGACCGACATTTTCAGTCGCCAATTTGGCGACTGCACTATTATATTATGGCGACTGCATTGTCAGACGCCAAAATTTGGCGCCAAAAATGGCGACTGGCATCAGTCGCCAAAAGTAAATTTCAGTCGCCATTTTCTGTCGGTGGTAAAAAAGTTTGGGAAAACATACAGTCGCCAAAATAGCGACTGGTTTCAGTCGCCAAACTTAACCTTCAGTCGCCAAATTGGCGACTACACACTACAGTCGCCATTTTTCCGTCGCCTGTTTTGATTATTCTTGTAGTGTGCGTTTGTATCCTGTTTCGTCTTTCTTTGTTGACTATAATACCCTACAATGAAACTGAAAGGAGACTTGTAGGATGTTAGTAATGACCTACCCAAGATTGAGAGATACGGGAAGGGCATTGGTTTACACCTTAAGACGGCTAGGTTACTTAAGACTGAAAGGTATGTGACCTAGGATTTAGGAATCACCCTTATTGTTGACACCCAATAATTGTGAGACCTAGGAACTAATAGCATAGGCCGAAAGGAGCTATTAGGTAGCATAGACCTAAAAAGATATGTTACACCCCCTTACGCGACTGCAATACATGTTGACTTTAGGATTTATATTACCTTAGCTATTTATTACCCAAACATCCTAGCATCCCCTTTTATTATATTTTATTCTCATCTTTATTTCTTGTTTTATTTTAAATCTTGCTTAGACTTAGTAATCAACAATCAAACCCCCCAAATTTGTTACCTTTAAACATTAACATTCAAACAATAAACATTCCCCACCTCTCTGTGGTTCGACCCTGACTTTCACTATCTATAGTTAAAGTTTAGGAATTATAAATTTATCTTTGGTACCCTCAACGACGGGCATCACCATCTATAAAACCCCTCGCGGCAGTGGAAATTTAAACATACAAAACGCATGAAAAATGCGCGGATTTAAAACTTTTGACGAGATAAGTAAAACATGCGAGGTGCTTTAACAATACTAACATGCGGAAGAAATAAAACATAAATAAGTATTAATTACAAAACAAGGCAGCCCGGGATAGCATATCCCTACAGGCATAAAATACTGAAAACAAAAGTCTAAGGTCTAGCTACACGATAAAGGTAAGTCATCGATGATTGGATCATCGCTCGCTAGCCTCAACGTAACCCCCTACAAACAACCTCATGTACCTATACACCTATTGTCATACAACACAGAAACATATAGATACAAGCATCATACTCCAACATAAACAATCATGTGAAGTAATCCATCAATAGCTCTTCGTAACATACTCATGCAAATAGATAACAACCGCAACTCAGGTATATCTAAACACATCTAAACACGATTTCAGCAGTATATAACACCGTACCCCAACTAAGACAAGTATATACAAATCAGCAGTATCTAAGTATAACCCCAACTCAGGCAACTTAGATACAACAATCAGCAATATCAATCCATGACCCCAACTCAGGCATGGAAGGATACAAACACATCACAACATGGGAGGATTCATATGACGACTCCATTATACAACAACAACAAGTCTACTTAGCCTCAGCAAATACAATACCCTGGTAGAACGATCGAAATGATATTGGGTCCTAGTCTAAATCTGGCTAGACTCTCGAGCTATAATTCTTCCTCGATTCGACAAGTATCCCCAACTCAGGATACCTCCAAGACTCGAACTAGCTAGGAACGAGATACCCCCAATTCAGGGCGGACTATCTGAAACCTGACCGTAAACGCGCAGAAAACGGTCATACCAAGACGCGACTCAGTCTTGGTGAGAACAAGAGTCATATAACAGCTCATAGTATTACATCCACATGCATAAACAACACATTACTCAAGGACATAATAAAACCGTGACCTAATCCAAATCAACAGTTCTACTATCCCATTTCTAAGACTCACTCAACTCTTAACCAACTTCGGAAACTATTTGAGGTGAGAGCCGGTCTCTCTTCCGGTTGCCCGGCCTGGGGGTCTTTCCCTTCAAACTCATTTCCGAACCTAGTGTAAGAGCTGCCCAATTTCTTGGACTACAACAAAACTCAATTGCTAACCAACATGCTTTAAATAAACATCTAATCAACACTTAGTCAACTTCGCGAACCATTTGAGGTGAGAGCCGGTTTCCCTTTCGGTTGCCCGGCCGAGGGGTCTTTCTCCTCAAACCAATTCCCGAACCTAACATAAGTGTCGTCCAAGGCTCTTGGACTTCAAGCACGCATATCATACATGTGAATATACGACCAAGCAATTTAATACCAAATAATCTTAGCATATAATTCAAGACATCAAGTAATATGAACACTTGCGACATATGTAACTCAACCCATACATTAACGTGTGAATTAGTATCGGAACTCAATAAGAAACTTATATCATATACCATAAATTAAGTGCATATAAAACAAGCTTATAACCTTTCAATATACACATTAGACATGTTACCACTCAAGTGGTACCTCATTTCGCTAATAAACAACGGATATCAATTTATTACCAATCATGCAATCAATTAACATAGAACGAATGTAAATTCGATTAACGAGTCTCATATTAAACAAATATTCATCTCAAATCAATTATATGAGCCTAACAACATGATTAAAATATGCTAAGACCCTTAACAAGCAAATCCCTAAAAGTTAACTATCTTCATGCACAATTTCCGTAATCAATTCCTTATGAGCTAATCGACTCGAGACGGATAACCACGCTTCTGATGATGACTTTCCTAGCTCCAATATACATTTAAAACCAAGTATATATACCACCAAACATCACTTAAAACATCCTAAAAACAAGTGGGAAACAAGCCCCCAAAACAGCTCGAAAAACAATTAAACGAGCAGAAAATTACAGCGGTTTTTGCGCAGCCTGCGCAAGGGGGTGCGTAGCTGCGCCTGAATTGCGCAGCCTGCGCTGGGAGGTGCGCAGCCTGCGCCTGAACACGCGCCAGATCTGTTCACAAAATTTCTGCAATTCGCCATTTCCATCAAACTTTCGACCAACACTTCTAAGCCATGATTTCTAGCATCAAACCTATACTATCAACACATATCAACCCATAACAATCCCAAATACGTCTCATATACGATTTTTGAACAATTAGAACACGTATTAGGATCAAACATTGTATTCGTCTTAACTTTGCAAAAACCGAAAAATGGATGTTTCAAGCATAAGAACATCATAAACTCCAATTAAATCATATTAAGAACATGTAAAATGAATTCCTAACATATTCCTATACTCAAGCATCATCAATAACCCACAAAATCAGAAATAACATCAAGAATAACCACAAATTGTGCTACTTTAACAAAATAATAATTTTATACACGAATAGAATAGCAATAAAAGCACAATTGTCAACGTCACACATCACACGTTTCGGCCTACTGGCCTTAACACATAAAACTTACCTTGATCCCGCATCCTGCAACAAGTTTAGAATACATTCCAAATTACAAGCATACACGGTTTCTAACTACAAACAATAACAGGTTCCTATGTAATCTAGTTCATTTAAATTCTCACCTCTCTTTTTTCCCTTCCCAAGGTATTCCCAGTTCAAATCTGAGAGGGCCAGGGTACGAATTAGGCGTGCTTTCCTAACCGTACTCAGGGGCTCCTAACAGTTTCTACCTGGGGTTCATTTATTTAGACGCATCCTAAGTTCATTAAATACATTGGTTCAGGCCTAAGGATCGATCGCTCTGATACCACTTTGTAACACCCCCATTTATTTAAGAGCCTTTAGCAAGACATTCTCAAATAAATAGAGTTGTTACCATCTCGGAATGTCCGAGGTAGTGAATAGCAAAGTAACCAAACCAAAGCACTTTATATAAAAACTGGTTAAATTTAAACTTTTATTATTACAACTTACGTAACTCAAACCGAAGTACCAAAATACAAAAAACACTACAGCGGAAACATTAAATTACAAAGCTACATCGTGATAGTCTGACTAAGTGGGCTAATCACTAGGTAGGCAAGTCAACATCCTCATGCTTCCCCATGAACTCCCAAAACAGCTAACTCGAGACCTGTCAAAATCTACTCCCCATTCCGGATCATCGTAGGTGTACACGAATACACTGTCAACCTCGCGGTTGAGTAGGATAACACAATAATAAATAATGCAACAATTATGATATGCAAATGCCATGATATGCTCGAGCTCAATCACAATCTCAATCTCAAACCCGAAACACCAATCATAACCCGAAACACAAAGCCATACTGAACCTCCCGACAGACTATAATCGGTCGTCACCGAACACCAGCTCAATTGATGATAAGACACCAGGCCTGGTCTGCAGAACCACCCTGGGCTTTATATCAGAACAACATCTGATTCACATCTTTCTCAGTAACCAATGCATATGCCGTGCTCATGAATGCAACAATACTCTTAATCAATCATGCTATTAAATAATGAAATGCCCATGCCAATAACAATAATCATTACTCAATCCAACCAATATCATCACATCACATGTAAAATGTCAACCAAGATAATCATATTAAACCGAGATTGAGTAGGTATATCCTACCTCGATAGCAATATAACCCAAATAGCAATCCAATCACAATCAGAATATTCCACCTCAACTCGTCACCTAAAACAATTAGCAGTAATATACAATCACTAATCATTCCACATCTACTTAACTTATGCACGAGCTTAATTAAATAAACAAACACGGAACAATAACTTTAATTATTCCTAATATAAAATTATGTGTTAAACAACGACATATAACATTTTTAAACCGTCTCAACATTACCATTGATTATTTACGAATAATTAATTAAAAATGAATACATAAATTATAGCTAAAATAAATAGAGTTTATTATTTAAAACAACACACGACTCATATATAAAATTACGCATAATGAAAATATATATAAATTCCGATTTAATGAAACTAATAACAACATCCAAATAATAATAATAATTGATGCCCGTCGTTGAGGGTACCAAAGATAAATTTATAATTCCTAAACTTAAACTATAGATAGTGAAAGTCAGGGTCGAACCACAAAGAGGTGGGGAGTGTTTATTGCTTTATGTTAATGTTTAAAGGTAACAAATTTGGGGGTTGATTGTGTTGATTACTATATCTAAGGCAAAGATTAAAACAAACAAATAATAAAAGATGAGAATAAAATATAATAAAAGGGATGCTAGGATGTTAGGGTAACAAATAGCTAAGGTAATATAAATCCTAAGATCAACATGTATTGCAGTCGCGTAAGGGGTGTAACATATCCTTTCGGTCTATGGTACCTAATAGCTCCTTTCGGCCTATGCTATTAGTTCCTAGGTCTCACAATTATTGGGTGTCAACAATAAGGGTGATTCCTAAATCCTAGGTCACATACCTTTCAGTCTTAAGTAACCTAGCCGTCTTAAGGTGTAAACAAATGCCCTTCCCGTATCTCTCAATCTTGGGTAGGTCATTACTAACATCCTACAAATCTCCTTTTGGTTTCATTGCAGGTTATTATAGTCAACAAGGAAAGACGAAACATGATTCATGCGCGAGTGGGTCGACCGACCAGCTATTCCAATCGGCCGACCACCGCCTTGGTCGACCGACCCATTATTTGAGTCGGCCGACCACGGCTCTGCTACAAGTCGGTCTCGGAATTCTATTACCTATGCATATTTATCCCCTACATCCTAACATATGAAATTTAGCTACGCATGATTACTAAAACAATGATGAAAACGGGAATAAACATGGAAAACATAGTAAATAATAATCTAAGCATGCAATAATAATAAAGTTTGGGATCTAACTTAAACCGGATGCAAAAATAATAAGAACAATAATGAAACTAAATTCGAGAGAGTAATTACCAGAAATCGGAATTAAGGTAGAAAGGAACAAACTTTATTGAATGCTTGAGAATTATTGAAAGATTACAAACTAAAGATGAAAACTAGAATTAAGAACAAGATAGAAAACTGAATTATGGCTTGATAGTAAACTTGATAATAAACTTCGATATCTAACCCTAATTACAAGATTAGCTTATATAGGGCATAAATAAGAGTTTCCTAAAGACTTCATACTTCTAATTGATTTCCGAAAACTCCTTCTGGGCTTTGCTGAGGTCGGTCGACCTCTTCTACGGGCTTAGGAGAATTCTGGGCTTTCTAGAGTATTTTGGATTTCTTAAAATACAGGCCAGGTCGGCCGACCCATTTAGTAGGTCGGTCGACCGTTTCCGCGTAGGAATTCTCCGGTTCTTCTTGTTTTGACTTTTGGTACTTAAATAATGACTCCAATTGACTTTCCTTCGTTCCTTAATTATGCAAAAATCCCGAGGGCATGAATTTGGTGTAAAATCGTCCCTTTTCCGCATAAATCTGCAAAAGTGCATAAAAATACGAAAGTACACGATTGTTGGGAAATAAGGGCTAAAACATAGTAAATGAGCGACCAAATGCGTGTAAAAATAGATGAAAAACATCATAAAATAGACACGCATCAAATTCCCCAAACCAAACTCTTGCTTGCCCTCAAGCAAGAAATAGACTCGATCTTAACTAATGGAACAATTTCAACCTCAGAGCGAAATTTACATGTAAGCCTAAACCAATGCCAAGTACAAAATGAGAAAGTATTTAAATTATGCAAACGAGTTGTAAGGTCGTCAAACTTGCAAACTGGAAACTATAGAGACTTAATACCATGGACTCTCGCGGTACGCTCCAGACACTCATGAAGCAAAGGGTGGGTATATGTAAAAGATAGAAAGAAGTATACTTGTCATGACACTCACCTAACTGCGACCCATGAAAACATGCCTGCAATCTAACATGAACAAGAATTCCACAACTATGTATAACAAACCCATTAAGTGACTCAGATACATGCAATTGAGGTATGAAAGATATGTGAGGTAAAAGGTAAAAAGTGGTTAAGATATTTTTGGATTTGTGGGGTCAGTAGCCAAGCTAGTAAAACCGTTCCCAACAACATAATTCACAACTTTTTGATATTAAGAAAGTGCTCTTTTGTAGCACAACTCTCACATTATAAATAAGAAAGGACTCCCAAATATTTTGAATGAAGTACGGGAGTGATAACATAATATAAAAGAAAGGGGTTTTAGGACGAAATTTTGAACTTTTGATACTGTGAGTTGGTCGACCGACCCATGAAAGTGGTCGGTCGACTGACTTTCGTACGTCTTTTGACTTTTTTCGTTTTTTTCTTTTTTTTTCTTTCTTTCTTTTTCTGAATTTTTCTGTTTTGTTTCTTTCTTTCTTTTCTTTTCTCCTTTTGCTCAAGATAGCAAACAAACCAAGATGCCTCAAAAAATAAACCAAAGACCACAAATACTAGCTTGGAAGGGTAGGCTAAGTATGAGATGTTGTTTTTTGGGGGGAATAAAAAGGCAACTTTGGCTATGTAACGCTTATGGGTGAATAAGAGAAAAGGGATCCCAAATGCACGTACCAAAACTCACAAAACGAGATAGTAAAACAAGTATATAGCAATTCAAGTTCATGTTTATGCATATTGATGCAACATGTTCCAAGGGGAGTACTACTCACATCCTAGACAACTGGTTTAAAAATGAAACCAGGAATAAGGCTCTAAAACTTAGAATGTATAGTAGGTTGCCAAGGTATAAGTCAAGTCTCAAGATATGCAAGTTAACAAAAACTCGTAGATATGCAAAAGACTCTCATACTAAACAAGTTGGCAAGGCAAGGTAAAGGCATAAACATGTAAGATAGCTAAATCATCCTTGAAATACTTTCGTTCCGACTCGAACTATATGCTAAAATAAACGTGCATTTTTTTGGAATTTTTTGAATTTCTTCATTTTTTTTGTATTTTTCTTGTATATGCAAGGAAAATAAAGAAAAGAACAATGCAATACGGAAATGCAATAAACGTGTGACATAATGCAATGCATGTGACACGAAACCATTCCCCAAACCAACCCGCACAATGTCCCCATTGTGCATTAGCCTAAGTAAAGGTTTCAGAAAATTAAAAGAAAGATGCAGGGAAAATAGAAACTAAGGAAAACTGGAAAGAACTCACTGGGTTTTGAAGCGCATGAAAAACCTCCCCAAACCAGCGTATGCTGGGAGGTTTTGGTGGCTAGCAATGTCACTCAAGTACTCAAGATGGTTGCACGATTTCAAGGAAGAAACGAACAGACTGGGACAGAAGGTCGGGTCGACCGACCCATATTTTAGGTCGACCGACCTTTCAGGAATGCATGGACTAGGTCGACCGACTTATATTTCAAGTCGTTCGACCTCACTGCTGAACAGCGGTCTTCGTTTCTTCGTAAACCTGAAAATGCAATAAATATGTGCCCAACAAATGCGCGAGATGCCAGAAACAAGTCTAAAGTCTTAACTACGCAAGCATAACGGAAAAAGTTCTAAAACTACGAGCAAACCAAATTAAAAAAGTCTTAAACAACACAAGTAAATTGTCTTAAAACTGAAACTTGAAATAACTATCCGCTAAGGATGCGGAATATATCCGACCACGGCTTTTGACGACATGCCGTAGTCTCCACAGTGTTTTCTTGAGTAGCAAAACACATCTTCTTTCCGTCGTCGCAAAGCATATGCGACGACCTCTCCTCTTGAGCTTGTCTCCTCTTTTTCTTTCCTTTCCGATCCACAACATCTGGGTCTTCATCTTCTTTGTAGCTCAAGAATCCCATTCCTCCTCTGTGCACTGTGACTTCCTTTATTTTGGGTTTCCCCAAACCAATTCCTGCATTAGTCAAAATAGAAGTATGCTCCATATTGCTCCCAATCTGGGGCGGAGGTGTAAAAACAGATGCAGGAGTAGGCAATAAAGTAGGAGGAGTAGTGATGACCTCATACTTCTTTTCAGAAGTGATAACATTACAAGTGATGGGGGTCATAACATCCTTCTTCCTATAAGATAGGCCATAGATGATGGAATGCTTTCCTACTTTGAAGGTTAAAGTCCCAGTGCGTACATCTATGATTGCTCCCGCAGTGTGGAGGAAAGGTCTTCCTAGTATTATAGGTATATGGGCATCCTCTGGGATGTCCAAAACTACGAAGTCGACTGGGAAGAAAAACCTGTCAATACGCACAGGGATGTTTTCCAACACCCCTATGGGTTCCATAGATGTACGATCTGCCATCTGGACAGTCATGCTGGTTACTGCAAATTCGGTCATTCCTAGTTTTAAGGCAACGCTTAGGGGCATGACACTTATACTAGCTCCTAAGTCGCATAAAGCCTTTTTCACAGGGAACGTTCCTATATTGCAGGGGACAGAAAAACTACCAGGATCATCGAGTTTGTGAGGGGCAATAACAGGTGACAAAAAACTAGATGATTCCTCAGTGAGAGCCACCGACTCAACCTTATCTAGAGACCTCTTTCTTGACAAAAGCTGTCTCATAAATTTAAGATATGAAGGAACCTGTTGGACTAATTCTAAAAACGGAACTTGAAAATTTAATGAACGAATTACATCTTTAAATTTGTCAAAAGATACCTGGTCCTTCGAAGGTATGAGTCTTTCTGGGAAAGGAGGGGCTGAAGATTCGGTATTTTCAGCCCTTTTCAGAAATCTTGGTGTCTTATCACCCCGGAAAAGAAAATCCCTTAAGTTGTTTGGCAATTCGGGACGAAAGGGGGCCTCTCCCTTCGCATCGGTGGTCGGTCGACCCTCTTCTTCGGTCGGTCGACCACTTTCCTGTACAGCAAGATTTTTCGGATTCTGCTCAGAGGTCGGTCGACCTGGCTCCTGGGTCGGTCGACCTTCCTCGCTGTCAGTCTGCTTCGGCTGCTTTTCTTTTTCTTGTTCTCCTCCCACTTTAGCTCCGCTTCGTAGGGATATGATGTTTAGAGTCTTTTTTTTTGGTCCGTCTTGGTCGGAAGTTGACCTGGAGCCCTAGTATCGTTCTTGCCCGCAATTTGAGCAATCTGAGATTCTAACATCTTCATCCCTGCCTCTCTAGCCTGAGATTCCTTCTGAATCAACCCGATGAGATTTTGGAAAAGAGTATCTGTGTTGGGTGGTGGATTTGAAGGTGGCTGAGGGTTGAAGGGTGGTTTTTGGAAACCTTGCTTATGTGGGGGAATGTATGTGGAATTTTGCTGAGGTTGTATGTGTTGTGGGTTGAGAACATTCTGGCTTGTCCACCTCATGTTGGGATGGACATTATTATTGTTTGGGTCATAAAAATTGTTCCCACGAAAGTGTTGGAAAGCGGCGCATGTCTCGTTGGATGAAGTACAAAATTTTGACACGTGCCCTTCCCCACCGCACCTCTCACAAGCAAAGGGTCAGTCTTGAACGGCGTTCACCTGATAAATACCTCCCTTGCTTCCACTTCCTAGATCGAACTTCCCACCAGCCTCTAGTTTCTCTAACTTGGCTGTCAAGGCATCAATAGCTGACAGGTTATACTCAGGTTTCCTTTGATTGCCTCGGGAAGTTCCATGTTCAGCACGGTGTACAGCAACATCCTCTATCAATTTGAGACCCTTAGTCTCTCCGGAATTATCTTGGAATCTCCCGTTAGCTGCAGCATCTAGATAGGCCCTGTTGTCATCATAGAGGCCATTGTAGAATTGGTTACAAAGAAACCATTGTTCGAATCCGTGGTAATCCGTGGAATCTCCCGTTAGCTGCAGCATCGAACAAGTCTCTTGAACCTGTCCCACGCCTCACTAAAATCCTCATTGGGGCCCTGCTTAAAATTAGTAATCTGCGCCCTCAAAGCATTAGTCTTGGATGCAGAATAGTATTTCCTATAGAATGCTAAGGCTAGGGTATTCCAATCTGTGACTCCCGCAGCAGTGCGGTCCAGGTCTTTGTACCATTCCCTCGCAGCGTCCCTAAGAGAGAAGATAAACATGGTCTGCTTAATCTGGTCCTGCGTCACTCCTTCTGGGGGTGCAATAGAGCCTATGTAATCTGTGAAGATTTCGATATGCTTTGCAGCATCCTCATTGGCCGAGCCTCCTAATTGGTTTCTTTCAACCATAGTAATATAGGCAGGCTTGGCCTCGAATGGCTTCCCAGTACCTGTAGGTAAAGTGAACCCTTTGTATAGGTCCTTTGCCTGAGGCATGGAGTGACTGGCAATAGTAGCTTCCTCTGTCATATTTCCTTCTTCTTTTGGAAAAACTAAAAAGTAGGTAAAAGGTGGTGTTCTTGTTGAAGGTGGATTGTTGGGTGAATTTGGTTGTGAAGGTGGTGTTTTTGGTGAAGTTGGTGATGATGGTTGTTCAAATAAGTCTTCTTGGAATAAGGAAGATGGTGAACCTCCTTCCTGATTCGCTAGAAGTTGTTTTCTCCTTTCTCTAAGAGTCCTCTCAAGCTCGTGGTCAAGTGGTAGGAGTTCTCCTTGAACTGACCTGCGCATAAGATGGAAACTACAAGAAAAAGGTGAGAAGGTTTAAGGAACAAAAGTTCCTTAAACAAAGAGAAACAAAAACAAAAACAATAAACACTGGCGTCACCTCCCCGGCAACGGCGCCAAAATTTGATGCCCGTCGTTGAGGGTACCAAAGATAAATTTATAATTCCTAAACTTAAACTATAGATAGTGAAAGTCAGGGTCGAACCACAAAGAGGTGGGGAGTGTTTATTGCTTTATGTTAATGTTTAAAGGTAACAAATTTGGGGGTTGATTGTGTTGATTACTATATCTAAGGCAAAGATTAAAACAAACAAATAATAAAAGATGAGAATAAAATATAATAAAAGGGATGCTAGGATGTTAGGGTAACAAATAGCTAAGGTAATATAAATCCTAAGATCAACATGTATTGCAGTCGCGTAAGGGGTGTAACATATCCTTTCGGTCTATGGTACCTAATAGCTCCTTTCGGCCTATGCTATTAGTTCCTAGGTCTCACAATTATTGGGTGTCAACAATAAGGGTGATTCCTAAATCCTTGGTCACATACCTTTCAGTCTTAAGTAACCTAGCCGTCTTAAGGTGTAAACCAATGCCCTTCCCGTATCTCTCAATCTTGGGTAGGTCATTACTAACATCCTACAAGTCTCCTTTCGGTTTCATTGCAGGTTATTATAGTCAACAAGGAAAGACGAAACAGGATTCATGCGCGAGTGGGTCGACCGACCAGCTATTCCAGTCGGCCGACCACCGCCTTGGTCGACCGACCCATTATTTGAGTCGGCCGACCACGGCTCTGCTACAAGTCGGTCTCGGAATTCTATTACCTATGCATATTTATCCCCTACATCCTAACATATGAAATTTAGCTACGCATGATTACTAAAACAATGATGAAAACGGGAATAAACATGGAAAACATAGTAAATAATAATCTAAGCATGCAATAATAATAAAGCTTGGGATTCTAACTTAAACCGGATGCAAAAATAATAAGAACAATAATGAAACTAAATTCGAGAGAGTAATTACCAGAAATCGGAATTAAGGCAGAAAGGAACAAACTTTATTGAATGCTTCAGAATTATTGAAAGATTACAAACTAAAGATGAAAACTAGAATTAAGAACAAGATAGAAAACTGAATTGTGGCTTGATAGTAAACTTGATAATAAACTTCGATATCTAACCCTAATTACAAGATTAGCTTATATAGGGCATAAAATAAGAGTTTCCTAAAGACTTCATACTTCTAATTGATTTCCGAAAACTCCTTCTGGGCTTTGCTGAGGTCGGTCGACCTCTTCTACGGGCTTAGGAGAATTCTGGGCTTTCTAGAGTATTTTGGACTTCTTAAAATACAGGCCAGGTCGGCCGACCCATTTAGTAGGTCGGTCGACCGTTTCCGCGTAGGAATTCTCCGGTTCTTCTTGTTTTGACTTTTGGTACTTAAATAATGACTCCAGTTGACTTTCCTTCGTTCCTTAATTATGCAAAAATCCCGAGGGCATGAATTTGGTGTAAAATCGTCCCTTTTCCGCATAAATCTGCAAAAGTGCATAAAAATACGAAAGTACACGATTGTTGGGAAATAAGGGCTAAAACATAGTAAATGAGCGACCAAATGCGTGTAAAAATAGATGAAAAATATCATAAAATAGACACGCATCAATAATAATAATAATAATAATAATAATAATTAGTGAGGAGAGAGAAAGGAGCGTTCATATGGCGATTTTAGGGCGTTTTTAGGGTTTCTTTCATCGAGGTTGCGTATGCGTGGTGCGGTAGCCGTCCACTCCCCTAAGACGATCGTCCAGGGTTGTCGGTGTCCACCTACAGTTCTCCGTCGTCGGCGTTAGTCCAGGGTTGCCGTGGTTGTCGCTTTAGGTTTGCGTTTCTTCGTTACGGGTTTTCGGGGTGTCGTTGTTGCCGCCAGTTGTTTTCACCACCGAGCGATCTCCAGTCGTTGCCGGTGGCCTCTTTGCCGGCCCCACACGTCGCCGGCGTAGTGGTATCGTGGCGGTTGCTACGGTTACCAAGTAAGTTTCTGTTTTCAGCGTTTCTTTCACTTTTCGTCGCCTGGGTTGTCGCCTGTAACCACCCTCACCAACGGCAACCTCACGTTGTCGTCGTAAACAAAGTCACGGTGCCGGTCACCTCACGTTTCCGGCGCCATACCGTGAGTGGTGGTTTTCCCTGTTCGGTGTTTTCGGTGTTTTCCTGCGCGGTTTTCGGATTGGTCGTGTTCCTGGTGGTGTCTGCGGTCTCCGGCGGACTTGTCGGCGCAGGTAGTTGCAAGGGTTATTCTCCCTGGTGTTGCGGGTCTCCTTAAAGTTGTTCTAGGGTTCGTTTTTTTTTTTGTGCGTGGAGCAGGTTAACGTAATTATTTACGTGGGCCTTATTTTGTGGTAGTTTGTGGTGATTGGTTTTTGGTACGTGGTGGTCATGACCGACGTCGTTCGGTACCATTGTCCTTTTGTGGGACTTTCGGGTTGTCAGGATGGGCGTGGAAATGGACTCCGAAAAGCTTCCATGCTCACTTATTTGCGTGATCGACACTGTGCCGGCGATGCTCAGGTTATTACTCGACAATATTTTTGTCGAGGCTGAGACAACCTTTAGTCGTATGGGCATTTGGTTATGTGGGGTTTGTTTTAAAACACATGCTCATAGTAAGCGTTGTCTGCATGGGGACGGGTCCGTTATTGAGGCACCAGATTCGGGTGATGGGTTTGTCTCTTTCGTTCTTTATGATTTTTCTAGGCCGTCTGATCCAGACCCGCCATTGGGTTCTGATGGTGTTGATCATGTGGTTGGGGGTGGGTTCTCAGTTACCTCTCTTGATCGGTTGTTGTCTAAGGGTTTGAGAACCGTGAAATCTATCCCCCCGCGTTACCGTCTGGGTTTCTCGCGGGTTCTTAAAGGGGCCCTTGATGCTGTGATCCGTTCTCCTTCGGACCTCTCATCCTGGGTTGCCTTGATTGTTTTACCCTTATGTATTCTCAAGACTTTCTCTCCGCGGAGCAGTCGTGAGTCTCGTGCCGCTATCCGGCGTCAGTGGCAGGAGGAGAGTATTTCTCATGCCATTAGTTCTTGGGGTGTGCCTGGTGGCATGTTGCAGGTTATTCGGGATACCTTAGCAGCGTCTCCTCCTTCTTTTCGTGATGAGGAGCTTGACCTGGGTGAGGCTAATGTTAAGCAGTGTAGAAGAAAGATTTGTGATGGTCATTACACTGCTGTTGTTCGTGTGCTATCATCTTCAGGAGTTGCCCCTTATAATACGTCTACTCTTGCAGCTTTGGCAGAAAAGCACCCCATTGTCCCTTCACCTATTTTGTCTTCTAGGCCTACGGGTCAGCCTCCTCTTGTTGCCTCCGTCTCGGCTGTCCTGGGTATGATTCGGGGGTTTTCGCGTGGTACTTCTTGTGGACGGGATGGTTTTCGTGCTCAACATCTTCTGGATTGTTTGAGTGGTGTTGCGGCTGCCGTTTCCGATGAGTTGCTGGCTTCTATCACTGGGGTGGTTAATCTCTTTCTTGAGGGCCGGTGTCCGCTGGTTCTTAGTGAGTATATTGCCAGTGCGCCACTGACCCCGCTTGTTAAGCCGGGTGGTGGTATCCGTCCTGTTGCCGTGGGTACGATTTGGAGGCGCCTTGTATCCAAGGTTGGTGCTTTTTTGATTGGTCCATCTTTGAGTGGTTATTTTGATGGACTTCAGTTTGGGGTTGGTGTTTCTGGTGTGGGCGAGGTTATCCTGCATGCCTTGAACCGGTTGGTTGAGGGTCGGGGTGATGAAGTGGGTCTTTCGATGCTGTTAGTTGATTTCCAGTACGCTTTTAACATGGTTGATAGGGAGGTCATGTTGCGTGAGGTGCGTAGTTAGTGTCCCGCTCTTTCTTGTTGGGTAGAGTTTTGTTATTCCCGGCCTGCTCGTTTATATTATGGAGAGCATAACTTATGGTCTTGTCAGGGTGTTCAGCAGGGTGATCTTTTGGGCCCTTTGCTCTTTTCGCTGGTTTTAAATCCTTTGGCTTGTAAGATTCGGGACACTTTCGATTGGAGTTTACAGGCTTGGTATTTGGATGAGGGCACTATTGTCGGGGATACTGTGGTTGTGAGGCAGGTTTTGGCGTTGATTATGGAGGATGGGCCGCGATCGGGTCTCCAACATAATATTGGCAAGACCGAGGTTTTTTGGCCTACGGAAGACCCCCGAAGCCGGGATTTGGGTGTTTTTCCTTCTGATATTGCTCGCCCTTTGCGCGGTGTCCAGGTCCTTGGTGGTCCGGTAAGTGTCTGTCCAGATTTTCGCAGTGAGGTTGTGATGGGGAGAGTGACACGGACTATTGGGCTCATGGACTCCGTCTCTCTGATTGATGATCCGTAGTGTTAGCTTCTTCTGCTTCGGGCATGTACAGGTATCTCGAAGCTTTACTTCGCTTTGCGTACTTGTTCCCCTGATGCATTTGGGACCGTTGCGCCTATTTTTGACGCGGCTTTGCGTTCTCATCTGGAGCGTATTGTCACTGCTTCAGGACCGGGTTTTGGTGACTCGCAATGGCGGCTTGCCACCCTCCGCTTCTCCTTTGGTGGGCTTGGTGTGTACGCAGCCCAAGACGTTCTGCACTATGCTTTCTTGGCTTCTCGTTTGCAGTCTGCGGATCTGCAGAATAGGCTCCTTCGGCTATCAGGAATCCATGATCCTGGACCATCTTTTCAGTCAGCTTTGGATGCTTTTGCTTCGGTTTCGGGTTCTGATTTTCTGTGCAACCCTAGTGAGATCGCTGCCACCAAACTTATGAAGAAATTGGCAGATGTTTATTTCACGAGGGTTGTTGCTTCAGCGGAGTCGGTTTTCTCTTTGACCCCTCGTCAGGTTGCGCTTTGGAAGTCCCAGCTGGGAGGTTGCTCATCTGATTGGTTGCGGGTTATCCCTATTTCTGGGTTGGGGAAGATTATGAACAGTAGGACATACCGGTGCGTGCTAAGCTATCGTTTGGGTGTTCCGCTGTTTCCGGTGTCCTTGCCTTGTTCGGCTTGCTCCCGGGTTTTTGATGGCGATATCTTCGGGGATCACGTTGTCTCTTGCGTTAGTGTTTTTGGTGTCAAACATCGGCATAACCTTGTTCGTGATACTCTTATGGATATTTGCTACCGGTCGGGGATCTCTACGGGTCGGGAGGTGGATATAGGGTTGCTCGATGGGGCGGATAGGCCTTTGCGGCCTGCTGATTTGCTGCTCTATTCTTGGGACCGAGGACGCGATGTTTTGTGTGGATTTGGTAGGGTCCTCTCCTTTGACCCAGTCGGGCATGACTGATTTTGTTCCAGGAGGGGTGGTGGTTGATGCTGCTCGGAGGAAGTGCGCCAAGTACAGGGACTTGTGCGCGGGGCATGGTTATGGCTTCTTGCCTTTCTCCTTCTCTTCTTTGGGGGAATTAGGGGAAGACACGGTTTCCTTGCTCAAGCGGATTCAGAAGTTTTATGTGTCCCAGGATGCCGGCTCGCGGACAGCTGCTTTTATTTTCTCTCGCCTTAGTTTTGTTATTGCTAAGGGAGTGGGTGCCCAGCTAGTTTCACGGGTGCCCACAAATTTCATGTAATTACTCCTTTATTTTTAATAAAAGATCCCGTATGATAAAAAAAAAATAATAATACTAATAATACTAATAATAATACTAAGCTTACATGTATCCCCAATAATATTGTATCTATCCTTCAATAATAATAATAATAATAATAATAATAATAATAAGCTGCGTGAGTTTTGGCGATTTGGGCAAACTATCGTAACGGCCGCGTAACTCCACCATTTCACCCACCGGCGGCCACTTCAAGTCGCCGCCGTCATTTAACCTCCCCGCCTGCGACCTCACGTCGTCAACGGGCACCTGTGGGTGGTGGTTTTTCCTTTGTGAGAGAGAGCGTGCGATTAGGGCTTTTTAGGGATCCACGTTTTCCACTGTGCAACCGCCTCTGGCTCGTCTGCGCCGTCACTCCCCTCACCGCCGGTCAGGTTCAGCGCCGTCGCTGGACGTGGGTGGCCTCTCGGTGTCCCAGGCGTTCACGGTGCAGCGTGGTTGTCAGTATATCGCTTGTCGCTGTTTCGTAACCACCATCATCGACGACAACCTCACGTTGCCGCCGTCATTCTCGCCTATTCTCCGGCAACCTCACGTTGCCGGCGTTTAAATTGTGGGTGGTGGTTTCCCTTGTTTATATTGTGAGTGGTGGTCTCCGGTTTGCTTTCGATTTCGGTATTACGTTAGTGCTTCCCGTCGGCGGTGTGGTTGGTGCCCATGTCGTGTTTGTGGTCTCCGGCGGTTCTGTCGGCATAGGCACCACGTGGGGCTGTGTTGTTGCTGCGGTGCGGTGTTGTTGCTGAGGTGTTGTTGCTTCCGTCCTCAGGGACGTACGGTTGTTGGTGCCACACCGTGTTGGTGGTCACTTTGGCTGCCATTAAGTTATTTTTGTAGCAGGTTGGAGCAGGCTATTGTGGTTACGTGGAGGGCTGTTTTTTTTTGGTGTGGTGTCATGACGGACTTCGTTCGATATCATTGTCCTTTTGTGGGGCTTTCGGGTTGTCAGGATGGACGTGGTAATGGTCTCAAAAAAGCTTCCATGATCACTCATTTGCGTGATCGGCACTGTACCGCTGATGCTCAGGTTATTACTCGACAATCTCTTACTTCTTTGTCTATTTTTGAGGAGGCTGAGACTACCTTTCGTCGTATGGGTATTTGGTTATGTGGGGTTTGTTTTAAAACGCATACGCTTAGTAAGCGTTGTCTCCATGGGGATGGGTCTTTTATTGAGGCTCCGGATTCGGGTGATGGGGTTGTCTCTTTCACTCTTTACGACTTTCCTCGGCCGTCTGATCCCGACCCACCTTTGTCTGAGGGTGTTGACCAGGAGGTTGTAGGTGGTTTTACTGTTACTTCTCTTGATCGGTTGTTGTCTAAGGGTTTGAGAACCGTGAAGTCCATCCCCCCTCGGTGCCGGTTTGGTTTCTCTCGGGTCCTTAAAGGGGCCCTTGATGCTGTGATCCGTTCTCCTTCTGATCTCTCATCTTGGGTTGCCTTGCTAGTTTTACCCCTTTGTATTCTCAAGACTTTCTCTCCGCGGAGTAGTCGTGAGTGTCGTGCCGCGGTCCGGCGTCAGCGGCAGGAGGAGAGCATTTTTAGTGCCCTTTGTTCTTGGAGTGTGCCTGGTGGCAGGTTGCAGGTCCTTCGGGATACCTTAGCTGCGTCTTCTCCTTCTTTTCGGTTTGATGAGGAGAGAGACCTGGGTGAGGCTAATGTTAAGCAGTGTCCGCGGAAGATTTGTGATGGTCATTACACTGCTGTTGTTCGCGTGCTTTCATCTTCAGGCGTTGCCCCTTATAGTACGGCTACTCTTGCGGCTTTGGCAGATAAGCACCCTATTGTCCCTTCACCTATTTTGCCTTCTCGGTCTGCGAGTCATCCTCCTCTTGTTGCCTCTGTCTCGGCTGTCCTGGGTATGATTCGGGGGTTTCCGCGTGGTACTTCTTGTGGGAGAGACGGTTTTCGGGATCAGCATATTCTGGATTGTTTGAGTGGTGTTGCGGCTGCCGTTTCTGATGAGTTGCTGGCGTCTATCACTGGGGTAGTTAATCTCTTTCTTGAGGGACAGTGTCCGCTGGTTCTTAGTGAGTATATCGCCAGTGCACCGCTGACCCCGCATGTTAAGTCGGGTGGTGGTGTACGTCCTATTGCCGTGGGTACGATTTGGAGGCGCCTTGTATCCAAGGTTGGTGCTTTCTTGGTGGGTCCATCTTTGAGTGGTTATTTTGATGGTCTTCAGTTTGGGGTTGGAGTTTCAGGTGGGGGCGAGGCTACCCTGCATGCCTTGAACCGGTTGGTGGAGAGCCGGGGTGATGAGGTGGGTCTTTCTATGCTGTTGGTTGATTTCCGGAACGCTTTTAACATGGTTGATAGGGAGGTCATGTTGCGTGAGGTGCGTAGTCAGTGTCTTGCTCTTTCTTGTTGGGTGGAGTTTTGTTATTCTCGGCCTGCTCGTTTATATTATGGGGAGCATAGCTTATGGTCTTGTCAGGGTGTTCAGCAGGGTGATCCTTTGGGCCCTTTGCTCTTTTCGCTAGTTTTACATCCTTTGGTTTGTAAGATCCGTGACTCTTTCGACTTGAGTTTGCAGGCTTGGTATTTGGATGATGGCACTATTGTCGGGGATACCATGGTTGTGGGGAAGGTTTTGGAGATGATTATGGAGGATGGGCCGCGATCAGGTCTTCATCTTAATATTGGCACGACCGAGGATTTTTGGCCGGCTGAAGACCTCAGAAGCCGGGATTTGGGTGTTTTTCCTTCTGATATTGCTCGTCCTCTGCGTGGTGTCCAGGTCCTTGGTGGTCCGGTGAGTGTGTGCCCAGATTTTTGTAGTGAGGTTGTGATGGGGAGAGTGGCTCGGACTATTGGGCTCATGGACTCCGTCTCCTTGATTGATGATCCACAGTGTGAGCTTCTTTTGCTCCGGGCATGTACTGGTATCTCGAAGCTTTACTTCGCTTTGCGTACTTGTTCCCCTGATGCTTTTGGGACCGCTGCACCTCTTTTTGACGCGGCTTTGCGATCTCATCTAGAGCGTATCGTCACTGCTTCTGGCCCGGGTTTTGGTGACTGGCAGTGGCGACTTGCCACCCTACCCTTTTCCTTTGGTGGGCTGAGTGTGTATGCTGCCAGTGACGTCCTGCACTATGCTTTCATTGCTTCTCGGTTGCAGTCTGTGTATCTGCAGAATCGGCTTCTTCAGGTTTCGGGTGTCCTTGACACCGGACCTTCTTTTCAGTCAGCTCTGGGTGCTTTTGCTGCCGTTACGGGATCTGATTTTCTGAGCAATCCTTCTGAAATCACTGCCACCAAACTTATGAAAAACTTGGCAGATGTTTATTTCACGAGGGTTGTTGCCTCCGCAGGATCGGATTTCTCTTTGACTCCTCGTCAGATTGCGCTTTGGAAGTCTCAGGTGGGCGGTCATTCATCTGACTGGTTGCGTGTGGTTCCTATTTCCGGCTTGGGGCAGACTATGAACAGTAGGACTTACCGGTGCGTTCTCAGTTATCGGCTGGGTGTTCCGTTGTTCTCTGTGTCCGTTCCTTCTTCTGCTTGTTCCCGGGTTTTTGAGCGGGATATCTACGGGGACCATGCTGTCTCTTGCGTTAGTGCTGTCGGTGTCAAGCATCGGCATAATCTGGTTCGTGATACTCTTTTGGATATTTGCTACCGGTCGGGGATTACTACTGGTCGGGAGGTGGATATTGGGTTGCTCGATGGTGCGGGTGGGCCTTTGCGACCTGCTGATTTGCTGCTCTATTTTTGGGACCGGGGGCGCGATGTTTGTGTAGATTTGGTCGGGTCCTCTCCTTTGACTCAGTCGGGCATGACTGATTTTGTGCCAGGAGGGGTGGTGGTAGATGCTGCTCGGAGGAAGTGCGCCAAGTACAGGGACTTGTGTGCGGCGCATTGTTATGGCTTCTTGCCTTTCTCCTTCTCTTCCTTGGGGGAATTGGGGGAAGATGTTGTTTCTTTGCTCAAGCGGATTCAGAAGTTTTTTGTGTCCCAGGATGCCGGATCACGGAGCGCTGCTTTTATTTTTACTCGCCTTAGTTTTGCTATTGCTAAGGGAGTGTGCGCCCAGCTAGTTTCACGAATGTCCACAAATTTCATGTAATTTTTCCTTTATTTTTAATAAAAGTTCCCGTTTATAATAAAAAAAAAAATAATAATAATGATTATTATTAATAATAATAATATAATAATATTGATAATAATAAGAAGAATAATAATAGGCATACACATACCCAGCCCCCTTACGACCCAGGGTTCGACTCCCATGACCAACACACAAACAGACCAACCCTCTTAAAACGCAACCCTGCCCTCTCAACTTTGCAACCTCACCACGACTAATCGAGTCACTCACAACCACCATCCACTGCCCTAAACTCTAACCCATACCACAAACCACACATTCCACCTTCTAGCCACCACCTAAACCCGACATAGCTACCACCATCGACTGCCCAACAGGCGCGCGCACACGCCCTTGTACTCTGTTTTCCAGCACTCACTTCAGCTTCCTCTCATCTCACGTGTTCCTCCTCTTTCCACCAGGCCCACCACCACCTCTGGCCACCACCGTTGTCGCCACTGACACACGGTGGTTCCAGGGGTGGTTATGTTTGGAAATGTGTCCTCAACAATAGTGCGATCACGACAATGATAAAATCACTGTCATAAATCTTATATGAATTTGCAAGGGACGATCCAATATTTGATATAGTCAACTGACCAACATTAATCGGTAATGATTGACTGACTAGAGTTTGACATTACTGTCGTGTGACGGTGGTGGTCAGTTGATCCCTTTAGGTCACACCTATAGGACAGACCCCTTAAATAGATGATTGATCAATTATATATGATACAAATTGATCGATCTCCTTAAAACCGTATATTGAGAAACCAGAGGTTGAATCTTAAAGTAAGATTTATATTTGAAATGGAAATGTATCAATTGTCAAATATTAATCGATATTTTAGAAATGTCGAAATTATAATGAATGGTTCATGGTTATAACAAACATTGTTAATATATCGTATCGACGATTATTATGATAACCATATGTTGGGACAGTAATTTCGAATTACTTAATAATTTGTTAAATATGATTTAATTAATTTAGAAATATTATTTATGTGATAAATTTTTATTTTAAATTAATACAATTATTATGTCACATGAGATGTTACATAATTGTACAAATTATAAATCGCAAAATGAAAGCGCATTTTACGATTATAGGTGCCGGTTTATTGATGATGTTTTATGGGTTTAAAATGTCAAATTAATACCCTAAAAACATAATGATTAATAGCCCTAATGCCTATGGTTATGGGTAAGCCAAAATTGGCTCTTACTCTACCCTAGGCCTTGTCTTACACGACACACCCAAAAACCCCATGCATCCCACTCTATTTATATGTGGTGCTTCACATATTCTAAGGCTAATCTTAAGTTAGCATTTTTCTAGTGTAAGAAAAATAGTGATAACCTCTAAATATTATTTACATAATATCCTCTAGTATACTAATAAATGTATTAGTGCAGGGTTTTGAGATTACCGATTCCATCACCTAGCTCGTGTTCGTGCTTCGGTGTTTAAGGGTAGGTCTTGGGTGCATCGTAAAGGAGGCAAGCTATTTTGGTTGCTCCGTGGAGGATCGTCCTAGCACGCATTTGGACCGGTTGTAAGAATCCGTTTCTTTAACATTTCCGCATCTTATATTTTGCATGCATAAGATCTTGCACATAAATTAATATGAGATTAATTATAAGTAGATAATTAGTAAGACTAAAGAATATGAACATGTTAGTATGACTATAAGTTCCCTTCAAGTGGTATCAGAGCATTAGGTTGCTTGCATGCAACTCGATTTTTACGTTTTTGCGAGAAAATGCGATTTTAATTAAAAACGAAAATGGTTAGTACATATAGGATATGCACGAAAATTATATTGCATCTATACTTTCTGGTCTTAAAATAGTTTTAAGTCATTTTTGATGATTTATGGAATAATATTGTTCAATATCGTAATTAAATTGTTTAATTCAGGCTTAAAATCGGTTAAAAATGTTTTATTATGGGAAAAATAGCTAAATAATGTTTCTGGCCATGAATTTTAAATATTTTCTCACATGCATTTAACATATTATGAATATATAATTTTCGAAATTATTTAAGTTTTATGCATGGTTTATGAATTTTTAATGGTTAAATTGTCATAAAATGAGTTAAATATGGGATAAACAGTTATATTATGAATTTAACTATAAAACTTTTTGTACGTACATGTCACATGCAATACATATAATATATGAAATTTTTCAGAAATTTTTCGTTGATATTGCATGAATATTGATTTTTATCGTAAAAATCGTAATATTAGTGACATATTTTAGCTTAAATAGTTTAAGTTCGAATTTGACCATAAAAATTTAATATAGTGTCACATATATTATTTCTAGCATGCATGTGAATTTTGAGCTATGAAGCTCGAATTTTGCATGAGAAATGATTTTAATCGGTAAAATCGCGTAATATATGACACGATTTATTAAAAATAGTAAATGTTACTTAAATGGTCCGAAAAATTCCCCCATATTAGTCATATTATGTATGATCATCAACATATTTTCATTTAGTGCCAAAAGTTTCTGAAATTTTAAGTTTTAATTTTAAAAGGTTAAAATTGGAGATTGAGTGTTGGAAGAGTCATAATCATTTTCAATCCTAAAACAATGTGCATCTGATTTTTCCTTGCATTTTCAGATACTTTGAGTGTCTAGGAAAATGTAAAAATTATATTGGTATTTTATTACATAATTTTGAAGTAGTTTTGAATTTTTCGATTAATTATGCATGTACACGGCTATTTTTACGAAATAAAAAGGTATATTTCGAAAATATTTAAATTTTAAGGATCTGAAATTTTGAAAATTTTCAGTATGTTAAAAATTTTGAATTTTGAATTTTCGAAATTTTTGTGACTCGTTTGATTATTTTAATGCTATTTCCCGTAAAACCGATTAAAACCGAACAATATTAAAATAAAAGGTTAAGTTAATTTTCGAAATTTGAGTAAGACTAAATTTTGAATCCTTAAATATGTTAGGAAACTTAACTAAATCATGAATAGTGATTCATAAAGTGATTAGTGATTTTAAAATTGTTTAAATCACGTTATTCCATAAAACCGTGTTATTACGAATAACGATATTAAAACGTGTTTAAATAGGACGATTTGGCTTAGGTTTTGCATATTACATAAGAATTGCATATTTAATCATTATTTATGAATGTCATATTTTATTTACGTAATTTTTGAATTATGTAATTTACTTAGTATGGCCTTAAATTTTAATCGATATTTCCCGTAATGTAAGGGTTTATCGATTATGTTGTAATTTAATGTGATCTCATATCACTTTATTTTATTGTTTTATTTTATTTTATAATGTATAAAATCGATAGAAAATTTGTAATTATTTGTAATTCCGGAGATCCTTGAAGACAGTGCCATTTCGGAATGGAGTTCCGACCAAGACGGAGTTTGCCTTGGGATGCGTGCCGCGTGTGAAGTTCAAGGGACCAAAGGAGTTGGTTTCCGAATTTGTAATTTACTTTATTTTCTATTTTAGGAAAGGCCATACTAGGGTTTTATTTATGTTTTTATTATTTATGCTTCCATTTATGCTTATCATGTTTGCATGCATAGCCAAATCGTCATTCAATCTCATGCATTTCATCGATTTCATCGACCGTGTCAATCAATTTATCGATAATTCACCGACTTAGTTCACTTAAAGGAGATAGATACTAAATTGACAAGATCTCTTACGTTATTTAAAAATCGAGACATAGCCTTACCAAAAAGTAAAGAACCCGCGAAGTATCTTCTTCATAAGGGAGTAGGCTCGGCTAAACCAGGGTGCAAACCTTATTATGTAGGTGAAGTGGGGTAATATGATTACGTTCTCGAAATTTGGTTGATCTCGACGAAGGTATTCGAGCCACCGTAGTGGTAATAAGTTCGGGCTAAGATAAGAATTATTGTAATTTTATCGACCGAGAGTTCTAAAAGTAGAATCGATTAAGTGGTTAATCTACCGAGTCACATAATGAGGGATGTATCGGCTAAACCGTGCCCGAGTTAGTGTGTATTTGGGTCTCGGGATCATTTACTTAATTGGGTAAGAGATCATTAATTAAGTAGATGTTTAACTTGTTTAAAATTTACAAGTTTAATTATTAAAACGATAATTGTATTTTAATTCCTTTATTTTATTGTAGTTCATTTTCGACTTTCAATCATCAATGGCAAATAACGCTCCACCTCTCCCACACCACGTCTCTTGGCTCCAATCTTTCATGAATCGTTGCAAGCTTAGGAAGCAAGGCACTAATTTTAAAGATTGGGAAACTCAGTTACTAATAGCTGCGGAAGGTGACAATAAGATTCGTTTCCTTGCCGAAGCTGCTCCTCTTGTTCCCACTGCTCATTCCACGATTGCGACTCGTGAGGCCTATATGAAGGAGTCAAATATTCTTAGGGACATACTCATTTTCTCTTTGGAGCCGGATCTCCAAGAAAGGATGATTATGCTTAGCACGGCAAATGAGATTTACACCAAGCTTAAGAATATGTTTTCTCAAACTCCTAGGACGTTACTTCATGAAGTAATTTCTGCATCTTTTGACCCAAACTCGTATAAGGGTCAATTTACGAGTTCTCATGTGATTAAGTCGGTTGTAACATCTGAAATCTTGCAAGATCAAAGGGTGCAAGCTCCTGACTATCTTATAATAGATCAAATTCTTCGCTTCCTTGATATGCCTTCACAGGCAGAGAGGGAGTTTGGACTTATTCGAAGTACCAAGAAGAATACGCTTAATCTTGAGAAAAGGAGCAAAAGGAAGCATAAAAGGAGAAATAGAAAGGGAAAAGGTAAAATGGCATCCATGACCACATCATCTTCAAGGGTTGAAGATAAGTGTCATTATTGCATGAAGATGGGGCATTGGAAACGCAATTGTCCAATATACTTGGCCGACCTAAAGATTGAAAAGTTCACACTTTTGGTAATAATTCTTATTTAAACTCATGTTATAACATTAACCTTTGTATAATGATACAAGTTGTTAATACTAACCCTTTTTAATTGTTTTAAAGGGACTCCTTCCAAGAACTAGGGCAAGGAGAAAGGAAAGGAGAACTTGAAGTTCCTTCCATGGATGGCTATGGTAGCATCCAAGATTCAAAACATAAAAGAGCATGGCTCTAAATTTTCATTTTGATGTCTTCTTTCCTTTTGCATTTTAATTTAAGAACTTTATATCTCTTGTACGACAAGAATCTTGTTGAAACAATGGTTGTAATAATGGTGACTTGGTTTTCAACCCAAGTCATCATTTTGTTCTTAATCAAACATGTTTGGTTGGGTTTAAAATGCTTTTATATGATATATAACATGAGTAATATGATAAGAGCATTATAAAGTAATTCGACTTACTTGAAAATGAGAATTGCATCCCATGAAATACTTCAAATTCAAACATAAGAACATCAGTTCGTTATAAGATGATTACCTTAAACGAATGAGTATACAAAAGTCTCACAACTCACATAATTCTTTATCCAATACATTGTTGTCGGGCGAAAATGATATCCTTCTTAAATAACGGTTATTTTTAAAGGATAGAGTGGGAGAAATTCTACGCCCGCAAACCAATGAAATAAATATAGGATCTTAGAGAAGAGTCCTATAAGGAGTCCTTAAAAGAACTCTAAGAGATTGGATAGAAGAAACTACGAGAGGACACAGAAGAAACTACGCGAGGACACAAAAAGGAAATATTCCATATGTTGTCATTAGTTCCCAGAGAGGACAAAGAGAACCGCGAGTGTTAACGGAAGGAAATCATTTCCATAATGTTAATGTTTCTGTTTTATAAAGATAATACAGGAGAAATCATCTCCCGTTCTCGTGGGAGGGAAAATGAAAAATGAAATGTTCATAGCGAGTTGAGAAAATGTTTGAAGTAAATCAAAATGAAATGTTCATTATGAGTTGAGAAGATGTTTGAAGATGTTACCTAATCACTATGAAGATAGTGGGAGTTATTAACTATAAGATAGTGACATGGAATTCAGTGGGAGAAATAATATGAGGGTTTCTATTCTAAATGAATATATGTTAAGAACATAAATCATAAGTGAGTTTATTATATGATAATGAAACGTCACCGATCAGTTAACAAGGTTTGGATTTGAATCCAAGATATGAAAATGTTAATTCATATAACCTTGATTAAAATGCCAAAGGTTGAAACAAAACCTTATTTCGATATAAGTTTCTCGAGGAGAACTAGTGGATCGAATCTAGGTTAACTACAATATGAATTCTAGTACATTATGACTGTGTTCATAAAAATGACATGTCATGAGTTTCATGAAAACAGTGGGAGCTTCCTTAAAGTAAGGAGACTCGAGTCGAGTATAAAGACTTGAAATGTACTTGAAAAATATCATATTATGCAAGATAATATGAGTCAAAAGGAAATCGAAATTTGTAGGTTTAAAAGATGTGAAGATAGGGTATATTCACATAGCAAACCATTAATACAAATTGATGTATGATCATCAAAGATTGTCTATGTGAAGCAGCAATAGCGTATTGATTGTTTGCACATGACAATCACTCTTATCGTTTGAGTTATTATTATTATTATTAACTCACAATTTATACTTTGTGAAATCCAAATGGGTTGTAAGAGACAATTTTGAACCCCGTAAAGTGAACTGGATTAACTTAGTATAGCCCATAGTCGCTTGTATGAGGTGACGTCTCGAAGCGACTAGAGTGTGAGGCGATTGATGACAAAGTTCAGATGTCATAGAGTCATATGGGATGACTAGTCGATCACATAGGCAGACTGTGTAACACTTTGTCGAGCATTTAGTGACCGCTTATAGAGTTCTGGAAATTTTATAATTAGCCTGGTCGTGGCGAGAGCTACTATATTATTCACATAAGTCGATTCTTTGACTTGAGACTGTTCGCCCAAGGTAATGCAGCCTCAGATTGACTTTGATTTTAGCTCTACGATCAACCGTTAAAGGGGGTCAAATGGGCTTCTTTAGGGTCATGATGGGCTGTGTTAGTCGAAGGGGACAGTAAGAGAGGAATTGTCCAATCCCTCGTCGGGGTTGTCTTAAATCTCAAGGCCACTCGAGGAGAAGTTTAGCTGAAAATGTGTGGCCACGCTCGGAAGGTATCTATGGTAGATAATTCCGGTCAAAACAGTTAAATCTCCAGATCGAGAAAAACCGCTCAAGATATGATCAAATGTAAGTACGACCTGGAAGACACCTTGCATTGAGTGGGAGATGACATAATAGGACAAGAGAATTGGTGACGCACACTTGTCGAGTACAAGTGGGAGATTGTTGGGAAATGTGTCCTCAACAATAGTGCGATCACGACAATGATAAAATCACTGTCATAAATCTTATATGAATTTGCAAGGGACGATCCAATATTTGATATAGTCAACTGACCAACATTAATCGGTAATGATTGGCTGACTAGAGTTTGACATTACTGTCGTGTGACGGTGGTGGTCAGTTGATCCCTTTAGGTCACACCTATAGGACAGACCCCTTAAATAGATGATTGATCAATTATATATGATACAAATTGATCGATCTCCTTAAAATCGTATATTGAGAAACCAGAGGTTGAATCTTAAAGTAAGATTTATATTTGAAATTGAAATGTATCAATTGTCAAATATTAATCGATATTTTAGAAATGTCGAAATTATAATGAATGGTTCATGGTTATAACAAACATTGTTAATATATCGTATCGACGATTATTATGATAACCATATGTTGGGACAGTAATTTCGAATTACTTAATAATTTGTTAAATATGATTTAATTAATTTAGAAATATTATTTATGTGATAAATTTTTATTTTTAAATTAATACAATTATTATGTCACATGAGATGTTACATAATTGTACAAATTATAAATCGCAAAATGAAAGCGCATTTTACGATTATAGGTGCCGGTTTATTGATGATGTTTTATGGGTTTAAAATGTCAAATTAATACCCTAAAAACATAATGATTAATAGCCCTAATGCCTATGGTTATGGGTAAGCCAAAATTGGCTCTTACTCTACCCTAGGCCTTGTCTTACACGGCACACCCAAAAACCCCATGCATCCCACTCTATTTATATGTGGTGCTTCACATATTCTAAGGCTAATCTTAAGTTAGCATTTTTCTAGTGTAAGAAAAATAGTGACAACCTCTAAATATTATTTACATAATATCCTCTAGTATACTAATAAATGTATTAGTGCACGGTTTTGAGATTACCGATTCCATCACCTAGCTCGTGTTCGTGCTTCGGTGTTTAAGGGTAGGTCTTGGGTGCATCGTAAAGGAGGCAAGCTATTTTGGTTGCTCCGTGGAGGATCGTCCTAGCACGCATTTGGACCGGTTGTAAGAATTCGTTTCTTTAACATTTCTGCATCTTATATTTTGCATGCATAAGATCTTGCACATAAATTAATATGAGATTAATTATAAGTAGATAATTAGTAAGACTAAAGAATATGAACATGTTAGTATGACTATAAGTTCCCTTCAGGTTAACCATTTGCCTTGTTTCCCCTTCAGTTGTTTCACGACCCATGAAAAAGCTCCCTCACACGCACCACCAATGCTCTGTTAACGTTCTACTACTTTCATTCGTGTTTTAGCCCTAAAGTCAGTCTCACCACAACCACCACCTTGGCCCACACCACATACGACCACCACCGTTGTCCCCACTGACCTACGGTGGTTACAGGGTTGGTCACCTCACACTCTCGTCTCCGTTTTAACTGCCACAGAAATCGCGTACTAACACCTTGTTCCACCCGCGTTCGTCCTTTGTTCCTGTTCTCGCGGTCTCTATTCCATGGTCAAAAACACCCCTTAACCACCACGACAACCACCCCCAAAACAACCAAAACAATCTATGACTACCCTACTCCGACTACCCAGACACTAAAACCCAAAACGTTATCAAAACATCAGTTCGAACAACATAGAAAAAGAACAACATGAACAACTATTACGACTGTCTACTTACCGCGATAAACATATGATGGTGAAGACGATGATGGTGCTGGCCTCTCTCTCTCTCTCTATCGTTCTCCTCAATCCCACGGTGCTATTGACATCGCCACTATAACATCGGTTTTTACTAAAACTGATGTAATTGATCTAATTGTTGTTATTTACATCGCTTCGAAATCAAAACAGATGTTAATTATATAATTTTACATCGCTTCGAAATCAAAACCGATGTTAATTATATGATTTTACATCGATTTGTTATAAAACCGATGTTAATGATAATTAATTGCATTGGTTTAAGTTAACTGATGTTTAGCAACTAAGATAATTTTGTTATTTACATCGCTTCGAAATCAAAACCGATGTTAATTCACTAGTAGAAAAAGTGTTATTGACATCGCCAGTGTAACATCATTTTGTACTAAAAACGATATAATTGATGTAACTTTTGCTAATTACATCGTTTTTATATTAGAAACGATGTTAATTATTTAATTATTTATTATTTACATCGGTTGTTAGCATCGAATGTTACAAAACCGATGTTAATTTCTTAAGTTGTATCGGTTTTAATAAAACCGACGTTAAGCTATTTAGATGATATATCCAATACATCGTTTAGCTCCCGACTATTAATAAAACCGACGTTAAGCTATTTAGATGATATATCCAATACATCGTTTAGCTCCCGACTATTAAAGCGATGTAAGCAAATTTCCTTAAAAAAAAAAAAGGAAAAACAAAAAACAATAAAACGTAGAACACAACAGTTTCCTTTACAATAGGAAACTATCAATTAGAAAACGCAAAGCCCTAATTTCGACGCGGCTTTCGCCGCGCCGTTCACTGCTCGTCGCTTTCGCCGCGCCGTTCACTGCTCGTCGCTTTCGCCGCTGTTCTACCTTCGCCGCTACGACATTGTTTCAGTTTCCTCAGGCTAAGGTTTGGGTTTTTTACTTAATTAATTAATTCTTCAATTTGGATTAAATTCAATTCAATTATGCTTCTTTTGGAGTCAATTTAATTCAATTATGTTTCTTTTGGAGTCAATTCTATTCAATTTGATGTCTGAAGTTTCATGGTGTAAAGGTAGGAATTATTGTTTATGTATGAAGTATATATGTGATTGTGGTAGAAATAAGGTTATACATTTACCAGTTACTAAGAAATCGATAGTATAATCAAGAGTACGCGATAATGAATGTCCGACTATTCTTTACTTGACCTTCACCTTCATCCTAAAGAATGATATTATGCTTGGACAGCGGTACAAAATTGTTTTATCAGTTATCCAACTGAAACTTTGTGAACAAAAACTAGTTACATTTGGAGGTTGACCGAGTTACCTTTAAATCCAACGATGTAACTTTTATGGCTTCTCATACAATGAGATTGAATCATGCAATAATAGCTTCAAGCATGTGACAATTTTACAAATTTGAAATTTGGTCCAGGACAACGCGTTTATGATATAGTTTTCCTTTTGTCTTTTCTGGTAATAGATGCACAAGTGTTCAACAATTTTGCAACAGTTAGCTGTTGTCTGTTGTTTAAGTGAGAGAACGTCTTAGTCAGGGATCCTTCGCTGGCAAACCTTGCATGGATGGCTTTACTCTGCGGTATATATTCTAGTTCCTTTAACCCCTTCCCCAACTCAAACGATATTTCTCACTTGTCGACTGACTGTAGTGTAACAGTTATATTGCCAGGCTGGGTATTTGATTGAATTATGGTTTTCAAAATTCTCAGGTACATGGTCTGCCTGTTCAGTACTTGAAACAAGGTGAAGCGGAAACATTAGTACCAAGCTGACTAAAGGCCCTAACAAGTGTCGCCTTAGATTATCTCGAGAGTAAAAATGTAATGGTGTCAAAAATGATTAGGGCCACATGCAGGGAAAAAGAGGATTGGTTTTGAAACGTTTGGTGCACGAGTTTGCTGACAATCATCGTAATTTACCAAACTTCACTTGAAGATAGTTGCTGAAGCCTCGACTTATACACCCATGTTAATTATCCCTCGATGACCCTATTTTCAAGATTCATTTACGTGGATTGAAGTAATGATCCTGTCATTCTTCTCCCTCCATATCCTGTACAGAATAGATGTTCAATTTTTTTATCTTGGGAGCTATATACATGTCCAGGTATCGGACTCGACAATTTGTGAAAGTCTTTTATTTTTTGATTTACCCTAAATGTCCAAGTGTTGAGTGGCGTACACATATAAGCCATCAGAAGGGACAGTACAAAGATTCTTTTGTCATCGAGAATTAAATCTACATCTTACCACCCCTGAATCCCTGATCATATACTGATTCATTCCTATAACAGATTAGAATCCTTTCAGCATATACAGGTTTTGAAAGACAATGTAGAATGCTTTTCCAAACACCTGCAATTATGTTCACTCTATATGACAAAAATGATGAATAAGAACGAGATACGACAATGAGTAGCATCACAGTGTTACTCTAGAAGGCCGCAGTTGGTGATATTAACTTTTGAGTAAGGGCGATTGAAGCCTCTTTCAGCCACTACAGTTCTTTGGTCACCAATCAGCTTCTCCACCCTGAAAACCAGCAGAAAAGAGGTAACATTTTTCAGTTTACAATGCACTGCCCTAAACTGAACATCTTAGATTAGAACTAGCAGAAAAAATAGCATTATTTTCCTTACTTGAAATAAGGAGAAGTAGTATTCACTTGGACCGTCTTCACCTGGCTGATCTTCTCTACGAAATCCAACCCTTCAATGAGCTATATTAATCATCTGATGTAAATAATACATGAGCTATATAGCATATGTTGCAAGCTACACGTGTAATTAGTAGCATAAGATAGCGTTTCTGTAGTCAACCTGTAACAAGAGACAGCCTTACCAAAGCTGGAGCAAATCTGCTTCGTTTATTGGAGGATCTAACTTTTGTGTTTTTCGCACTATGCCTGGAGTCTTAAATTTAACTAAATGGTTTAAATAGTGCAGGTCTTGCGCCACCAAATATGCTATCTTCTAATGACATCTCTTCGTACTAATGCGGATCGGAGGTAGCACATAGTTTTCACAGATTTTAATATCCACAAGTAATTGGAAGCAATGGCAAATTGAAGCCTCAGTTTTACTTGTTTCTTTTTTCAGGTTGAAGGAGAAGCTGGAGAACCTTTTTTTCGACGGTTGGTGTTGCGTTCTGTTAGCCATGTTATTAGATATTACAGTTCATCTCTCATCACTAAATCTGAGGTATTTAACACTGAAGATACTTTTGAGAAGTTTATTTATTGTTACATTAAGGTTTTTTCTCTTTTAAGTTAGTTGTCATTTTTAAGGTTAATTACTTTGATGCAGATCTCTAGTTTAACTTGTCCGCTAACTAACGAGCTATACTCTAAGGATTCTACTTTTTGAAGGTAAAAAATAGGGAATATAGAGCCGGCAGCTGGTTTGCATTTAAAATCTTTCAGTTCTGGGAGCTACTTCTACTTGGAAATATGCTCGGGTTTAATGAAGACAAGGTAGATGTACGAATAAAACAAGAGTTGGTAGAGTATGTATTCACGCTTTACCCTTCTATGCCTTATGCGGTACGATTGAAGTCAGTATACGGAGAGTATAAGGGTCCTGAGAGCATATTTATAGTCTTATAGTAACTCGTTTTAATATAGTAGGCTAGATTTACCTTAACTGGTCTAGTAAGTCTGCCTGCCCTTCCTATTCCCAAGGCACATAGTCTTCTCCTGCCTACTCCCGAAGATGCCTTTTTCCATTATAGGAGAGATAGGACAGTTCCTAATACTGGTGCAGTAGTCTAACTAAACATCAGGTGCATCGTTTTATACTGTTTGTAGATGTTGTGTGTCTATAATTACTGGATCTAATGTTTCTGTCAAAAGTAAATTTAATGAGGTGTTGTATATTAGTGTTTCTGCACTTCTTATGATGGTTACATTGAAGAAGCTTGTGAGCACAGGGTGCACCCTTATATTCAAAATATATCAAAGCAGCACACAAAAGTCTTTGGCCTTTTTATCGTATTTGCCTGCTCTCGAACAGGAATACACTTTATTTTTCGGAGAAACACTGGCCTGCTTACAGGTGAAGACATGATCGACTGTTGAATGTTCTGATATAATTACATGCATCTGTGGTTTTTGCTTCAGGATTTTTTTTTTTTATCTCGGTCTATCCTATAAATTACCCTGTAAATTGCATGAGTTTTCATGTTGGGTTGTTTGTCATACGACGTGTTACTTTATGTTAGTTTAAGTGATAATTGCTACCTTTCTTTAGCTGTGGCATTAAATAATTTTAAGCCTCTACTGTTTATTGTTTTCTTCAGATAAAAAGCTTGCACCAAAAATAGTTAATGATGTAAAAATCATGTGTGCTGGAAAAGTATTGAAGAATAACCAGACCGTTCGTCAATGTGTGATGTCCTTTGGCGAGCTTCAAAAGGGGGTTATCAGCTTATCACCAATCCAGAGTACTTCAAGTCTGAAAAGCTTCTGAGTTAGGTCTGACCAGTCTGCTTTACTTCTTTGTTTCCTGTGGTAGGTTTTCCTCGGTATATTAGTGAGAGGGTTACCACTCTTGATCTACCGTTATGGCAACGCATACTTGTTCTTGAAATTCTAAGGGTATGCTTATTTTTTAGCTTTTAAGTATTGATGTTTTATTTGTAATTAAATTGCTTGTTGTTTTGGCTGTGGTTGTGAAACAATTGTATTGATATTGGTATTTTAATGAGAATAAATATATTATTATTATTCAAATATTGTTCCATGGTTATTATTTGTATATTGATCCATTTTGCAGGTTCTCCACTAGTGTAAAAATGTAAACTTCACAAATATGTTCAGATAAATTATATAATTTGAGTTGCTAGAATGAATATAAAATGATGTTACTGTCAGCTACATTACATCGGTTTTGAAAATAAATCGATGTTATTGTAATAAATAAAGTAATATTTACATCGGTTTCTAACTAAAAACGATGTAATTGATACATCATTAATATCGGTTTCCAATAAAAAACGATGTAATTGAGACACTATTAACATCGGTTTCCAATTTAAAACGATGTAGTTGAGACACTATTAACATCGGTTTCCAATTTAAAACGATATAATTGAGACACTATTAACATCGGTTTCCGATTTAAAACGATGTAATTGAGACACTATTAACATCGGTTATCACTTAAAACCGATGTTAATGATATGCTATTTACATCGGTTTCAGACCAAAAACGATGTAATTGAGATATTATTAACATCGGTTTACAACCAAAAATGATGTAATTGAGACATTATTAACATCGGTTTTCACTTATAAGCGATGTTAATAGTATGCTATTTACATCGTTTTTAGAAATGATGTAAAGGGAAAAAATGCTGTAAATGTCGCCCCCAGATACATCGCCAAAAAGCGATGTAAATGGGGCAAAATAAACGATGTCAATGAGACTTTTTCTACTAGTGGTGGCTGATGTGAATTAGGGTTTTAGTTGGTTGTCGATGAATGAGAATTGTAGGAGGTAAGGGTTGGTTACGTTGAAGATGAGTTAGGGTTAGGTAGGGTTCGTTTTGTTCATTCGGTTTCTTTATTGTTCATCCGGGGTCTTTACCCCAAAACCGAACCCAACACTAAACATACTTGGCCCAACACGCATACCGCGACACTATGACATCTATATTTCATTCTCAAACCGTAACTTAAAATAAACGATTACATAATTTAATTTTACTAATTAAATTATGTAATGCAGTATTAGTAAATATTAATTGAATTAAATATAAAATCTAAAATCATTTATATAAAATTAGGATTAAATACAATTACGAATTAAATAATAATAAAATAATTATAAAATAGGAAATACCTTAATTATAAATATATTATTAAAATTAAGAAATACGAATGAAATGCCATTTTACGAAATAATCATCGAATATAAAATAATTATGAAATAAGAAATAATCGTAGAAATACAATTTATAAAACAATAACAATTTACGTAAAATACTTTATAACATTCCTTTTTGAAGTACGTGTATAAAACATAGTTTAACTACCGTTGACCGGGTCTAACATACGGGGTATTACAGTCTTCCCTCCTTAAAAAGAACTTCGTCCCCGAAGTTCACCACACTACCCATCACCAAACCAACTCAACTGACGCCTTCTACTCTAGGTCACTTCCCTCAGAAATGGCATGTGTTACATTCCACCTCCCTTAAACCAAATTCGTCCCGAAGTTTAACAGCTGTCCAAACACGATCTCAACCACACAACCAAACACGACACTCCTCCACTCTTTTGCACTGACTCCCTAAATCTTCTATGAAGACATTCTATTACGGTCTATTGATAACGCGAGATTAAATCGTCGGTTCTCACGATCAAACAAATTTATAAACCCAAAATAGTAGTATAATAGGGTTATCGTTCGCAAGGATGGTGGGGAAATTGTATAGTTACGTTCTAATTATAACTTGAGTCGGGGTAATAGGTTTGTGATTGATTAATAACTAAAGAACAATTAAAGCAAACAAGTTAAGATTAAATTGATGGAAGGGAGAACTAGGGTGTCGGGGGTCACTAAGATGGGTAGACGAAGATACGAGAAACCAAACTAGTAGGTCTCAAGTAAGTAGTCTCGGTAAGTCTCTTCTCTCGAGTCGACTAAACCTAGGTCGGAATACCCTAGCTTTCGCTACAAATACCCACAACCAACCATTAAACATGCTAGGACAAACCCTCAACCGTCGCTAAAGGCAAATCACGCTAAAATCAAAGCCCAACTTTCGTTGAAGCGAATCATCAAACACCTAGCATGCAACAAATGGAAAACTACTTTATCAAGAACAACTAATCAACAAATTAGCATAAATTTATCATCTAATCACCACCCAAGTTCCCCCCTAACCCTAGGTATAAAACTACTCACTCATGGTAAGGAAAAGCATGTGAAAGAGAGATAAACAAGTGCTAAACATCATGAACAAGCAAAGGTAAACAATTGATTTAAGCAAAACTCAAAGTAATGTAAAAACAAAGTAAGGATTAGGAAGATTATACCAAACAATTGGATAAAGGAATGAACTTTGATTATAAATGAAAGATCCTTTCAAATGCTCCCAAAATACAACCAAAAACCCTAAGACAATTGCTAGGAACAATCACTAAAGAAATGACTAAGGAGAGATTAATAATAACTAAAGGATTAAACTAATATCTAAGAAGGATTAAATATTTTAAGAGAGTTTTTTGTGACTAAGTATGAATGAATGTAACAGTAGAAACCCTAAAAATCTCCTAGAAATGCGTGAAAAGTTGCGTAAAAATAAATGACACAAGTGCGGGTTTATATAGAGTGCGGAAATCTGAAATAGGCCTCTCAGCCGGTCAACCGGCTGCCTGTGGTGGACCGGCTGGGAGTCCAAATGTTAACTTCTGAAACATTTCTTCATTATTCTTCAAAGTATCATGATCCCCAGTCGACCGGCCGGCTGCCGGTCGGGCACCGGCTGGGAGGCTGGTTTCTTCAATCTGGAATTTTTCTCTTCAAATCTTCATTGCACAGGTACCCTCGGCCGGTTCACCGGCTGCCGGTGGTGGACCAGCTGGGACACCTTTCTCTTGAATCTGCTCACAAACACATTTCTTCAACTTACGAAAAATTGGCTAAGTATAGATCATGATCCCCAGCCGGCTGACCGGCTGCCGGCTGGGAACCGGCTGGGAGGCAAAATTCAAGGTCTGCCCAAATTCTTCATTTTCCACTTGAAAGTCAACTCAAGGTCCCCAGCCGGCCTACCGGCCGCCGGCTGGGAGGGCCTGGGCAAGCTTCTTGCTAATTTCTTCACATTTCTTCATTTTGCTCCAAAAATCATCTCGTTTGCCTCCGTTTCTTCATTCTCGCCACAATACCTACAACACGGGAACCAAATAGGAATAGTCGAGGAAAAGGACGTAAAATCAAGGAACGATACGCAAAACGAGGTCAAATCGGGACCGAAAATGAAGAATATACAATGAAAATAATGACCAAAATGGAGCTCATCAGAATTCCCCACACTTAAACCTTACTCGTCCTCGAGTAAGAGATCAAGTAACTACACAACCCTTATTAGAAACGAAAGAAACAAACTAACTAAGCTAATTAGAAGCCGAATCGGGTTTAGCTACACCCGTAGCCCTTTCAACTCACAATTTGACATTCATGACGAAGAATGCCCTATTGCAAGGCAAGTAAGGTCTTGCTACAAAATTTTTGATGCCAACAAGTAAAAACATAACACGTATAGGCAAGCAACATGCATCGGAAAAAGGAAAAGACAAACTGCTTGCCTCATTCAAGCGGGGTTTTGAAAAACTAAACAAGAGAGGTCTATAGCGGAGGATGCCAACTCAAAGTCTAACCATGGTGTCAAACCCCTAAATCAAGCTCAAGCAACCAAGAATGACATCACCAAAGACCAAGAAACTAATTCAAGGCGGGCAAACGGAAGTACTAAGTTATACTTCCAAGAATGACACGACACACACATGATTCTACTCCATGCAAGACCCATAACCGACCTAAGTACCGACTCTCACGGGTGACACTCAACACATAAGGAAAGAAAGGGGGTGATTTTTGTCACAAAAAGTAACCAAAATCACTCACCTACCTCAACTTGCGAAGCATGCCCGCAATCTAGAATGGTACTCCATCCAAAAATCCATGAAAAATGCAAATGCACATGATGAGAACAACAACAAGGATGCAACGGGGCTTGGGTTGGGTGAAAATGGTTTGGTGCAAGCACCGTTCTAGGATTTGAGGCTCAAAAACAAGAATGATTGCCATAATCAACACAACTCCTTATTACAACAACTAAGCAACGTCTATGCCCTAACTTTGGCTTTCACAAAACCAAGCAAAAATTGCATAAACCCCAACTTACTTTGGAAAAAACGAACCCATCACAACCTTAAACAAAGTGGTCATTATTAGAAACACCGAACAACGTCTACACCCTAACATACGACTTGAAAATCAAATCAAATGCAAAAATTGTGTAAACCCGACACGCGTGCAAAAACATCAAAAGACCACATTATTGTAGCAACGGCTTTTTCTATGTCCCCTTGATGGAAGGGACTTGTTGCTAGCCTTTTTCTCTTTCAAAACACATATGTACACTTTTCTTTTTGGATTTTTCAAAACTTTTTCAACTTTTTCTTTGATTTTCTATTTTCTATCTTTTTTCATTTTTTTTCTTTTCTTTTCTTTTTTCAAACTTCCAAACACCAAGAAAACAACAAGTAGCGACCACAACGGAAGAAGCCACCAACCGGCATCTAAATTCCCGACTCTACCACTAACAAAGTACCACAAAAGCAACCATTCTTGATCAAGGAAGGATGTTTTTGGGATGTAGCTCATCTAGTAGTTTAGGCCAAATGAAAAGGTTAAGGCTCAAAGTAGTTAAACAAAAGGGGGATAAGATGCAAGGGTCAAAATAAGGCTAATTTGGCAAATGTGAAGTTGATTTATTTGGAACAAAAGTTGTCTCACATGCACATGAACATTAATCAAGGAAATAAGGAACGAGCGCCATACTTATGCGTATAGACATAACACACCACGTAAGGAGGACTACTCACAATCCTAAACTGAGTCGGTTTGATGGACCGAATATAAAGGAGGCTCTATCCTCACATTTGAGTAGCTAATGTCGGTCCTAGGTCGAGTCAAGGTCTAACACGGTCTCACAAGGTGGTCGAAACTTGGTCATTAAGCCTAGACTTCCGGGTCCTTGCAAGCAAGAACCCTAACAAGGTGACATCAAACGGTGCAAGCTATTAGGAGGGGTAAGACACAAGCAAGACAAATATCATCATTGACGGCATATATCCTCCACTATTCAACCTCCTATGCATATTTACAAACAAAAGCAAAACGGAAAAGCCGACTAACACATATTCACAAAACTATGAGAATGAAAAGGCATGTGAAACAAAAGCAAACTAATACTAAACACAACAAACATGCAACAACAAGAAGGCTAAACTAACAGCATATCAACCACAACAACCAAAAGTTCCCCAAAGGAACATCCAAGGCACAAAAATCCCGTTCTCCTTCATGATATCAACATAAAAAGAAATCGGGAGGGGGAGAAAGAAGTATGAAAGAGTATACCAAGCATCTTCATTCTCCTAATACCTCGGGTTGCCGTCGCATCTGCAACTTGTTAGTCCAACAAACATATATATACAAGGCAAGCAAATAACAAAACAAAGGAAAGGAAGAACATATTTTTTGAAATTTTTGAAATTTTTCGATTTTTTTGGTATTTTTGAAGTTTTTACATATTTACAAAAGCAATTAAATATTCACAAAGTGGATATTTTCCCTCCCCACACTTAAGATTTACATTGTCCTCAATGGAACAAAGTGCAAGGGGGAAATGAAGAAAAAGAACGAAAACAACATGTTTTTGGCTTTTTTGAAATTTTTGAGAAAATAAAAACTTGTTTTTGTATTTTTGAAATAAGCGGTTATTCCTCCCCACACTTATTTATGCACATAATGTGAGGAGGAAAACCGGAAAATAAAGAACATGTTTTTGAAGGTTTTTGGTTTTTCAATTTTTTTGGATTTTTGATTTTTATGAAAGCAATAAAAACAAAAGGAAACAAAAGAAATGAAAAACTAAAAAAGCTAAATGCAAACTAGATGCTCTAATCTACATGTATGCAAACTACATGTGACAATATGATACAAAATGTAAATCTAATGTATCTAAATGAATGCAACTATATGTAACTAAACAAATGATATGAAGTGGTGAATTGAAAACTAAAACAAACTAACTAAACTAACTAACTACTCTAAATGCATGCTAGAAAGTAAAATGCAAAGTAAAATGAAATTTGGATTGAGGGAGTTACTTGCTTTGGATTTTTCAAGGGCATCATAGCCATCACCTACCACCTCCAAAGGTGGTCAATCATCATCTTCTTCATCATCACCAACATGACCGCTCACATCACCTTCTCCATTGCCCTCATCTACTACCATGTAGTCGTCCGGGTTGAGCATTACATCTCGGAAGGGGGAGGCATGCGAGCCACTAGCTCCCGGATCGCCAACCATGCCACAGGGAGAAGGGTGCCCTTGAGGGCGGGGTGTCGAGTTCGCGTTCCCACGGAAATTGGGGGGAAAGATCGGGCTAGTGAAGTAGCCCGGAGCAACATTGATCTCCCCGAAAAAACGCCCATCTGGAGGCACATATCCCATCTCAGGAGGCATGTAGTAAGACGGGCGACCACCGTCCACATGATGAAGTCCCTGGCGAACAGACTGGTCATAGCTGGGAAATTGCCCATAGGCCTGATCGTGATATATGTAATCAAGCCTATAAGTCAAATCCCTATGTCGCTCATCCGCCAATGCTTGGCGCTCGTCTGCAAGGTCTACCGCCGTCTTCATACCCAAATCAACCCGGGCCATGAAGTCAATGAGGTCCTGAGGCATAGTGAAAGACTGAGTAGATGGACCGGAGCCGGAGGTAGATCCCTGGAAGTATGATGGACCACTCTGGAAAGGGGGCATGGTAACGGAGGGCTGCTGAAACTGCTCAAACTGGAGGTCAGATGCGGTGGTACCCGTCCTATCTCGGGCATATACTCTCGGAGCACGCTGATCGGGAGGGAGCTCATCGGGGTCCACCTCAATATCAAGAAGGTAGGAGATCTTCCCTGGCACAACTGTCATCCTCTCGGTGTTGGCAAGGGCACTGAATTTCTGAATTTATTATCCACGCGAATCTGCCAATACTCATTACGATCGTTGGGGTTATACTTGATCCACCCCAAAGCCTCCTGCAAGTACCGGCAAGATAACACGTTCTCACCCTGAATGTAGTCCACCGTAAAGTGCCGATGACAAAGGTCGTTGGCTATCAAGGTGACTATCCCCCCAACACATATAGGGGTGGTAAGCTGAGGTTGGGTTGCCAACCTACTCAAATGAAGCGCCATGTGGTGAACAATATTGAGCTTCGGCCCATCAATCAAATAGCACCCGAGGATCTCGAGCTCAGTAGTAGTAAAATTGTGAGGCTCATCCCTAGAAAAGACATTCCACCCCATAAACCTATACCAAATCCTAATCGGTGCCAAATGCACCCTATTAGCCGGTTTCTTTTTAGTCCTATCACTTACTAAACCGGTGATGGCGGTCCAAATAGCCTCCGTATCAAAACCCTCCGGAGGCTTAATAGGCAACTTTCCATTGAGCCCAAAGATTAATGCAAAATTTTCCAATGTAGGACGGTGTTCCTTATTCATCAAGCGAAATTCGAAAAAGGCAACCTTCCCTAAATTCCGGTTTTTAGTAACTACAAGGGAGCTCAAAAACTCCCAAGTCAATCTAGGGGAAGTGTGAACCGGTCTAGTTTCATACAAGGTCTTCATCCCCAAACCATCAAACAAATCCGCAGTGATTTTCTCAATCCCAAGCTCCCTCAAACCTGCCCTATCAATGAACCGAGTCGGATGAAGGGGGCGATGCTTAAAGTAAGTGAAATTACCTTTTTGTTGAATGGAAGCAAATTGGAGGCCGGGAAAGCTAGGACCCAGACCAATGTAGCTACTATCAAGGACGGTTCGCACTTCTTGCTCCACCATTGGGTCGTGTCTTGATTTTGACCTCCTTTCCGTTCTTCCTAACATGGCTATTTTGAGGTGATTTGATGAGGGAATGAAAGGGGGTTTTGATTTGGAGTGTTTGGATGGGTTTTTGAAGGTAGGGGATGTGAGGGAGAAGAAGGAAATAAGAAAGAAAGAAGAAGAAATGAAAAGAAATGAGGAAAATGAAGGGTTTCGTGGTTTTCAATTGTGCGACAAAACACTCCCAGCCGGTTCGGGACCGGCCGCCGGCCGACCGGCTGAGAGTTAGGGTTTGATTTTTTTGCTTTTTCGAAAATTTATAAGGGATTTGATTCTGAGCCGGCGGACCGGCAGCCGGCCGACCGGCTCAAAATCCTTCTTCATTTCTTCCTTCACCTTCTCTTCTTCTTCATACTTCACTCACAAAAACCCCCAGCCGGCCGACCGGCTAGGGATCCTTCTTCATCTACTTTTTCTTCAATTTGGTTCACAACTCGTGATTCTCAGCCGGTGGATCGGCTGCCGGCCTACCGACTGGGAATCAATTTTCCTTTGATTTTTTTCGTCTTTTGAACAAGTAGCACGTCTTTTGAGCCGGTTGACCGGCTGCCGGTATGGTGCAGGCTGGGAGTGCAAAATCTGAAATCTGCCCAAATAAACTATCAAAAACATAAATGTGTCCATGTACTCTCAGCCGGTATGAGACCGTCAGCCGGTAGGCCGGCTGGGAGTACCTGTACACAATTTCGAGAAATAATTTACTTGAACATAAAAATCGACTTTGCCAACAACGGTTTTGCCTACTATCCTCCGACTATACTCAAGAATTAACCACAAACAAGTAAACAACATTTCCAAATCTCTCATGCAAGCTAAAAATTAAACTAAAAATCGAACTAACAATGCAAACTACATGAAAGAAAGAAAGCTAATACTTACAACCGGTGGTTATTAAGTGACTCCACCAAACCTTCCATGAACAATCTTCTTTTGAACTCAATCCTCCTCGGGGAGTGGGTCCCCGAGGTCAATCACTTCTACGGTACCTTTGGAATCTCTTTGGTAGTAACGCTTTATCCGATGTCCGTTGACTTTGAAGGTGCCACCGCCTTCACTCCAAAGTTCAAAGGCCCCATGAGGTTAAATGTCCATTACTTTGAAGGGCCCGGATCATCGTGATCTAAGTTTTCCCGGAAAATTCTTGACTCTTGAATTGAAAAGGAGAACAAGGTCTCCTATGCTCACATTCTTCTTCATTAACTTGGCATCATGCCACTTCTTCGTTTGCTCTTTATAGAGTTTTGAACTCTCATATGCCTCATATCTAAGCTCCTCAAGCTCACTCATTTGCAAGAGTCTTTTCTCCCGGCCATATCTAAGTCGAAATTCATCTCCTTCAAGGCCCACCAAGCCTTGTGCTCAAGCTCCACCGGTAGGTGGCATGCTTTCCCGTACACAAGCTTGTAGGGAGTCATTCCTATAGGCGTCTTGTAAGCCGTTCTCAAAGCCCATAGCACATCATTCAACTTTTGGGACCAATCTTTCCGGTTCTTTTGTACCACCTTCTCCAAGATAGCCTTGATTTGACGATTTGAAACCTCCACTTGCCCACTAGTTTGAGGGTGGTAGGCAAGTGCTACCTTGTGGGTCACTCCATAAGAGGATATAAGGGCTTTGAATGTATGTTTCCGGAAGTGAGAACCTCCATCACTAATCACAATTCGGGGTACACTGAAACGGGGAAAGATTATGGTCTTGAAGAGCTTTACCACTACCTTGGAGTCATTTGTGGGGGAGGCAACCGCTTCTATCCATTTCGAGACATAGTCCACGGCTACCAAGATGTATTTATTCCCGCATGAATTGGGGAAAGGTCCCATAAAGTCAATCCCCCAACAATCAAACAACTCAATCTCCAAGATGGTTTTCAGGGGCATCTCATTCCTTTTACCGATATTGCCCGACCTTTGACAAGCGTCACAAGATCTAACTACATCGTGAATGTCTTTAAACATAGAAGGCCAAAAGAACCCTCCTTGGAGAACCTTGGCTATAGTCCGTGAAGCCGCCAAGTGCCCTCCATAGGCGGAGTTGTGAAGCCGATCCACAATTTCAAGCCCCTCTTCTTTGGACACGCATCTCCTCAAGAGTCCATCCCCACACTTTTTGAAAAAGGTAAGGATCATCCCAAAAATATCTTTTAGCATCCACTTTCAATTTCTCCTATCTCTTGCCTCCAACTCCTCTGGGATAAAACCATTAACAAGATAATTGGCAAGATCCGCAAACCAAGGCAACTTATTGCCTATAGCCATCAAGCTATCCTCACGCAACCATTCATTGATCGGCCCTTCCCTATCTTGCAAACCATGATCTTCAATAGTTAATCTAGAGAAGTGGTCCGCAACAACATTTTCCGACCCCGACTTGTCCCTAATCTCTAGATCAAATTCTTGGAGCAAAAGGACCCACCTCAAGAGCCTAGGCTTGGCATCTTTTTTCAACATTAATTGCCTTAGAGCGGTGTGATCGGAGTACACCACCACTCTAGATCCCACAAGATATTGTCTAAATTTTTCAATGGCATGAACAATCGCCAACATCTCTTTCTCGGTCGTGGAATAGTGTGCTTGGGTTTGGTCAAGGGTCTTGCTTGAATAATATATCACATGGTGCTTCTTATCCACAACTTGCCCTAGGACCGCTCCAACCGCGAAATCCGACGCATCACACATCACCTCAAAAGGCAAATCCCAATCCGGAGCACGGATGATAGGAGCCGTCACAAGTGCCTCTTTGATCCTAGAAAAGGCTTCAAGGCAATCATTAGTAAACAAAAATGGTGCATCCTTGAGTAGGAGAGAAGTCAATGGTTTGGCAATTTTGGAAAAATCTTTAATAAAACGCCGGTAAAAACCGGCATGTCCAAGAAAACTCCTCACCCCTTTCACATTGGTGGGGGTGACAAATTCTCAATGACCGCCACTTTTGCACCATCGACCTCTATCCCCCTCTTGGACACGATGTGACCAAGCACAATCCCCTCCTCTACCATAAAATGGCACTTTTTCCCAATTGAGGACAAGGTTGTGCTCCTCACATCTTTTCAACACATTTTCAAGATTAGCAAGCCCTAAGTCAAAACAATCACCATGGACACTAAAATCATCCATGAAAACCTCCATACTCTTCTCTAGAAAATCGGCAAAGATGACCATCATGCACCTTTCAAAGGTGTCGGGTGCATTACACAACCAGAATGGCATCCTCCGATAAGCATACACTCCTTGGGGGCATGTAAAAGTTGTTTTCTCTTGGTCTTCCGGGTGAATAGGGATTTGAAAAAACCCGGAATAACCGTCGAGAAAACAATAGTACGAATGCCCCGCTAGTCTCTCTAACATTTGATCAATGAAGGGGATTGGGAAATGGTTTTTGAGAGTGGCCGCATTCAACTTGCGATAATCAATACACATCCTCCAACCCGTCACCGGACTAGTCGGTAGGAGAGTCTCATCCTCTTGTGTAACCAATGTTACACCCCCCTTCTTGGGGACAACATGGACGGGGCTCACCCACCGGCTATCCGTGATCTCGTAGATGATTCCGGCCTCAAGCAACTTAAGAACTTCACCCTTCACTACCTCCGCCATTTTCGGATTCAATCTCCTTTGACCTTCCACTCTAGGTCGACTCCCTTCCTCAAGAATTATTCTATGCATGCAAAGGCTCGGGCTTAGCCCCTTGATGTCGTCAAGGCTATACCCTAATGAGCTCCTATGATCCTTCAAAGTTGAAATAAGTTTGGATTCTTGGTGCTCATTAAGGTTAGCATTGATAATCACCGGGTAAGCCTCTCCCTCCCCAAGAAAGACATACTTTAGGGAGGGAGGAAGGGGTTTGAGTTGTACCTTTGGAGGGAGCATTCCATCCACTTTTTCAACCTCCTCATCCTCAAGCTCTAGGCTTTCATCCATTTCTTTGTCCTCACATGTCGAGATGCCACACAATTGCTCCATGTGACTCTCCTTGTCTTCTTCCACTTCTTCCATCTCTCTCACCACTTGATCCACAATGTCCAATGTGAATGCCTCATCATGATTTGAACCTTTCATCATGGTAGGAAGATTAAACTTAACCCATTCTTCACGTCTATCAAGACGCCTCCGGTAGCCAAGAAAGGCCTACCGAAGATGATGGGGGTGTGGCTATCCTCCGGGATGTCAAGGACAACAAAATCGGCGGGGATTAAATGCTTACCCGGCCACCTTGACGGGTACTTCCTCAAGCACCCCCAAAGGGCGCTTGACGGACCTATCCGCCAATTGGAGGGTGATACTTGTTGGAACCAAATCATTCAAACCAATTCTTTTTGCAACTTTCAAAGGGAGCACACTTACACTAGCTCCTAAATCACAAAGGGCACGAGAGATAGGAATACCACCGACTATGCAAGGGATAGAGAAGCTCCCCGGGTCACCAAGTTTCTTTGGCACCTTTTGGAGGAGAAGTGCACTACACTCCTCCTTCATAGCCATTACTTCTTGGTTACCCAAGGTTCTCTTTCCCAACAAGATTTCTTTCAACAAATTTGGAGTAAGTCGGCATATTCAAAATCACATCCGTGAAGGGAAGAGTCACTTCAAGTTGTTCAAGCATTTTGCAAAAGTTGGTGAATTTGAAGTTTTCTTTTCCCTTCAAGGCCCTTGAAGGATAAGGCAAGCTAGTTGGTTGAGGGTTAGATAGTACCTTGGTGGATGTTGGTTTGCTTGTTACCTTAGTAGTTGGTTGTGCAACCAACTCCTCTTGTCTAGCATCCACTTCCTCCAAGATAGCTTCTTCTTCTTTCTCCTCATAAGGGAGGTCCTCTACATAAAACTCATCATCCCTTGAAGTGCTTGCATCAACTCCCTTTTCCTTCTCTTTCACAAGCTCCAAAATGGGCTCCTCTTCACCAAAATTATAGTCTTTGTACGGGTCCTCTAGCTCCGTTCCACATCTCAAGATCACCGCATGTGCTTGGTGATTATGTGAGGCATCCTTGGAACTTTGGACTTGGGCAAGGAAGCCGCCCGGTGGCCTTTGTGGATTTGCTAGAGCTTGAGAGGCAACTCGAGCCTCCATTTCCCGTATCTCCCTTTGATTGGCACTCTTCAAATTCGCCATTTCTTGGGTGTGAGTTGCTTGCATGCTCTTGACAAGTTTCAACAACTCCCCCACTTGGGAATCACTTGTCGAGTCTTGATGAGGTGCATTTGTGAGGGGCAAGGGGAACCCATAATCGTTCCTTGCACCCCCACCTTGGGAGTTTCCTTTCGGAGCTTGGTTGTTTGATGGAAAGTTTTGGTTGAAATTTGGGTTGTAGTTTGGGTTGTTGGGATTTTGGTTGTTATTGAAATTTTGTGGATTGTGGTTGTAGTTGTTTTGATTTTGATTGGGGTTGTTTTGGAATGGTGGTTGGTTGAGATTTTGGTTTGGTGGATTGAAGTGTTGGTTGTTTTGATTGTTGAAATTTGGGTTGTTGTTGTTGAAATTCGGGTTATTGTAACCTTGGTCATTGAAGTTTGGTGCAAAGCCTTGATTGGCTTGATTGGATTGGTTCCCTTGGTAGAAATTGTTGTTGTTGTTGAAATTGTTTCTCGGATTGAAATTTCCACCCCTTGGTTGAAAACCAGGTTGATTTTCCACTTGAGGTTGTTGAATTTGGTGTGGATTCAACACATTAGTACTCTTGTAACTCATGTAAGGGCTCCCTCGAATGCCCGGATGGTAGTAGTTTGAATTTGGGTTGAAAGTGTTTTGACCTCTAGAGTTATTGAATGCTTGAAAAGCATACAACTCCTCCTCACTCCCACTTCTCTCAATAGAATTATTTGCACATACTTCGAATGTGTGCCCATTTCCTCCACACAAATCACATGAAGCTACACTATTCACTTGGTACATCCCCGGAGTGTTGTTCTTGGTTTCTTTGCTTGTAGCCCCCTTAGTCAATTACTCCAACTTCTTGGTCAACATGTCTAACTTGGCATTGGTTTCCTCATTTGCCTTGGAGTTGGAAAGGTGCTCATTAGGGTACTTGCTACTCTTTCTCAAGACATTTCCCCGAGTACCATAGTTCTCCTCGGAATCAACGATTTTTTTTATAAGCTCCGTTCCCTCTTCATGTGGCAAGTGGTCAAAACTACCCCCCGCTGATGCATTAACCATCTCTTTTGTGCGTGGGAGAAGAGTTTGAAAGAAGGTTTGGGTGGTGTACCAAGTGGGTATCCCGTGGTGAGGACACTTAGCAAGCAAATCTTGGTATCTATCCCAAGCCTCTCCCAAGGATTCTCCCTCGTCTTGTTGAAATTGAGTGATCTCATTCCGGAGCATGGCGGTTTTAGAGGACGGATAGTACTTAGCAAGGAAGGTCGTGGCCAAGTCGTCCCAAGTGGTGAAAGTGTTTGGAGCATGAACATTCAACCACCTATCCGCCTTATCCGTCAAGGAGTAGGGGAAGAGCATTAGCCTTAAGGTTTCTTCCGGCACCCCTGTTTTCTTGATCATTGCTACTTTACCCTTGAACTTTCTCAAGTGTCCATGAGCATCCTCATGAGAAGCTCCACTAAAAGCATTCTTCTCGATAGAGCTCATTTGTGAGGGATGGATCTCAAAATTTTGAGGAACGAGAGTGCCAAAATTGATTGGATTTGTGGTATCATTGTGGTTTGGCCGATTATGATCACGAAGGGCGGCCATTATGTGAATTTGTGGGTGATTTGGAATGTGAGGTGAAGGTGGTGGTGATTGGTAGAATGGGTTGTCGAAGTTTTCGGAGGTTGGGCTAGGAATGCTTTGATTTGGGCTTTGTGGTTCGGGAGATGTAGATGGGTCGTTGTGGCTAGTAGATGCGTGGGAAGCTATTCTTACTCTTGCTATAGTCTTCCTCCTTAAGGCCCGGAGAAGCCTTTCTAGTTCGGAAGTCGAAAACAAAGAAGTAGAGTCACCCCTAGGCATAAAACTTGGCACAAAATTAGTCGTCCTAGTGTTTTTTAGGCACTAGGGTGAGCAATATGGCGACCACTCTACAATTAACTAACAAAGCTTTGATCAAAACAAAACAAGCGTATATCGCGACCACTCTACAATTATCTCTAGTAGAAAACACCCCTACGGTGGCGGTCATAAATGACTTTTTGTGGCGGTTTTGAGAGGGTTTAGGGTGCGTTGTATATCGCGGCGTCGTATAAAGTTTACAACCGTCGTATAAAGTTTCTACAACCGTCATTATAACTCTCTTATTGCGACGGTTGTTATATAAAACCGTCGTTATAGTCTTATATAGCACGACGTTTGTTTGTTTTACAACCGTCGTTAAATGTTCTAAAAACCGTCGGGAAAGGTATTTATCATGTCGATTTCCTTTACAAAAAACCGCCACTAAAGATAACTAAAACCGTCACAAAAGGTAAGTATAACATCAATTGTTATTAAAGAACCGCCATAATAGCCAATCCCATAGTGGCGTTTCTAGCTCAAGAAGACAAGAACCGACGCCAAAAAAAAAAGTATTGCTCCTAAAATTTTGCAACGTCCTATAATTTTGACAACCCAAATATTAAAATAAACAAAAAACACATACAAAAGAATGCAATCAAGTACCAAAAACCTTACATTTCATTTGGCACAAAAATAATGCCGTATTCAAAAATAATACATCCAAATCTATAAATAATCACGTTTATCACCACAAGACTCAACCCTCAAACCAAACTATAGAACAACTCGACTACCACCTATATTATTCATACTCGACTGGTGACTAATGGCCATTATCAACACAAAATGTTTCTTAATGAGGCTGACACCTCTTCACCACCATTAGTATTATTAGACATTCTTGTTGCTCACAAATGTAGAAATCGGTCTATTCTACATACTGAACTGATTGAGTTATCACGAGCAATTGTGGATAGGACTTGAACAACTACACTCATACTTGACCGGCATTCAGGATCTAACAGCAAGCACTCCTTTGCTAAGTAGATAACTTTTTCATCTTGCTGATGAACAGCGACAATAACTGCAATAATAAGTTAAAGCAGAGTTAGATGTAGTACTCTGACCAAGCAAAGTCAATAAAGAAGTTTATATTCAGCATCAACTTACACGAATGATGACTTTAGGAGTTACGTGCAGGAAATATTTGCCAACACCACCATACTATGGTTTCCAACATGTAAACTACCCAAGACAGAATAGGACATGTTACAAGAAAGAATTACCTCCATTACGAGAAACTTTGCTCTTAGCACATCACATTAGTTCGATCAACAATAAATTCAGCTGTTGTATCTCCAGTGAATGCTATCTCAGGTGAACATGAGGTATCCGTAATCTGGCAACACCCAAACAATTCTAATGAATGCAATACCATGTAAACAAGTATATAGAACATATATTACTTCTCCTGAAATAGTAACAAAAGGGTTTTATTTATGTAAGAAGCAACTATATACTCTTAAGCAAGAAAAGAATTAAGACCCTATAAACATGGTATAAGAGAGTTCATTATACCGACAGAAAGTTACAGTATATCCTTTCCACGCAGCTTATAGTATTTACCATCCTTTCCGGTGGGGGTTTCACATATTTGCCTAGAGTTTTGTGGTGATGTTTGTTTCGATTTCTTATTCTTTCGAGTTTTTCCTTACTTTTTCTCTTTTTTTCTGCATCATCTTTCTTCTTATGGTTTATTTCCCTTTCCAAAATGCCTTTCCAGAAGATTTTTCCAGTTGAAGACCACAACCACCGCCCTTTCTTTTGTTCGGAATCAGCTTCCAATAACGCTTTTACTGCTCTACTGGACTAAGCTACCTGTTAACCCAAGTTGAACTGCACCTGAAATGACCTGAATACGTAATGACCTGAAATGACCCGACAGGCCAACACAAATGGCCCATTTGCCAGCTATAACATGTCAAATACCTTGCAAGCATGACAAATTCCAGGAAAGACCTCGTTGGCAAAGCCCGACTATGCTTTACAGACCAGGTATCACCATCCATGGGCATGGGCGGTAGAGAATCCCATTCATGTTTTATGCCGTACATCCTCTTTAAAGCATCAGAAAATGCCGACCTCTAGAGGCATATCATGACCGTCAGCAAAATAAATGAAATCCCTGAAACAACTATTACTACAACAATAGTGATGGTATTTCCTGCAATTACCAGCATTTGCAGCATCACAAAATGACCAAAAATCTAACTTCAACGGATTCTGAGGATCATTGTCCATCCGAACCAAAAAGTAGAAAGTGTCCCCATGTTTCTGCATTTCAATAACTTCCAGTAACGCTTTCACTGCTCTACTGGACTAAGCTACCTGTTAAGATCAAAGATCATATTAACACCATCAATTAAATCTAATAAGCAAACACAAAAAGAACAACTCCAACCCTACAAAAAACTCTAAACTCCCCACTAATAACTGGAATTACCAATAGGTGCATAATTACATTACGAAGCAACGTCAACTACATACTTTGTTTGAACTATAAACTCCAAAAGGTCTGAGGACACTATATAGAAAACGAATAAGCAACATAACCCTGCAATATTTATTTGTCATCAACTCCAGCAATCAAAAGAAAAACTCCAAAAGGTCTGACAACACTATATACAAAACGAATAAGCAACATAACCCTGCAATATTTAATTCGGAGCATCCTTTAAGGTAGGTAGATAGTAGATATAGTTCAAGCAGGAAAAAATGAGAGACAAATGACCCAATATTTACCTATATATGGTGTTATCATTGCTCTCTTTAAAGAAGGTATGTCCAGTTCTTTCGCTTTTTTGTTATGTCTGCTGTTAGATTATTTTATAAGCATGCAGGACTACGTGGTACATAAAGGGATCAGCATAACTAGCCTACCAAATAGAGAGCATAATTTCGAAGCATTTAGTATAAACAAAAGGGTTGTACTTGTACCTGTGTGATCTTCGAAATTTCCTCCAGTTTTCTGTCTCTCGGAATCGCCCTGATCAACTCTATTTTCTCTTCCAGGTACACATTACCTGCACATTGTGAAACAACCACAAATTATAGAATAGAATAAACACGGACTTGAAGCGGAAAAGAGCAACCTAAAGTCGACCTGACCAGACTCAACATGTAACCCTTGACTCAAAAACCAAGTGATTCGAATGATCATACAGTCAACATGAAATGACCCAAGAACAAAACGACTTTATCCAAACCCGAGCCAAATAGTCTTCTGACATGGATGAAGCAATTGAGAAGACCGGAAGGCACAATCGTTGGCGGCTTTTCAAGCATAAAATTGAGGAGCTCCCTAAGCTTCTCAGGCGTCTGAGGCACAAATATCAGCAGCGGATTCCACATCCGGCACCTTAAACCTTCCTTCAGTTATATCCTCCATGAGCCGAATAAGACACCGCGCCTGAAATGCATAAGTGCGGTCTGGTTTAGTCGTGTAGGACTCTCCGAAGACAACCAAGTTCGGTACCTAGACTAGAAAATAACTCAAAAAGAAAAGATAAAAAAAAAAAATACTCCAACAAATGACTAAGACGAAAAAACTAAAAAACTAGACAATTATTGAGTGAACGTCTCAAGTTAGAATATGCGTTTAAATTGAGGTTTCAATAAATCTCAAAAGCAATCGATTCAAAAATAAACAGAACTAAGCATCTAATTGTCTATATTTCGAGATAAAAATTAATTACCCAGAAAACCAAAATTAGTTAAATTGCAATGTTTCAAGTTGGAAATCATAGCGTGTACAAAAGGAAGAAGAGTGGCAGATTGAGGGATGGTCTTGGCTTCGTGACGGCCGCAACAGAAAACGAAATTGACGAAATGATTAAATGTGGATTCAGGATACATGAAACAAATGGTTAAGTTAATTAAGAATTCTAATTGGTTAGACGAGAAAATTCAAGAATCAACAATCTATGAAACTAATTAAGAATTAGACGAGAAAGGAAATTAACAATCAACAATCAGACGATAAAGGAGTTGGTTGACTTTAAATAGTGTCGATGTCTCACATCATTCAGCAATCTATAAAACTAATAATTTGCAATTTTTCATAAGCCCATTAAATAAAAATGACAAGAAAGGAAATACATATTATTAGACAGCCGATGTTTGGGAATTCATCGTCTTGAAGAAGACTTAGGGTTTGGAAAATTGAGGAAGAAGGAAAATTCAATAAACGAATTGGTTAATAAACTTACCAGTAAAGATGAAATTGTAGCGGTGATTAATGCTTGGCGTGACGGTTTCTGCGCCCGGAGAAGATGAACAACGACTTCACACTCGGGGAAGATGAAGATTTTATGACCTGTGAGATAAGATTACAATTAATTATTACAAGGATTTTTAGAATTTTATTATTTTTTTCTTTTTAAAAGAGAATGATGAGGGAATGGGTCAATAACGTCGGTTATTCGTAAAACCGTCTTAAAAACATATGACGACGGTTTTTTATTAAAAGCATTGTCAATTACTATTACTTTTTAGCGTCGGAATTAACGTCGGTTGTTAATACAACCGCCATACTTAACTTATAATGGCGTTTCTTATATGAAACCGCCATAAATATCTACTTCTATTACGTCGGTTTTTAATTTAAACCGCCACAATAGACCTTCTACACTATGAAAAATTTCCTCGCGCCAAATTTTTGGGCTTTTCGCGGCGTTTCTATTAGAACCGCCACAATAAAGGCGTCACGATAGGGGTTTTTTCTACTAGTAAGCTCAACTAACTAAAGCTAAAACTAAAACTAAACTAAACAACTTCTAGCACCATCCCCGGCAACGGCGCCATTTTGATAACGCGAGATTAAGTTGTCGGTTCTCACGATCAAACAAATTTATAAACCCAAAATAGTAGTATAATAGGGTTATCGTTCGCAAGGATGGTGGGGAAATTGTATAGTTACGTTCTAATTATAACTTGAGTCGGGGTAATAAGTTTGTGATTGATTAATAACTAAAGAAAAATTAAAGCAAACAAGTTAAGATTAAATCGATGGAAGGGAGAACTAGGGTGTCGGGGGTCACTAAGATGGGTAGACGAAGATACGAGAAACCAAACTAGTAGGTCTCAAGTAAGTAGTCTCGGTAAGTCTCTTCTCTCGAGTCGACTAAACCTAGGTCGGAATACCCTAGCTTTCGCTACAAATACCCACAACCAACCATTAAACATGCTAGGACAAACCCTCAACCGTCGCTAAAGGCAAATCACGCTAAAATCAAAGCCCAACTTTCGTTGAAGCGAATCATCAAACACCTAGCATGCAACAAATGGAAAACTACTTTATCAAGAACAACTAATCAACAAACTAACATGAATTTATCATCTAATCACCACCCAAGTTCTCCCCTAACCCTAGGTATAAAACTACTCACTCATGGTAAGGAAAAGCATGTGAAAGAGAGATAAACAAGTGCTAAACATCATGAACAAGCAAAGGTAAACAATTGATTTAAGCGAAACTCAAAGTAATGTAAAAACAAAGTAAGGATTAGGAAGATTATACCAAACAATTGGATAAAGGAATGAACTTTGATTACAAATGGAAGATCCTTTCAAATGCTCCCAAAATACAACCAAAAACCCTAAGACAATTGCTAGGAACAATCACTAAAGAAATGACTAAGGAGAGATTAATAATAACTAAAGGATTAAACTAATATCTAAGAAGGATTAAATATTTTAAGAGAGTTTTTTTGTGACTAAGTATGAATGAATGTAACAGTAGAAACCCTAAAAATCTCCTAGAAATGCGTGAAAAGTTGCGTAAAAATAAATGACACAAGTGCGGGTTTATATAGAGTGCGGAAATCTGAAATAGGCCTCTCAGCCGGTCAATTGGCTGCCGGTGGTGGACCGGCTGGGAGTCCAAATGTTAACTTCTGAAACATTTCTTCATTATTCTTCAAAGTATCATGATCCCCAGCCGACCGGCCGGCTGCCGGTCGGGCACCGGCTAGGAGGCTGGTTTCTTCAATCTGGAATTTTTCTCTTCAAATCTTCATTGCACAGGTACCCTCAGCCGGTTCACCGGCTGCCGGTGGTGGACCGGCTGGGACACCTTTCTCTTGAATCTGCTCACAAACACATTTCTTCAACTTACGAAAAATTGGCTAAGTATAGATCATGATCCCCAGCCGGCTGACCAGCTGCCGGCTGGGAACCGGCTGGGAGGCAAAATTCAAGGTCTGCCCAAATTCTTCATTTTCCACTTGAAAGTCAAATCAAGGTCCCCAGCCGGCCTACCGGCCGCCGGCTGGGAACCGGCTGGGAGGGCCTGGGCAAGCTTCTTGCTAATTTCTTCACATTTCTTCATTTTGCTCCAAAAATCATCTCGTTTGCCTCCGTTTCTTCATTCTCGCCACAATACCTACAACACGGGAACCAAATAGGAATAGTCGAGGAAAAGGACGTAAAATCAAGGAACGATACGCAAAACGAGGTCAAATCGGGACCGAAAATGAAGAATATACAATGAAAATAATGACCAAAATGGAGCTCATCATCTATCTTCCTTAAAAGGAACAGGCCAACAAGTAAATGCAAATATATATACATACATAACCTCGCATCACTGCACAAACTCAAAAGGTACAACTATATAATACTTTCATGAATAGAGCTACTGCTCAACTCATGTATTAATTAACAACCAAACTTCGAGATTTCCGATCATATCCTCCTTAAACCCGGTTACGTCCCCGTAACCTCCATCACATTTATATATCACTAAACACCGATCATCACTACATATAGAGGCGAAGCGACATGCTAGAAGATGATTAAGCACAACATACTACTCATTTATCATTTCACCACAACTAAACAGCAATTATGACTTACATAATACGTATTCTGACTAAGGCATTTAAGTTACCAAAACATACAACATGTGAACATCTGAGCACAACTCGAATTATCATATAGATATTCACAGGGTCACAAAACAATTGACAACATCCCTTCACCAATATAAAATTTCGAACTTCTTACGATATTGCATAACACGTGATAAAATAACAGTGGTAACACGTAACGAAACATACATAAATACTCCTATTGCAAATCTCTTATTAAAAGAACTGGTCAAAGTTAACAATTAACAGTTATAAATAAACACGAGGTATAAGCATACAAAGGCACGTATCCAGTCCTTTATATACATGGTAATCACACGAAGTACTGTAAAATAATAACTATATCACAGTGTCAAACATAGGCTTGTATATCGTTTCTACTTCTGTAAATAACAATCATATAAGATCATGAAATTCATTCACATTATCGTAACAACGAGATTATATCATCATATAATAAACTTTATATTCATTTCATAGGTCTACTACTCACGCCACTAATGCCATATCAGAACAGTACATGGTCACATTACATAATTCATATAAATTTTTTTTTTATTTAAAACTTTCATAACTTACATTTTCAACAATCACACATTATGCTGCAACTTTCAAAAATCATAATTAAATAACTGCTTAGCCATTTTGTAAGATATTATAATTTTTAGAAAATATAATGAATTAACTAATCACAAGAAAAAGAATCAAATGCAAAGTTTAAGGAAATTATTTATAACAAATTCTACAACTTCGATGGTCTGAACAGAAACTTTATAACAATTAGACAAAAAATTGGGCAACTTGCAAAAATTATTATTAAATAACGACTTGTTAAGATTTTACGTGGCTTATCATTTTGGAAACGTAAATGAATATTCTAAACAGTGGAGTTGGAATTATGCATAAACAATAAGTACGTTTTAAATGATTTCTTTTTCAAAAACATGTGTCAAAACAGAATTGTGCTGTAACAATCTGACCATTGTCGACTAAAATATTTATTTCTCTCAAAATATAATTCTTCATAACATGAAACCAAAAGCATTGGAAAGCTGCGCAGAAATTTATCATACATAAAATTTTCACATTCAGATATGGAACACAATTTAAATGGCAGCACGTACACTCAAGGTAACTTTCTGGATATTATTACAATTTAGACTCAATTAAAATTTCAAATTACTTCACATTATCAACTTTAGCACAACCATCCTTTATCTAAAACATATTGACATATCTTTTGAAGCATAAAAATCACATTGTAACATATTAACATTTACTCATTATTTTAAACTGTAATTGCCATAAAAAAAACGATAAAGATTGCGAATCTGAAAATTAGTATCAACTAAATAACTCGATAGTTATATATATATGTGTATAAATAAATAAATTAGTCCTTACCATCATAACCATCATAACTTATTAAGGTACGTAAATGTAGACTAGAAATCATTAAGGCGCTACTTATTGGATATTAACCTTATAACTAAATTAAGTGTGTATAAATAGGCATAAAACTGGCATGAAATTTTTAAGTATGATTTATCTGACACATAACTATATGACATTTATGGCTTGGGGCAACACATTCCGCATATCACGAGACATGGATTACTAAGACAAGTAGTGAAATAACAAGCATAAATCTCAAAATCTGACTACATTTGCATAGTAAACCAAACATCAAATTTTTGCAAAGAATAAGACATTCAAATAAGAATTGTATACACGAATAGAATAGCAATAAAAGCACAATTGTCAACGTCACACATCACACGTTTCGGCCTACTGGCCTTAACACATAAAACTTACCTTGATCCCGCATCCTGCAACAAGTTTAGAATACATTCCAAATTACAAGCATACACGGTTTCTAACTACAAACAATAACAGGTTCCTATGTAATCTAGTTCATTTAAATTCTCACCTCTCTGTTTTCCCTTCCCAAGGTATTTCCAGTTCAAATCTGAGAGGGCCAGGGTACGAAATAGGCGCGCTTTCCTAACCGTACTCAGGGGCTTCTAACAGTTTCTACCTGGGGTTCATTTATTTAGACGCATCCTAAGTTCATTAAATACATTGGTTCAGGCCTAAGGATCGATCGCTCTGGTACCACTTTGTAACACCCCCATTTATTTAAGAGCCTTTAGCAAGACATTCTCAAATAAATAGAGTTGTTACCATCTCGGAATGTCCGAGGTAGTGAATAACAAAGTAACCAAACCAAAGCACTTTATATAAAAACTGGTTAAATTTGAACTTTTATTATTACAACTTACGTAACTCAAACCGAAGTACCAAAATACAAAGAACACTACAGCGAAAACATTAAATTACAAAGCTACATCGTGATAGTCTGACTAAGTGGGCTAATCACTAGGTAGGCAAGTCAACATCCTCATGCTTCCCCATGAGCTCCCAAAACAGCTAACTCGAGACCTGTCAAAATCTACTCCCCATTCCGGATCATCGTAGGTGTACACGAATACACTGTCAACCTCGCGGTTGAGTAGGATAACACAATAATAAATAATGCAACAATTATGATATGCAAATGCCATGATATGCTCGAGCTCAATCACAATCTCAATCTCAAACCCGAAACACCAATCATAACCCGAAACACCAAGCCATACCGAACCTCCCGGCAGACTATAATCGGTCGTCACCGAACACCAGCTCAATAGCTGATAAGACACCAGGCCTGGTCTGCAGAACCACCCTGGGCTTTATATCAGAACAACTCACATCTTTCTCAGTAACCAATGCATATGTCGTGCTCATGAATGCAACAATACTCTTAATCAATCATGCTATTAAATAATGAAATGCCCATACCAATAACAATAATCATTACTCAATCCAACCAATATCATCACATCACATGTAAAATGTCAACCAAGATAATCATATTAAACCGAGATTGAGTAGGTATATCCTACCTCGATAGCAATATAACCCAAATAGCAATCCAATCACAATCAGAATATTCCACCTCCACTCGTCACCTAAAACAATTAGCAGTAATGTAAAATCACTAATCATTCCACATCTACTTAACTTATGCACGAGCTTAATTAAATAAACAAACACGGAACAATAACTTTAATTATTCATAATATAAAATTATGTGTTAAACAACGACATATAACATTTTTAAACCGTCTCAACATTAACATTGATTATTTACGAATAATTAATTAAATATGAATACGTAAATTATAGCTAAAATAAATAGAGTTTATTATTTAAAACAACACACGACTCATATATAAAATTACGCATAATGAAAATATATATAAATTCCGATTTAATGAAACTAATAACAACATCCAAATAATAATAATAATAATAATAATAATAATAATAATAATAATAGTAATAATAATAATAATAATAATAATAATAATAATAATGATTAATAATAATAATAATAATATAATAATATTGATAATAATAATAAGAATAATAATAAGCATACACATACCCAGCCCCCTTACGACCCAGGGTTCGACTCCCATGACCAACACACAAACAGACCAACAAACAGACCACCCCTCTTAAAACGCAACCCTGCCCTCGCAACTTTGCAACCTCACCACGACTAATCGAGTCACTCACAACCACCACCCACTGCCCTAAACTCTAACCCATACCACAAACCACTCATTCCACCTTCTAGCCACCACCTAAACCCGACATAGCTACCACCATCGACTGCCCAACAGGCGCGCACACACACCCTTGTACTCTGTTTTCCAGCACTCACTTCAGCTTCCTCTCATCTCACGTGTTCCTCCTCTCTCCACCAGGCCCACCACCACCTCTGGCCACCACCGTTGTCGCCACTGACACACGGTGGTTCCAGGGGTGGTTAACCATCTGCCTTGTTTCCCCTTCAGTTGTTTCACGACCCATGAAAAAGCTCCCTCACACGCACCACCAATGCTCTGTTAACGTTCTACTACTTTCATTCGTGTTTCAGCCCTGAAGTCAGTCTCACCACAACCACCACCTTGGCCCACACCACATACGACCACCACCGTTGTCACCACTGACCTACGGTGGTTGCAGGGTTGGTCACCTCACACTCTCGTCTCCGTTTTAACTGCCACAGAAATCGCGTACTAACACCTTGTTCCACCAGCGTTCGTCCTCTGTTCATGTTCTCGCGGTCTCTATTCCATGGTCAAAAACACCCCTTAACCACCACGACAACCACCCCTAAAGCAACCAAAACAATCTATGACCACCCTACTCCCACTACCCAAACACTAAAACCCAAAACGTTATCAAAACATCAGTTCGAACAGCATAAAAAAAGAACAACGTGAACAACTATTACGACTGTCTACTTACCGCGATAAACATATGATGGTGAAGACGATGATGGTGCTGGCCTCTCTCTCTCTCTCGTTCTCCTCAATCCCACGGTGGCTGATGTGAATTAGGATTTTAGTTGGTTGTCGATGAATGAGAATTGTAGGAGGTAAGGGTTGGTTACGTTGAAGATGAGTTAGGGTTAGGTAGGGTTCGTTTTGTTCATTCGGTTTCTTTATTGTTCATTCGGTTTCTTTACCCCAAAACCGAACCCAACACTAAACTTACTTGGCCCAACACGCATACCGCGATACTATGACATATATATTCCATTCTCAAACCGTAACTTAAAATAAACGATTACATAATTTAATTTTACTAATTAAATTATGTAATGCAGTATTAGTAAATATTAATTGAATTAAATATAAAATCTAAAATCATTAACACTTACATAGTAATATATAAAACTAGGATTAAATACAATTACGAATTAAATAATTATAAAATAATTATAAAATAGGAAATACCTTAATTATAAATATATTATTAAAATTAAGAAATACGAATGAAATGCCAATTTACGAAATAATCATCGAATATAAAATAATTATGAAATAAGAAATAATCGTAGAAATACGATTTATAAAACAATAACAATTTACGTAAAATACTTTATAACATTTCTTTTTGAAGTACGTGTATAAAACATAGTTTAACTACCGTTGACCGAGGCTAACATACGGGGTATTACAATTGTTTAGGTCAAAATTTACCTAAGGTAGTTTTTATGAGGTTATAGTGATTTCAAGCCAAGAATACGATTTAATGGATGAAGTAAGTATTTTAGCAATATAGAGAGAAGAAGTGTGGAAGGGAAGAAGATTGATGACGCAGAAACCCCTTAGGGAAAAACTGCGGGAGGGATGTTTCCTTCAATTTCTACTAGAATTCTCCTTCAGGATATGTATGCGATTACAAGTATTTCTTTAGGTTTTTCTAGCGTTTTGTGTGTGCTCAGTGTGAATGAATGCCTTTGCCTATGTACAAAGTTGTCTTATATATACAATACAATATGTATGGACCGTTGGATATGACTCTTATCCAACGGATCCTTTTTTCTTCTTTCATCCCATTTCGGGTTCCTTCTCCTATGTGCTTTTTCTGACTCCTTTTGCTTGTGTGGCCATTTAGGGCAATTCTTGAGCCTTGCTCCTTTTAACCTTTTCTTCTTCCTCGTTTGCGCCGTTCCTCTCCTTCCTCTACACTCTTCCTTTTGTGTTGACTTCTCATTTCCTTTACACCATTGACTTTGGCATCCAATGTACACTTTCCTTCCAATCACGTAGTGCCACGTGTTAGCTTATAAAATGGTAATTTTAGGGCATAACATTAGCCCCCAGTAATTGCAGAAATATGTTTGTGCAAGAACTCCTGCAGATATCGGGTCCAGGACTTCGATGCGGACTTTCTGCAAAAACATCGGGTAGGGTTGGCAGTTGATGAGGCATTGATGTGACGTGTTTCAATCTTGGTGAACGCTTCCTTTAATGCGCGCTAACTGTTTGCCAACTGTCCCCCACCACTTTCAAATTTCAAATTTTACCTTTTCTATTTAAACCCCTTTTACCCTTTCTTACCTTTACCACTCATCTTTTCATCTTCCCTCTCTTTACCCTTTCTCTTTCTTTCTCCGATTTCTTCAACTTCCGATCTCGCCAACCGTTTTCTGCCTTCTTTCTTCGTCAAGGTACGACCCTTTCGTGATTCTCTTTTCCGCATTATTAATGGCTTCGAACACATTTTCTGAACGCCCCTTACTGCACAGCAAATACCGTGTCGATTCTTGCTTCACCCTGGTAGATCCGTCTGTGGTCAGGGATTTTTTCCCTTTTGATGGGAACGTTGAAATGATTGTCCCTCGCCCTGGGCAGGCGCCTGATGCGTATTGCCCGGGGTGGACCGCCTTTTACCTGTATCCGTTTTCTCTGGGTTTATCTTTCCCATTCCCGACACTAGTGCAACAGTTCCTTCACCATTCAAAACTTCCCCTCTGGCAAATAAATCCTCACGCATGGAGGATCCTTCTTTCTTTATCCTCGCTGAGCAGCCGCCACTCCCTCGACATTTCTTTAGGGGATTTGGCCCACTTTTATATGGTCAGGGGTCTGGGTGATGCCCAGTACACTCTTCGGGCTCGTTCCAAGATCGACCTTCCCATCATCCTTCCTAAAAAGGCCAAGGACGCTGGGTGGTCCACTCAGTTCGTCTATATACGAGTGGATTCATTACCTGCGCCTGCTGACTATATCTATCAGGACCCCGTTACGGATAGCAAAGGTACCGGCAGTTTCTTCCTTCTGTCTTTCGTTCTCGTTACTGCTCACGCCCTTACACTTTTTCCTGTGCAGGTGTGAAGGAATTGGTTCTCTCCCCCGACATCACCGCGACTTATAACAAGTTATTCGGACTGGACACTGACGCCTGGTGCTTCAACAACTTATTCGCCCAGGAGGAACCCGAAGAAATGTCTACCGGCTCTACTCAGACAAAGAAGACGCCCGCGGAGCTGCTTGCCGAGCGCAGAAAAATGATCATGGTTTCATCGGTGAAGCCCTTGTCGAAGAGGAAACTAGAGCCTGGGGAACCGCTGCCTGTCCCTAAGAAAGCTGCTCTGCCAGGTCCTTCTGAGTCGTCTCCCTTTGTCAACCCCTTTTGCCCTCCTCCTCCTGCTGTTTCTTCTAGGACCCGCAACAAAGCTTCCACTTCCACCGCCCTGGCCAAGAAGTCTGATGCTCCCATTATAGAGGACCTGAGCGAGGATGTCATTCGCCTACCAGAGGGTTTCAGCTGTGCTCTGGAGGAAGACCCATGGCCTGCTATGAGCCGCCTTCTGACTCCCGACTCCAAGGCTCTGCTGAAGGGTCAGCCTGTGATGCCGATGTGGCGCCAGGCTGCAGAGGACGTTTTCTCGGTGAGTTTTCCCTCTCCCTCTTTCCCTTGTGCTTATTTGTGTCTTCGTTTTGGTCGACTGATATCGCCTCTGGATCCCTCTTTCAGGGTTTCCAGAAGATGCTGATGGGGTGCAGCGAGGCTTAGACTGCGTTTCAGGAGGCCCAGACCGGGTTGGACGCCGAGAAAGGGCTCAGGGTGAGAAAGTCGGAGGAGCTGGCCCGCTGCCAGGTAAGGGTGAAGGAGTTGGAGGATGCCCTTGCGGAGCAGGGCAGGAAGAAGGACGAGGCCCTTGCTGAGCTGTGCAGAGAGAAGGACAAGGCCCTAGCTGAGCAGCGCAGGGAGCAGGATGCACGGCTGAAGGCTGTGGTGATCAAGAAGAAGACCCTGTCCAAATTGTTGTATGACATGGCTACTTTCTCCTCCCTGGAGGCGAGGATAGCCTGTATGGAAGAATTCAGGGCGGGGGAGCATACTAAGTGGAGCCTGGAGGATGAGAAGAAGCTCATGGAGCAGATGTTCCCTGTTCATCCCGTGCTCCCAGACTTTTCCGATCTTAATCCTGATGGATCTCTCCGCTCCCCGATTCCAGGCTCCCCCGAGGTACAGAGCACTCCTCCAGGGTCTCCTGCTCCAGTTGGCATTTTCCAGGACCAGATCATTGATACTGCTGCTGAGGCGGGTTCTTCTTCCACTCGGCATTCTGGCGGCGAGCAGGCTGCGGGGGAAGCTGTTGATGTTTGACTTCTGCGCCCTTAGTGGCATTCAGACTTAGTTGTTTTTTGTTTGTTTTGTTGGCTGGGCTAGTGCCCTTGACATTTCTACGCCCTGGGCCCTGTGTGGCGGGCTTTTATCTTGTTTCTTTTTCGTCGGTTTGTCTGAACTCTTACTGGGTGGTTCCCAGAAATTTTTAGCAGTTGTTATGCTGCCTTTAAGTACGCGTTTGTGGGCGCTTTTTTATACCTTGTGTGTTTTTTTTTTTTTTTTTTGCGCATGCTTGTATATCTTTGGCCATGTGTGGGTGCTGGCTTCAGGGTATACCCATCTCAGTCAGAGGCTGCCAGGCTTTCGTGAGTGCTAAGTATCGTGGGCGACAGTGTCCCAGTTGCTTGTACTTCGTCATACTCACGCAATGTGGAGGGTTTGAGTGTGATTTGACTCATGCTCTCTTTTATAGAGACGACGTATTGTAAGTATTTATGATAGAAAATACCTCAAATAGATTTTCATTGATCACCAAATTAGTTTTTTCCAATAACTCCCTCAGGATAGCTGGATCCTGGGGGTGATACATTTGTGAGTAGCTAAGATATGAAATACTTAAACATAGAATAAGTAAGTAAGTACCCTAGAGTTAGGACACAGATCCTGGGCGCAGGTTCTGGAGGTATCCCGGTATGCTTCCTTATATGTGATACTTTTTTAGATGGAGGATATTCCAGGGTCTGGGCACCATGTTTCCTTTCATGTCCATCAGTCTGTAGGACCCGCTTCCCGTTGTGCTTTCCACCTGATAGGGCCCCTCCCAATTGTAGGCGAACTTTCCATTACTTGTATTCTTCGTATTCTGGAACACTTTCCTGAGGACTAGGTCCCCTACCTGGAGGGTTCTGATCTTCACGTTCTTGTTGTAACTTCGGGCCACCTTTTGCTTATAAGCGGCCATTCTGATGGCGGCGCTGGTTCTGAGCTCATCTATCGTGTCCAGGCTGCTGGCCATTTCTGTTTGATTGCGTTCTTCCGTTAGGCAGCCGTATCTCTGTGTTGGTACCTTTACCTCTGCTGGAATGACAGCTTCTGCTCCAAACACCAGGCTGAAGGGGGTTTGGCCTGTTGCTGTCTTTGGGGTGGTCCTGTCAGACCATAGAACCAAAGGCAACTCGTCTGCCCACTTGCCCCCAACTTCTTCCAGTCTTCTTTTCATGTTGTCCATGACTATCCTGTTGTTGGATTCTGCTTGACCATTCGTCTGTGGGTACCTGGGAGCAGCTTTTAGTAGGGTGATATTCCAACTAGCACAAAATGCTTCGGTTTTGTTAGATATGAAATGTGAGCCGTTGTCGCACACTATTTCAGAAGGTATACCGAATCTGCAGATTATGTTTCGTTTAAGGAAGGATATCACCTGATTTTCTGTAACCTGGGGGAAGGCCTCTGCTTCTATCCACTTGGAGAAGTAGTCTGTTAGTGCGAGCATGTAGGTTCTGTTCCCGGGTGCTCTGGGCAGCGGTCCTACTATGTCCATCCCCCATTTCATGAAGGGCCAGGGTGATATGATTGGATGCAGGGGTTCGGCGGGTTGATGCGTGACAGGGGCGTGTTTCTGGCAGGCTTCACACTTCTTGGCCAGCTCTACTGCATCTCTTCGTATCGTCGGCCAGAAGTATCCCATTCTGATTGCTTTGTTGGATAGGCTCTTGCCCCCTGCATGATTTCCGCAGTCTCCGCTGTGGAGATCGTGCAAGACTGTCTGCGCCTCTCCATCGCCCAGGCATCTCAGGTAGGGTCCTGCGAGCGATTTCCTGAACAACACACCGTTTATTAGTATGAATCTGGAAGCTTTCATTTTGAATCCCCTTACCTCTTTCTTGTCCGCTAGTAGGGTTCCGTCCTTCAGCCATTTTTGGTAAGGTGACCTCCAATCCTCTTGTTCTGGTTGCTCCGTGGTATTGCTGAGGACGCCTAATCCGGCCTCCCACTGGGTGCCGGAGTCTTCAACTTCTCGGTCTTCCTGGGAAGTTGAAGGTTCCAGCACGTGGGTGATGGGAATTGAGGAGACGTCTCCTGGCTTGAATGTTGCCCCCAGGTTAGCCAGCGCGTCTGCTTCTGCGTTCTGCTCCCTGGGGATTTGCTCTATTTTGAAGGTGATGAATTTTGCCTTCCTGTCTTTGACTACCTCCACGTAGGCTGCCATCCCGGGGTCTTTAGCTTCATACTCGCCGTTGATGTGATTCACTATGAGCTGCGAGTCGCTGAACGCCTGTAGGTATCTGACCTTGAGGTCCAGAGCTAGCTGGAGTCCCTGGATTAAGGCCTCATATTCCGCTACATTGTTGGTTGCTTGGAACTCGCACCGTACCGCCTGCACGATCATGTCTCCCTGAGGGGATCTGAGTACCATTCCTACCCCCGCTCCCCGGCTGTTAGAGGCTCCATCCACGTGCAGCGTCCAGCAGTTTTCCTCAGAGTCCATTTCTGGGGGTAGGATTTCTTTGGCTGCTTCCTTTTCCATTCCTGGACTAACATCAGAGACAAAGTCTGCAAGGGCTTGCGATTTTATCGCGGTCCTTGTTTCAAATTTCAGGTCGTAGCCACTCAGGTGGACTGACCATTTGGACATTCTTCCAGAAAGTTCTGGCTTACTTAATATGGGTCTTAAGGGGTAGCTAGTCAAGACTGATATGGAGTGAGACTCAAAGTAAGGTCTCAGTTTGTACGAGGCTGTAACTAAAGCAAGAACGAGTTTTTCTGGAGCAGTGTACCTGGTCTCTGCAGGTAGCAGAGACTTACTGATGTAGTAGACTGGATGCTGGGTTCCTTCGTGCTCCCGTACCAGCACTGCGCTTACCGCCACCTCGGTTACTGACAGGTATAAGTATAACGGCTCTCCCTGCTCTGGTTTGGACAGGAGCGGAGGGGTGCTGAGGTACTTCTTCAGTTCTGCGAACGCCTTTTCGTGCTCTTCCGTCCACTCAAATCACTTGCTTTTTCGTAGTATGTCATAAAACAGTCGGCACCTGTCGGAGGATCTGGAGATAAACCTATTCAGAGCTGCCACCCTGCCATTCAGTTTCTGCACGTCTTTCGGCTTTTGAGGGGATTCCAGCTGTAGGAGCGCTTTGCTCTGCTCGCTACTCGCCTCAATTCCCCTTTGTGTGACCATGTACCCCAGGAATTTCCCATTGGAGACTCCGAACGTGCATTTGGAGGGATTCAGCTTCATTTGGTATTTCCTCAAGATGTTGAAGGTTTCTTCCAGGTGCTGGGTGTGTTGGCTGGCTGCTTTGGACTTAACAACCATGTCGTCTATGTAGACTTCCATGGTTTTGCCAATCTGATCCTTGAACATCATGTTCACCAGCCTCTGATAGGTGGACCCTGCATTTTTTAAACCGAACGGCATAACGTTATAGCAGTAGATACCTCTTTCAGACCTGAATGCCGTTTTTTACTAGTCCTCTGGATGCATTTTGATCTGGTTGTATCCGCTCCAGGCGTCCAGGAATGTGAGCATCTCATGGCCTGCTGTTGCATCCACCATCGCATCTATGTGTGGCAAAGGGAATGGATCTTTAGGGCACGCCTTGTTGAGGTCGGTGAAGTCTACACACACCCTCCACTTTCCGTTCTTTTGGGGACTACCACCACGTTGGATAGCCATTCTGGGTAGGTTACTTCCCTGATCTTCCCTGCGGCCAGGAGGTCGTCCACCTCCTGGTTTATCACCTGGTTTCTCTCCGCGGCAAATTTTCTTCTCTTTTGTTGGACCGGCTTGTAGCCGGGGCTTACGCTCAACCTGTGTGAAATTATGTTTGGGTCTATCCCCACCATGTCTTCGTGGGACCACGCAAAGCAGTCAATGTTAGCTTTTAACAAATTTAGCAGTTCTGAACGAACGGTACCTGTACACTCTGCTCCCACCAGTACCTTCCTCTCTGGGTGCAGCGGGTCTAGGGGAATTTCCTCTACCTCTACTTGGGGAGGTTCTTCATAGGTTCCCCTGACCTGCTTTGCCTGTGATTGCTATGCTGGAGGAGGGGTGGCTGTGGTTTTGAGTGCCACCTTGTAACAGCTCCTTGCTTCCTCCTGGTTTCCTCTTATAGTTTGGACTCCCCATGGCGTAGGGAACTTGAGGCACTAGTGGTATGAAGACGGAATGGCTTTCATATCATGTATCCACGGCCTGCCCAGGATGACGTTGTAGGTGGAGGGACCGTCAATCACCAGGTATCTCACCTGCTTGTTGATTCCTCCAGCGTAGGTTGGGATCATGATTTCTCCGAGTGAATGCTTGGTTTCTCCGCTGAATCCCACCAGCGGAACCGCCTTTTTGGTCAGATCTGCTTCTCCAAATCCCATGTTCTTCAGTGTTTCCAACATGATGATGTTGACTGAGCTCCCCGTGTCTACCAGGATCTTCTTTACCCTGCAGTTCCCTATGGATAGGGTGATGATCAGGGCATCATCATGGTATTCAGCACCCTCTTCTACATCCGTCTCATCGAAGCTGACGACTGGTAGATCCTGGGCGCTGATCCTGCACGAGGACTCTGGCTTGTCTCCTTTAACTCGGGTGGCGTGCCTCTTGGCTGCGGAGTAGGTGCGTCCGCACAGCTCCGAGCCCCCTGTTATCACGTTAATAGTTCTAGTGCAGAGAGGAGGGCTAGAGGGTGCTACCTGGTGAGTTGCGTTCACCTTGGTCCCTTTTGGCAAGATGTGATTCAGGTTACCCTGCTCGTACTGATACCGGACCTCTTTTCTGAGGGTGATGCAGTCTTCGGTTGTATGCCCGATGTCTTCGTTATGGAAGTCGCACCTCAGGTTGGTGTCTCTTCCGTCTTTACTTCTTTCTTCTGCCCGCTTCTTGGGCCACTTCACTTTTTCTTCCAACTCTTTCAGTGTCTTGATTAATCCTGCAAGATTGACAGTGAAACCATACTCCTGTACCTTTGGCGGCAGATTTGGATCATTCTTCCAGCTTTTCCCCCCAGAGACCTTATGCACCGGCCTGTTGTAGGGTTTTGGTTTCTCCTGCCTGTCTGCTGCTGGTGCCCTCCTACTGGTGGAGGCAGAGCCACAACTGATCCTCCTAGGTCCTGCGTCCTCTTCCAGTCGGATGGCGTCCAACGCCTTTTGCTGCACCTGAGCGTAAGCCGTGCATGGCCATTTGGTTAGCTCTTTGTATAGGTCGGAGGCCTGTGGTAGCCCCCAACAAAAGGCGTGGATGGCAGCCTTCTCTTCGCAATGGGGTATGGATACCATCTCTTTGTTGAATCTGGCCAGGTAGTCTCTGGTGGATTCTCCATCACCTTGCTGGATCTCGTAGAGATCGCTGCTCTGCTTTTCTGGCCGCCTACTGCTGGCGAATTGTTGGTTGAACGCGTTCACCAGGTCTGCAAAGCTGGACATGCTGGAGTTGGGCAGAGTGACGAACCATTGGAGGGCGGCTCCTGAGAGAGTGGACCCGAATCCTTTACACATACATGCCTCCTTCAGGGAGCCTGAGGCCGTGATCACCATCATCTTCTGCTTGTATTGGTTGATGTGGTCTATAGGATCGGCTGTTCCATCATAGCTGGTCATATTCGGGGGAGTGAATCCCTTAGGCACATCCACCGAAACGATGTTGTGAGTGAATGGCGAGTCTGCGTAGCTGTTTGGGGCCGCTTTCTCCAGGGGCCTTGGCATTCCTGGTATGCGGCTGACTAGGTCCCACAGCTCTTTGTACTGGTGTTCCCATGGATTCGGTCCTGCAAGAGGGTTAGCGAAATTCCAAGGGGTAGCATGAGTGAGAGGTGCATACCCTGGCGCTCCTAGGGTCTGACTGACCGTGGGCTGACCGAGCGCCTGATGACCCATCGGTACAGTGTGGACTATCGATGGCGCCTGTTGAGCGGGGTATCCTGATGAGCCAGCCCCCAGCAGAAGGGGCTGCCTTGTCGTCGATCCCTCTCCTTGCGTCCAGACCGAGGTTGGGGTGAAAAAAGGTCCTGCATTACCATGTTGGTTAGTGCTAATGGGTAACCTTACAGATCCGTTACCTGGGGCCCCCGTTTGCGGTGGCGGTGAGTCTAGGTTGATGGAAAGGTAGCCCAATCCTGCCGGAGTGATTCTTTCTGGAGGAGCTAGCCCTGTGAGGTCTAGCCTGGTGACTATTTCGTTGGGAATGGCTCTGGCCTCGCTTCTGCTCCCTGGAGGCCTTGGGTGTCTGGTGTCGATGGTTGGTCCTTCGCTGACCCGTGGGGGTTGATTCTGCGCGTTAGCCACCTTTCTTAGCTCCTGGTTGTCCTTCCTTAGGTCGTCGACCGCTTGATGGAGGGTAAAGATTCCTTCCATCATGGTCTTCCAGATGGCCGGGGTAGGGGTGTCTCCACTGGTGTTGCCTGAGCTGGCCATCGTGCCGCCGCTGGTGATGCCTGACTGCATCTGAGGAGTGCTGGTGCTGAGGGGAGCCGACGCTGCCGGAGCTGGAGTTTCCTGAGCCCCTACAGAGGTGGAGGTGGCTCCTGCTACTGCGGGGATGGGTTGCGAGGTCGTTTGAGAGGTTGTGTTTGTCATTTTGAGAGATTTCTCTAGGAGTTTTGGGATTTTTCGCTTTTTTCGGGTTGAATAATCACTACAGCCCCACGGTGGGCGCCAAAATGTTTAGGTCAAAATTTACCTAAGGTAGTTTTTATGAGGTTATAGTGATTTCAAGCCAAGAATACGATTTAATGGATGAACTAAGTATTTTAGCAATATAGAGAGAAGAAGTGTGGAAGGGAAGAAGATTGATGACGCAGAACCCCTTAGGGAAAAACTGCGGGAGGGATGTTTCCTCCAATTTCTACTAGAATTCTCCTTCAGGATATGTATGCGATTACAAGTATTTCTTTAGGTTTTTCTAGCGTTTTGTGTGTGCTCAGTGTGAATGAATGCCTTTGCCTATGTACAAAGTTGTCTTATATATACAATACAATATGTATGGACCGTTGGATATGACTCTTATCCAACGAATCCTTTTTTCTTCTTTCATCCCATTTCGGCTTCCTTCTCCTATGTGCTTTTTCTGACTCCTTTTGCTTGTGTGGCCATTTAGGGCAATTCTTGAGCCTTGCTCCTTTTAACCTTTTCTTCTTCCTCGTTTGCGCCGTTCCTCTCCTTCCTCTACACTCTTCCTTTTGTGTTGACTTCTCATTTCCCTTACACCATTGACTTTGGCATCCAATGTACACTTTCCTTCCAATCACGTAGTGCCACGTGTTAGCTTATAAAATGGTAATTTTAGGGCATAACAACAATAAGGCTTACCTTGATACGAGTTCGGGAAGGGGTCGAGATGTTGATTTTAAGCTTGAGAAAAAGAGAGAAAGGGAGGTTTTCAAGTTACTTAAAATGAAAATGAATGTCGATGAAGGGGATGGATTATGTAGGGTTTGTTGTCTTTTTACCTTTTTACGTGAGTTGGGTTTTATTTGTTTGTGAAACTAAATAAAGTTATTATATAGACTAATGCATATGATAAAATAAAGCGTAGAATGTCCCAAATAATAAATATAATTGGTAAAGAAAGAGAATTGAAAAACGGAGCAAGATAGGCACTTTATTGACTGTTATTTACTGCTGCCTTCCCACAAGGTCGTTGCTCATTCAAACCACTGTCTGTCTCCGTTTACCTGAAACTGCAAAATTCCTCTTTCTCTTCCCCCATTCAAAACCCTAATTCCTCTTCTTCATTGTCATTCTTGATCTTATTTTGATGCGCCATTGCTTTATGGTATCGTTTCTTCATAACCCTTAATGTTGATTTTTGTTCTAGTTATCAACACATTTATATGTTAATCATTTCGACAACCTGTAAATATTCAACCTCGTTACTGATCAACTGATGTATTTATGTATGAAATCACATTTGGGTCTTTCTACAAACGCGTTTCAATGCCAAAATAGAGTAATGTGATTTGTTTTCTTCAAGGGTTTTGCTTATTTATTTCGTTACATTATAGCAAGTTTATGCTTTTATCGATTTAGTACGGTTTCAATTTGCCAAGACACGGACTTTATTGGTATTGAGGTATGAATTGGTTAGTTTCACCCAACTTGGCTGATTTGAAATGTTGGTTAATATGTTTATGTACGAACCCTATCCATTGTTATATGTGATTACTACTACGGAGTACATAATTCACAATGCTAGGTGTCCAGACGAATTTTTGGGTGTTTGCTATAAAATAGAGTGGTTGCTGAATCTGATTGCTTTTAGACGTTTTTGAAATGAAGTTCGAAATAGTTGTTATTCATTGGTATTGAAACATGATGAAGGCATAAATTATTGTAGAGAGCTTTTGAGCATATCTGGAATCCATAGTTCATGTAGAGGGTGCTGTGGGTGAGATATGGCAACTGAGGGAAAACGTTCAAAGGGACGCTTCCTCTACTTGTTCGATTGGAATGCTAAGTCTCGAAAAAAGCTTTTCTCAAACAAGTCAGAATCATCCGGTAACTACGTCTACCATGTTTAAGTGATAGCTTGTCTTTTTCCCTTTTCTTCTTTCAGACAAGAGGTGGCATCCAGGGATATATGTGAGTTGTTGACTAGTGTATATCTTGTGTTTTTTTTCATGGTAGAGGGATCTAATCAAGGGAAGGAGAATGGTGATACTTTGGTGATTTCTCAATATCTTATGGTACGCTACTCTGCAACCTTTTAAACCTTTTCATTGAATTAGATAAGAAATATCCCATCTCTAACTACCTGTGGTAGTCCAACTCTTCATATTACCTTGCGTGCCTATGTACGACACTTGCCACTAGGTCATGGAATAATAATTTGACACTACTATTATAAGAAGCTATATTTTTGTTTTTAAAAAAAAGGCGAGTCCAACAGTTGGACATGTGCCTGTGTTAGATACTTATAAATAGGTCAGTCCAACAGTTGGACAAGCGCCCATGTTGAATACTTCTAAACGTGCGTGATTAACATAGGTGATGACTGTAAAGTTCCCAAGGACACACTAACACAATCTCAACTCACAACATTTTCCCAAACATTGGACTGATAATTTACACTATGGTATTGATATTATCTGTAGAGGGAGATGCGTGAAAATGGTGATCATCCTTCTTTCAGAGGAAGTGATAACTATAATTATGAATCGTTGGGAAACAGAGATGATGGTTATGAAGCAAGACCTCCTGGGGTAGTTGCCCGACTTATGGGATTGGACACCATGCCTGCCACAACTTCCGGTGAGGCAAGTTCCGTTACATCTTATGAATCTGTTGTTCCTAGTTCTTATTATCCTCGTGGTGCTGTTCCACTTCAACAAGGACATCACATCACGGACTATACCTACTCACCAAACAGAGTGGATGGTTTCTCGTGGAACACTCGGGATTCAAGAAAAAGCAAGATTAATGGTCACCCAATTGAGAGGTTTCAGACTGAAGTATTGCCACCAAAATCAGCCAAACCAATATCAATTACTCATCATAAGCTCTTGTCCCCCATTAAAAGTCCAGGTTTTGTACCCTCTAAGGATGCAGCTTACATTATGGAGGCAGCTTCAAGGATTATTGATCCTTATCCTGAGCTACCTGGGAGGACCAAAATCTCGTCAGTTGGGTCTCCTTCATCTTCATTTAGGATTCAAGATCTGAGAGAGAGAATGGACGCTGCTCAAAGATCATTCAGGTCATCTGAGACGCCCAACACTCCAAAACAGTCTTCTGTGAGTCAAATGAGAGGGAGTCCATCTGATAGGTCCACTCACAGGTCCTTGTTTAGAAATATTATGGGTTCTCAAACAAGCAGCTCTCAGAAAGTGAAAAGTAAAGGAAAGTCTATACCTTTACCTACCCAAAATAAAGCTAGTTCGCAGAAAAAGGATGGTTTTGCAAGCGGTGACAGCAGGAGTCGGGTGCATAAAGAGCGTAAGAAAGTTGTTGCAAAGCAAAACGAGACAAATGCTGCAAAAGAACGAAATACACAGAAGGCTGGGACGAGCAGATCATCTAGGAAGAGAACTTCAGGTGTCCTTCAACAGAACAGCGATAAGCAAAATAGTGTCTCCGAAAGAGATAAATCATCTTTGAAGTCTTCAGTTGCGGAACAGCAACATCGGAAAAATGCCTCTGGGGTTAATTCAGTTCGTCCTAGTAAAATAGTAAATCGAGTTTTTGTGAATGCTGAAAATGGGTCTAAGAAGGCTGTGACAACAACTGTCAGTTCGAAAGAGAGACCCTTAAACTGTGAGAGACGGCCATCATTAAATAAAATTAAAAATATATCTCGTGGCAAGCTACCTGAGAAAGTTGACGATTCAGGTAGAAGCTTTCCAGATAGCAAGGGTAAAAGAACTATGCAGCATGATCATTCGCCTCACAGTGATTCCCGAAAGGACATGGATGTAATTTCATTTACTTTCACTTCTCCCATAAAGAAATCAGGATCCCCATCTTTACCAGCTGTTGAAGCCATCGAGGCACGTGGAAATCAGTTTTATGATGATACCACTGGCAATGAACACTTGGAGGAAAGAAGTTCATTAGCAATGCCTTTAGGTTTGAAACTCATTGACAGTGGTTCTTTGAGTCGTCTTTTGGAGCAAAAGCTTCAGGAATTAACTGATAAAATAGGGTCTACAAAATTGAGTCCAACAGTGGAAGGGCGTGATACCGGCTCATTATCTTGTATGTCTGAATCTGCTTCATTACTTGGACTAGGGGGCACTGATACTTTGGAATATGATGATTGGTGTGACAGAGATCAAACAAGTACTGTATTTGATGATGATTGTTCTTCGTCTATTATAACCAGATCAAGTGAGAAGTTTGAGGTAAATTTTACTTCCGTTTGAACGCTACACCTTGATGTCAATTTTGTCATGTATGACAAATATTTGTGCTGCTGTTAATCTGTTATAGCCTTCTATCTAAGTGTTCACTATCTATTTTTCTTGCCTGAAATAGAACCAACAAACTACTTTCTTATGATCTATGTTGCTCAGACTTGGTTAAAAGGGTCAGGTACAGGTGTGTACCCAAGTGTTGGACTCGGGTATTTTATAAAACTTGACAAGTTTTTGGTCTAAAATGAAGTGTCAGGGTGTCATACTAATGTCCAAGTGTCGGACACGAGTACGCGAGCTCATATGAAGTATTGAAGTAACATAGCTTATGATGTCTTGTGGCCAGATACTTAATTGTTCTGTAGGGAGGTGACCAAGTTTGAAAAAAAGTATTAAGGAGGGGGGAGGCTGGCGGGGATGAGGGGGTGGGTGGTAGGGAATGAGATTCAAAAGGGTTGGATTGGAGTGTGAATCAAGTATCTAACTCTATTCCAGAATGAGCCAAGAATTTTTCGAACATACTAACTCCATTTCATTCCAAATTCCCCAACCAAACATCCCCTTAGTATTTTCACACATGGTTTTGATTGCCTACATAGACCCAGTCTTACCACATCATATGAGAGCTTTTGAGGGACTGATAATGCTGTCCTCATCATTGCCACAGTGAAGTTTTAGTGTTCCTCTTCTCTTTGGTCCATTTTGAGGGCGTGGGGGAGGCTGAAGCAGTTCAGTTTTCTTTGTTTTTCTATGGCAGTGTATTTTTTTTATTATTTATTTTCATTAAATTAGTGAGAGCATTGCAATCACAAACAAGGAATACCCTTAAAAAAGAGTGACAAATTTTTTTCGGCAATTGCAACATCATTTTCCAACCATTTTCTAACTGAAGGCTGTTCAGTGTACTATGTCCAGCAAAAAGGATTCGGGACACATTATTAGTCGTTATTCCTCAATAGGGTAGTTATTAATTATTATCATTTCAGACATTTCTAAAATGCAAGCCACTTACGAAAAGGATTTTCTAGGAACATTATGTGGAGTAGATTGATGACTTCGGAGAGACTCTCTGATGAAAAACTACTCAGACTAAGATTGGACAGATCGTTGGACTGTTCGAATGAACCTCTAAAAGTTTGAGTTTAATCAAATTGCACTGAAATAGATGTGTTTTTGGTGTTTTTATGTATGATAGATGCACGAAAACAAAAGGAATTTGAATTAGTTGTGAAAATCACGCAAGACCCCTTAACTATGACTAGATTTGTGTATAACTCTCACCCTCGCAAGGAGTAAGCTAAACACTAGGAATTCAACCTCGCAAGCAAGAACAAATAACTAAACTTGCAAGTTTAGAAGGGATGCTCGCAAGCAATTAAGCATAAAACTTAACTTTTATTTCAACTCAAGATATCCATAATAGAGACGACATACTCCCTATTTATAGCCTATAAGAACTGATCTAGCAAGCCTATGTCAGTTTCCATCTCCTACCATAAACAAATAACTTGATTAGTAAGCTATTTACATCAATTCTAATTAAATAAATTAAACATGAATAAAATGAATTATGGTACTCTTGGTGCTTATTCCTAAATTCTAAACATATTAGGATATGACTCCTTATGGTAAGAAGCCTCGACATCACTGCCTTGGACGCCAAGTAAGCCTGAACATGCCTGAACAACACTGAAGCAGTTTAAACAGTATTGGAGAGTGTTCCTTTCCCTCGTTCTGACTGATTCCTTTCCAATACTTCGTTATCACCCATTGCTCTTGCATCACTCTCTCTATACATTAATAAGCCAAATGGGATACAGAGTAAAAAAAATAATCAAAATAACACCTTTCGAAAGGGCTAGCCATCCTTCAAGCATTCAAATATCTCTACTGCTGAGAATATGGACTAGAGCCTCAATCTTTAAAGTGTGAAGAATCTAGCTATTGTCATCCGGATATGGTTATGACAGCTGTTTTCCTATCTTTGTCTTCTGATTTGTTACTGTTATCTCCTGATTATGTTTTGATTTAATTTCTTTTTATTTTAAAATTGATCCCTCAAACCCTGATTTATTCCTTTCTATACTTTATAGGATTCTGAAGATATTGAAGATCATAGTGTCATTGGCACTAACGAAGAAGTCAATCGAGAATCTGAACTAGAACATCATAATATCTTGATTCCAGAGTGTTCTATTTCAGGAAGTTGGGTTTCATCAACAAGTAATCTTGCTTATGGTAAATGTTCACCCTAAAGTTGAGGGATCTAGTCCTATTGAATAGCTAAAAGGACCAAGATAACAACTAACTGTGCGATGTTTTTTACGGTGCATAATCTGTATTGTGCCTGGAGCTTTTCTCTTTCTGACGTTTGTGAGAAAATCGTAAAGCTTTTTTGTGTTGAGGAGCAGGAAATTCCTAGTAATATTATAAGTATGTTGGTTGGAGTTCATGGCATTTCATGATAAATTGAATAGCGTTAATGCATTATCCTTCTGTGTTTGAATATTGAATTTTCCAGGAAGGTTTTCAGGAGGGATATCGTCTTTATTTCCTAATGACTGAAAGCCTCACTACAATTTGGCTTTCAATCATGGTGGAGTATAAGTATATAACAAAATGACCCACAAAAGTGGCTGAGCTTCTTTTCAGTGTGAAGTAGCATATACAATTCTCGCCACAATTTTCCATTATCGGTCATTCTGCCTGTGTGATTATCGGTCATTCAGCCACAATTTTCCATTATCGGCAATTCAGCCTCTTGGCTAAATTGTTGAAGACGTTTGCATAAGGATAGACAATGCAACACGTTAAATTTTATATGTTCAGAGGAATTTCTTAATTGTAATTAAATTATTGACCATCAATTAACCATCTTTTTCTCGCAGGATATGATCACCCTTCGTCACCTCAGTCTCAGGATGTGATAAGTAGCTTTTTTACTGAAGATGTTGTTCCAAGAGAAGATGAGTCAGAATTTACGGATGGAATGTTCTATTGGGAGCTAGAATATGTCAGATACATGCTTCATTATGCTGGGTTAAATCGATCTATTTTGGTTGACGATTGCAGTATTATAGATCCAAATCTATTTGATCTCCTTGAGAATCTGATAAATGCATCAGGCAGGACTGCGGAACAATGCTCCAAGCTTGACCGAAGACTCTTGTTTGATTGCATTAGTGAAAGTGTTGGCTACAAGCATGAAAGAGCCATAATTGGAAGCTACAAAGGATGGGTTAGATGGGGGTTTCTTCTTCAAACTGATTGGTTAACCGAGGAAGTGTACAAGGAGATCTCATGTTGGCAAAGTATGGGAAACTTAATGGTGGATGAGCTAGTGGACTGCGATATGAGTACTCAGGCTGGGAAGTGGCTCGACTTTGAGATCGAGTTGTTAGAAGAAGGAATGGATATTGAGGAATATATAGTAGCTTCTTTGGTCCATGAGTTAGTTGCTGATTTGTCTATACAGTCCCTTTCTATATAGTACCACCTTAACTCTTTTAACCTCAGAAAACCACATTTTCCCCAGTTACTCCTCTCTGAAAGTTCCCCTTTTGTTGTTGGCGCAAATCATCAGGATAGCAAATTTGCTTAACAGTATTCCAAAATTGGGGTAGGGACGTACGTGGAAGGGTAAAAGATGGTACATGTCAGATTCAAAACTTTCCGGAAATCTAGAAATAGAGCAATTCCCATGAAGGGGTAAACGGAGACAAATGGGTATTCTCAGAGAATAGGGGGCATGCGGCGTACCAATGCAGTAGTGAGTAGATGCAATTATTCTTTAAAAGAAATTCACAGTTGACAGAAATACAGGGTACCATGGACCATGGTAGCAGAGGACAGATTGTATGACTAGTTCTGAGTTGTTTATGATTGAGTATGTAGCTTTAGTTTGATAGAACACCTTAATCAGGGTTCAAATTCTGCTAGAAGGCTCTTAAGTTTAGACTGCACTAACTTTACCATTATTATATTATATTATTATATATGCAGTGTCATTTAGAGATGACAATTCGGGCTGGACTAGGGCGGGTGGCACAACTCCGGCATGCCCTGGGTGAATAGTATCACCAGCACGGACACGACACGAGCGTATTGGAGTCAAGCTGCGGCTAAAATTTGTGAAAATTCTCATGCCCAGATACGGACACGGCCTAAGCACACACGAATCGGCACGAACCAAGCACGACGGGCCTGGCACGGCACGACCCGATTTTTGGCATGTAATTTGTGACTATTGTAATGTTGTCATTGTAATGTAATTGTTGTCGTGTTGATGTGTTGCTGCAGTTGAAATGTAGTTGTCACATGGACTTTTTTTTTGTTTTTTTTCTCCCCCAATTTTTTAAATACCGATCAATTCTCACAAATCATTTTCTATTCATCTTATAATCTTATAGTATTATTCGGGTAGTCATATTCAAGAAGTTTAAATTGCTAAAAATGTAACAATTAAAAAAACTTAGGTCTTATAGGCCGACCTACGTGCAAGGCACAATTAGCCAATGAGTTAGGCATGACCTGATCATAAAAGTGGGCATGTAACATGCTCATTTATCCAACAGGCTTTAGCAAGACATTTTTAAATAATTAAGGCTATTACAGTCTCGGTTATTTGAGATAGTGCATAATAAATTAAACCCACAAGGTAGTTTAAAATAATAATGTCAAACTGTTTTATCACAAAACTAAACTAAACTACTGAAGTATCACAATGGAAGAACTTATCGACATAACTAATACAACGGAATTCCAAACTGTAACACCACGATTATTCGGCTAAGATAATCAAGGCATTACCATCTCGGTTTCCCGTGTTTGTAGATTCGGAGATACAATTAAAAACGCTTTTAATATAAATAATGGTTAAGGTTATACAATTCGATAAATAAAAGAAAATACAACTCGATACTAATTACACTTCTAACTATCGTATACAATGCGTGACCATCAAGCTCGTCCAATTCCCGCACGCAACCGAAGACAAGCTGACAAAACCTGCTCTCCATATGATTGGAAATCTCATATGGATCAACACAGGCCACCCCGAAAATGGGTGACAAATAAACAACACCAACCACGTCAGTTTCAATATACCGAACATATAAACATGCAACGTGAAAAAAATGCAATCCGATATAACTAAGGCATACATTACGATGAATCACCATACCACTTACCGTTCCGTACCGAGACGCACCCAACCGTACCCATCACATCAACACAACCCGAGTACCCGGACACACCCAGATGTACTCACAACACAAGGTGTCAGTGACACACCCCGACACTGGGCCCGAGAGCTACTCGTGGTCCCCTGCCAGCCATCGTGTCTCACCACACGTGTCCCTCCAAACTAGAGTCATTAATGCGCACACTCCTCTTGGAGTGGGAAGCTCCAAGAGGCAACTCAAGCGGAAGACGGTCTCCCAACCATCTTCCGTCTCCAATACAACACCCGCCACATCCGTCACCAATAACAACATACACAATAACGCAACAATTACGATAAATAGACAATATGGCATCATGCCATAACCCTACACTAATCATGTGAGACACTAACAACAAGTACATCAAACACAATGCATACTATATTGAAACCAAGTAGGATTAACCTACTTCAAAGCATATCCGCAAGCCCACACCTTCCCGACAAAAATCCGTCTCGTAAGACCGTCGCATCCTAACATCTACACATAATATCGTCACTACACGTCCTATATATACACAAAACTAACCCAAAATCCCTTATTAAAGTGTACTAATTACTTATCTAAACTAACACAACCACTAATTAAGCCCTCACCACAAAACCCTCAAATTCTAAGGCTGCTAAAACGGAATTAAAAATTTAAAAACGACTCACCAAGGTAGATTAGGCTAAAAGGAAGGTATTCCACCCTAATTCCAAGTTTGAATCTTCTTAAAATGAATTTGGGAGAGTTTTTAGAGACAAGGGAGAAGTTTTAGAGAGAAGAAGAAAATAATTTGAAATGAAATAAAATAAGGGGAAAGAGCTCATAAAGTTGGTCTGCGCGATTCCACTCGATCAAATGGTCAGCACTTGATGGGTCTCAAACCTCCCCGGTCAACGAGGTCTCACTCGACTGAGTCGGTCATGAAGAGAATATGGACGAAGGAATTATTATTATTATTATTATTATTATTATTATTATTATTATTATTATTATTATTAAATTGTTCATTACAGTCTTATAAAAACCACATTTTGAAATTTACAGCCTTATTAAATGTTTTTTGAAACTTACAGCCATAATATTAATTCTAATCAAAATTTACAGTCAAAATATTACCTCCGATGAAAAATTAATGCCAAATTGGATTTTCGTGACTTAATTTAATTTTTTAGGACCAAAATACCCTTACCCGCCTTCATCTCTTATATTCCCTTCAACCTTCATCTCTAAATCAGAATCCTTTCCTCCATGTTTCCATTTCTTCAACAATTTTACTCTTATCTTATTCTTCTTTTCTAACTCTTTATTTGTTCAACAAATTCTCTAGTTCACCCATTTTCTTCAAATTCTATCCTAATTCTACATTGGAGTATGTCTATTTTCTCTTAAAAGTAACCTCATAAATTTTCCCCAAATTCAAATTAACTAGGGTTCTTCAATTTTAGCAATATGTCTTCAAATTGGTCTGAGAATAGTTCTTGAATTTAAGAACAAACCTAATTCTAGGTATAAACCCTAAATCTAATTCATTCAATTCAACAAATTCAACAAATTGGGGATAATTTCTAAATAGAAGTAACATCATCAACAATAACAAATTGAAGATAAATTTAAGAGAAAATAATGTAAAAATACTTACCCCTTGACTTAGAACCATCAAATGAGGGCACGATTCTTTTGGTGGTGAGCAGATTCCGTTACAACACAATATAAGGATGTAATACAGAAGAATATTTGGGTAAATTTAGGGGAAAATTGGGGGAAATCGGGGAGAAAGATGAGAGGATTTATGGGTTAAAAGAGGAGGTAAATGAAAGGTTCTTGAAAGGTTAACGGTAATAGGCAAAAATATAGACAATGGCATATCGGTCTTTTTTTGACAAAATTGACCGGAAACATGGTTTTGGCGCAACTTTTAAAGAAAACTAATATAATGGCTGTAAGTTTAAAAAAAAACTAATAAGATTGTAAGTTTCAAAATGTGGTTTTTATAAGGCTGTAATCAACAATTTTCTCATTTATTTAGTTAGAATTAACATTTAACTCATTTATCCTAATAATCATTTAATCGTATTAAATAATTATTCGTAATTTCCATGACTAACATTTAGTCAATTTAGGCATCAATGTAATTATATCAATATATAATCACATTTTTATAATCGTCCTATAGGTGTGCCCAATGGAGACCAACTAATCACCGCCATTATATGACAGTAACATCAAACTTCAAGCAAGTCAACCGTTACTAATTTACGTTAATTAGTTGATAAATATACAAAGTATCCCTTTGTGATCCTGTAAGAGTAGACCAGATCATGGGTCGGGCTAAACCGGGTTGGGTCGGGCTCATGTTAAATAAACGGCCTAAATGCATGGGTCGGGTCAGGTCAGGCCAGAAAGATGGGCCATATTTTTAGGCCCAAGCCCATAATTATTCGGGCTATAATGGCCTCGGGCCAAAATAATACAATAAGAAACAATCAACAAAATGGATATGTGAATAAACTATTAGCAACGAAAGAAAATTTTCAAGTCTTATGTGTTTGACTTCGACTCTTTTGGTCAGGAGAACAATCCCATAGTACCATACAAAATTCATGAGTTAACAAAAAAATATTAATACACTAATTAACTAAAGGTGTACGCTAAAATATAAAAAAAATCGCAAAGTTCATAATTCAATGTATTAGTGATTTTAGATTATTTGTGTGATCTGATATACGATTTCAACTTTTGAACATTTTTTTTAAAAGAATAATAATTTTGAGTCGGGTCAGGCCGGACCAAAAATCGGGCCTGTAAGTTGGCCCAAACCCGGCCCTATATTTATACCGGGCTTCTTTGGGCTGGGCCACGAGCTTTTTTGGGCCAAACTATCAAGCCCAAACCCGAGAAAAAATCGGACTGGACCGGATCGGGCCATCAGGCCTGAGCCATTTGATCAACTCTTTGTAAGAGATTTTGGACCAAACTATCATGTCCACCCTCTAGTGTTGAGTGCTTGAATCCTAATATCAGCCCTTAGATCTAATTTATTGGATGACTCAAATTAAAACAAAAAACACTCACCCAACATTCAATTAATGATGATTTGTCCCCATAATTTCAATTTTCAATGTCGTTTTATTTTTCCAACTACCGTCAAACAAATTCTCCTCATTCTCATTCATCATCCACTCACCTCCCTCCCTCCCTCAAAATCAATTTTCTCCCATTTTTTTTTCTCAAATGTCTATTTTTGATCCATTGTTTCACATCCACGACGGACAACAACCACCGACGACAACACCACCCAGCGCACACCAACAACAACCGCGCACCACCATCTCAGATCTGCGAAAAAACTGCTGCTTCTCTGAAATAAAAAGGTAATGTGATAAATTCTTCAATTTAGTGATTTGTTTGTGTTTAGCATATTTTTCGGTTGCTAATTGAATATGAACAAATCAGTTTTCAGGATCCGGGAAGACTTCATTTTTAATTAACAAGGGGCGGGTATAACGGAGCATAGAAAAAACTGAAGCTAATCAATTTCCAGTTTCCACAATTTGCTACGAAAAACCCAGCGTTTTAAGAATTTATTCGTCCCAAAACACGTTTTGCTTGTTTTGGATTCAATGGATTCAAAAGAGGAAATATCTATATAGTTAGTCCGGTTCCTACGAATTAAAAGCGGAGCCTCTGTCCAAAGCAAATCCTTCGGTTTCGATGCAATTTCTAACTCTTAGACATCATCATTGGTTTCGATTCAATCATCATTGTATAAACATCATCATTGATTGTATAAACATCATCATTGATTTTGCAGGAAGTTTGAATTTGATTTAATTTTCGCAGGAAGTTTGCTTTTTTATTTCATTATTTTTAATTAATTTACGTACTTGTTCAATGTTTTTTAATGTTGAGTTTTATTATTTCGTAAATTATTTGATTTTTTTTGTTTAAATTTTATTTTCAGATTTGAAAAATCAATGGTTTATCTCATAAAACATTGGAGTTATATCCGTAAAATAATAGAGTTCCACAGCCGATGCTATGGAGTTCCACAGCCATAGACCCTTTACTTTGATTTTTCAATATTTTAATTTATTTTAATAAAAAAAAAAGAATATGAATTCTTATCCATTTCGAAGATTTAATTTATTTTATTTGAATTTTGTTTTCAGGTTTAACAGTATGGAGTTCCTTAACTATTCTTATGGAGTTTCACATGTATTACTATAAAGTTCCACATGTATTGCTAGGGAGTTCCACAATTAACGATAAGGAGTTCCACAAGTAATTGTATAGAGTTCCATAAGTATTTGTATAGAGTTCCACGGCCAATAAAATGGAGTTCCTTAACTACTCTCATGGAGTTTCTAAGAAGTTACATAAATTACTAGATGGAGTTACAAGGGTGTTTCCATGGAGTTACACAAATTATTTTATGGAGTTACATAGGTAATTGTATGAAGTTACATAAATTATTCTATAGAGTTACACATGTAATTGTATGGAGTTACACAAGTAATTGAATGGAGTTACACAAGTTGTTCTAAGGAATTACACAAATTAATAGTATGAAGTTCCTATATGGAGTTCCTCTATTCGAACCATGGAGTTACACAATTAAAATAATGGAGTTACACAATAAAAACAATGGAGTTACAGAATTAAAAGAATGAACTTACAGAATTAAAATAATGGAGTTATACAATAAAAACAATGGAGTTACATAATTAAAACAATGGACTTACATAATTAATACAGTAGAGTTACACTAAAATAACCATAAACTTACACCAACAGAACCATGGAGTTACCCTAAAATAACCATGGAGTTACACTAACAGAACAGTGGAGCTACACTAAAATAACCATGGAGTTACTGGTGAGCCGAAGTTGTATGCTCCCAAAGATAATATTTATAACACTTAAAACCTTACACTAATATAGTATATGGTAATAAGGATCGATCCACAGAGAAGGCGATGTAATTTATGTGAATTATAGTATAGAAAATAAGTAACCATAATAGGGGGTTTTTGATTGAATAAACTATAATCTACTAAACAAACAATAAAGATGACTGAACTCGGATGATTAAAAGGTCTTGGGTCAATAAACATCCACTATCAACAAACTAATTGGTCTTCGATTGTCTTTCCAATTCTAAAAGTTGAATGAATGAAAAAGTGACGGATAAGCTAAATACTTAACCTAATATTCCTAAAGTAAAAATAGAAAAATATGAAAATTCCAAAAACTAGCTGAAAGTCGGAAACAAACGAAATAAAGCATCAACCATCCGAGCCACGGGCGACCCACGCCAATATCCGCGACCCGCGCGTCTGAATCCGCGACCCGCGCCTGAGCCCGCGACCCGCGCGTTTTTCTGGTTGTGATTTTTCGAATTTCTTTATTCATGCTTAACTCTTGTAGCTTTGACAATTGTTGGGCCGGGGCCATTGATCACAATCAAGCTTGGACCATTTTGTCAACCCATAAACCATGTAAACTCCAATAATCCATATTTCAACTTAATTACTCTCAAATGCAACCAACACCAAGAAATCGTAATTATACAATTGTACCTCCATACGCTACTAATTCCATCAGAAACTCATCTAAATTGACACTTTTATGTCGTACTAAACCCGTCTTATCAAACTTCCCCACACTTAGATCTTTACTCGTCCTCGAGTAAACTCAAAGGACTCATTACAAACTCATACCAACACCGATCCACAGAAGTGTAAGAAAAGTAATAAAACATGTAGTAATGCTTGAACCATACGGTTTTCAACTTAGCAGCAGGAGATCAAAATAGCATTGAATTTTTTTTTCTTTACCTATGTCTCTCATTTTGCCTAGAGCGTCCGCCCTTGCGGATTTTCACTCTAGCTTATCAATTTTTTTCATCTAACCTCTACTCTCAGTGGCACGCAACTCGTTTCTTCATTTTACCCGGAGCGCCCTTTCGGGTTTTCACTCCGTCCTCGGCCACATCCCAATCTTGCCTAGGCGCCCTTTCGGGTTTTCACCTAGCCGGGATTAATCTTTTTATTCCTTCTTTTTTTTTTTTCATTTTTTTTTTCATTTTTTTTTGAAATAAAATACTGAAATAAAAACACCACACAATTACAAAAGTATACAAATCGGAACGATTCTCCCTCCCCACACTTGAATGAAACATTGTCCTCAATGTTGCAAGGACACAATAAAAAGGGAAGAGAAAGACACACACCTCATCTAAGGAGCACCAATGACGATAGAGACCATCAAGCATACCCCAACACGACATGAAAACATGAAAACAGAGCAATCCACGCACCACACCTCCTCCCCACACTTGACTATTAGCATACTCCATGAAGCACAATCACACAAAGCCAACAAAAGATAAGAGTGAAAAACAAGACTCACGTCCCTTATTACTCCAATCCTAACCAAAGACCAAGAAGCTGTAGAAATATATGTGCCAACAACAGAATGCACATAAATAAAACACTTCCACAACTCCGAGCTTACAAGGTCAGTCCTAATCTCCTCTACACCAAATTAACAATCCATCCAACCGCAAAAATAAGTGCCCACAACAACGCACCGCGGTTACACCACACCTTAGCCACTATCCTACCCATCCTCCCTTCTAGGTCTCCCTTCTTATGTCGCCAACACCATAAATTAGGCAGTTTCGATTTCTTTTTTTTTTTGAATTTTCGTTTTTTTTTTTTTTGAGAAATTGCAAACACAAATCTATGGGTTGCCTCCCAGAAGCGCTGTTGTTTAACGTCGTTGGCTCGACATCTCGCGGAGTCGTGAACCACCGGACTTAAGATAGAGTTTAGAACTTTACCTTTTCAAGGGACTGGGGTAAACACTTGATTTAATACGTATAACTTGTGTTGCTTTACCGGAGCTCTTCCGGCGAATTAGATTAATTATCAAACCAAGTCTTACCCTTCCTTTTTCCAGCCTCGGCATCTTTGTGATTCTCCCATAGAAGGATACACCTTTTCTCTCTAGGCGGGGAGTCCTGCAAAATTCCACAAGCTTTGCTCGGAAGTGGTGGCTTCCGGCTTCTCATAGAAGTATGATTGGTAGTAATGGCACACAAAGAAGAAACCATAGAATTAGTTGAATTAGGTGAATTAATTTGAAATTTAACCACCTTCCCATCAAACTCCATAGTCAAGGAACCATTTGGGACATCAATTCGGGTTCCTGCGGTCTTTAGGAATGGTCTACCCAACAAAATTGGGATAGCATCAACCTCATGTGCCATATCCAAAACATAGAAATCTGCTGGAAAAACCAGTTGATCTACCTTGACCATAACATTCTCTACTACTCCTCTAGGGTGTACACTAGACCGATTAACGAGTTGGACTACTACCCTAGTGCTTTTCAAAGGACCAAGCTTAAGAGACTCATAAAAATGGTAGGGGAGAACATTTATTGATGCCCCTAGATCTAACATGGCTCTTTCAACCCGTGTATCACCTATAGTGCAAGGTATGGTAAACACACCCGGATCACTACACTTAGGAGGGGTCTTACTCTTAAACAAAGCCGAAACAAACTCACTAGGTTTACCCTTTTGCTTTTTCAAACTACGTTCCTTTTGATTTCTTTTAATTGTAGAAAGTTCTTTTAAAAACTTTGCATACCTAGGAACACTCTTAAGCAAGTCAAGTAAAGGAATATTTACCTCGCATTTACGAAAGGTTTCGTAAATATCAGTGTCATGCTCCTTTCTTCTCTTGTCTTTCAAAGCCTCGGGAAAAGGTGGGAGTGACTCATATGTGGGCATAACTGGTGTCACCTCCTTGGAATTAGATGCAGCTTCTTTCACTCCATCACTAAGTAGCTTTTCACCTTCAACCACTAACTCCTCTTCTTCTTGAATAGTCACCACCTTAGGTTTAGCTTTTGGCTTTTCAATCAATCTCTACCAATTGTCTACCATTTCTCAATGACACGGCACTCACATTCTCCCTGGGATTCAGTACCTTTTGAGATGGTAGAGCACCCGACTGTTTAGCTTCTAACCGATTGACCGCAGTAGCCAATTGACTCACTTGATTCTCAAGGTTTTTAAAATTTTGCTTATTATCAGCTCGATCTTGAGTAACACTGAGAATAAGAGCGCGAATCATATCTTCCGTGGACATTGATGAGCTTGGTGGTGCTTGCTGAGCTACTTGTTGCGGCACTTGTTGAGTAAATTGTTGTCCTTTTGGGCGCTGGAGAAACTGGCCTCTAGGAGGGCTAGCTGATGGACCAGCTTGAGAGTTTCCCCAACGGAAGTTAGGGTGAGCCTTCCATCCTTCATTATAGGTATTAGAGTGTGGATCCCATTTCTTGTTTGAACTACTCTCCCATATACCATTCACCGTCTGAGACCCATCCTCTTGCATTTGGGGGCATAAATCGCTAGGATGACCCTCAATACAGCATATACCACAAACAACGGTCATTTGTCTTCCAGATAACATGTCACGTAGGGTGGAAGCAATATTATCAACTTTCTCCTCCAAGCCAAAACTAACACCCATAGAACTCACTCCTCTTCGTGATGGTCTCCTCTCAAACTGTCTAGAGGTCTCAGCTAGCTCTGTGATAACCTCCCAAGCCTCATCTAGATTTTTATAGGCTATATTTCCTCCACAAGCAGAGTGAATCATACGACGATCATCTAGATTTAGGCCTCCACAAAAATACATGATGAGATCTTGGTCGGAGTATCCATGGTAAGGACAACTAGCACAAAGCTTCTTAAATTTTTCAAGAAACTCATATGTAACATCCCAATATTTCGAGACTTGTAAGTTTAAAGGTTTTAAGTTCAAGTTCGAGAAATAATTTATATTTCATAATTTGGGGAATTTCATTTAAATAACTAATTAATTTATGTGAGAATATTTTAAAGGATTTAAATAAGATTTCATTTAATTGCGTAATTTACGTCTTAGCAATTTAATTTCATAGTCCGGAAATATTTATATCGTCTTAAGTTTATAGCTACCTTAAGTCGGTGTTTTTAGCTTAAACCGTCTTAAAACTTGTCTTATGGGCCTAACTTGTTAATGGACCCATTTTCCCTCTTTTTCCTCACAAAACCCTAACCCCACCATCTTCTACCTCACTCCTTCAGTTCAATTTTCAGATTTGCAAACAACAACAAACACCATTTTTATAAATGTCTCCTTCAATCTTAAAATGCTCATAGAATCTTCGTTTCTTATCCGATTGAGACGATTTTCGCGGCCACGGATTCCTCTTCTCGCCCTCCTTCTTTCTAGATAAGTTTGATCTCCTAATCTTTCCGTCAAAATTTCGGCTTGCTCTTGTAGTTTCGAAATTCGTGATTAGTTTCGATGTTTTGATGTTTTAGGCGGTGTTTGTGTTAGCCGGAAGAGGACTTGGTGATTATTGAACAAAATCTCGAAGGTTTCGCTAAGTAAAGGTGACAATTATGAGAAACTCGGCCTTATTTGTAATATTAGCACTTTTCTTGGTATTGGATGATTAAGTTTCTGATTTTGCTTGTTGTTTATGTTCAATGGACTTAGTATCATGCTAGGATTCCTTAAGAAAGACTTTCACATGCTTTGTTTGTGTTATATATGCCTTGTGGTTGAATTTCAGAAATTGTGTGCTTAAGACGGATACAAAGGATAATCTTGTTGAGGCTTAATTGTAGGATTTGATGCTTGTATTTGATGTATATGATGATTATATATGCTGGGTAATCTTTGTATGTTGCAATTTTAGAAGTTTAAAACCGATTTGAGATGATTTGAGTCTTGTAAGGAAAGGTCGATTTTCCGTGCAGGGACTCTGAGCCGGTAGGCTGACCGGCAGCCGGTCGGCCGGCTCAGAGTCGGGGTGTTAATTTTTGAATGTTCTGAAATTTAGGAAAAAGGGTTCTGAGCCGGTAGGTCGGCCGCCGGTCGACCGGCTCAGAATCCCACTTGGGTGTTTTGTAGAATTTTGCAAAGGCCTGGGAAAGGACTCCCAGCCGGCAGACCGGCAGCCGGTCCACCGGCTGAGAGTCTCTCCTTGTTGTTTAAGTTTTAAAGAAGGCTTAGGAGAAGGGACTCCCAGCCGGCTGGCCGGCGGACGGTCCACCGGCTGAGAGCCCTTTCTCATTGTTTTTCAGACGTTCAGTTGGGCATGGGAAGGGACTCCCAGCCGGTTGGCCGGCAGACGGTCCAGGACCGGCTGAGAGCCCCTGTTCTCATTGTTTGGTTTATAACTTTCAAACGGTTATTCGGTTTTGTTTGAGATTCGTTCCGTGTACCTTTTATGTGTGTTTGAGGTCCCCGGAGGATGGGCGACACTATATTGGGTTCGGGAATGGAGAGAGGATAGAGAACCCCGGTCGGGTAACCGAATTGGTGTGTGCCGTGCAAGCCGACGATAAGACTCGTTATCTTACCGTTGCCGCTCCTCCCACTCCCGGTGCTCGTTCATCGGAAGCGACTCGTGAGGCCTATGAGGCCTACAAGAAAGAGTCGCATGCTTTGAAGAACGTGCTTATATTTTCGATGGAGCCGGATCTCCAAAGAAGAATGATTAAGCTAGCCACGGCTAATGAGATATACACTAGAATTGCGACCATGTTTTCGCAAGCTCCTAGGGTAATCCAATATGAGGCGGCCTCCGCATTCTTTGATTTGACCTTAAAGGAAGGTCAAAAGATTAGTCCTCATGTGCTCAAAATGGTTGAGCTAGCCGAAACCTTGAAGATACAAGGGGTGAATGTTCCCGACTCGCTTATTGTTGACAAAATCCTTCACTCCCTCAACAAAGTGAAATCGTATGTTCAATTTCGGGTAAATTATAACATGCGCAATCAAGAAACCTCCTTGGACGAGTTACATAAGATGTTGGTCCAAGCGGAGAGGGATATGGGACTTAATGAGAGTTCCACAAAGGATGTTCTAAATATCGAGACAAAAAGCAAGAGGAAGTTTAAGCGCAAGTCTAACAAGGGTAAAATTGTTAAAGCTTTCAAACCCGCATCTCCTAAAGAGAAGACTTTTACGAAAGGTGTTTCTTCTTCGTTATCATTAAAGGTTGATGACAAGTGCCATTATTGCACTAACATGGGGCATTGGAAGCGCAATTGCCCGAAGTATCTCAATGACCTCAAAGCCGGAAGAGTTCTTGCAGTAGGTATAAATTCTCGTCTAATTCATGTTATTTAATCAATTTTTGTATAGTGATACAAGTTATTGATTTTTACCCGTTTATAAATTGTTTTAAAGGGGCTCCTACCAAAGACAAAGGCAAGGAGAAAGTGAAGGATGCTTGAAGTTCCTTCCATGGATGGCTATGGTAGCATCCAAGATTGAAGACATAAAGAGCATGGATCTAATTTTCCCTTTTGATGTCTTCTTTCATTTTGCATTTTAATTTAAGAACTTTGTATTTCTTGTACGACAAGAATCTTGTTGAAACAATGGTTGTAATAGTGGTGACTTGGTTTTCAACCCAAGTCATCTTTTTGTTCTTAATCAAACATGTTTGGTTGTTTAAAATGCTCTTAGTACATAACATGAGTTGATACGATTTTCAAAGATCGTAATAAAGTACCTTGAATAGTTCACCGTACGCTAAATATGATAGGATCATTATAAAAGTAATACGACTTACTTAAAAACGAGAATTGCATCCCGTAAAATACTTCTAATTCAAACATAAGAACATTAGTTCATTATAAGATTTTCACCTTAAAATGAAAGTATATGTTAATGTCTCAATACTCAAATTAATTCTTTATCCAATACATTGTTGACGGGCGAAAATGCTATCCTTCTTAAATAACGGTTATTTTAAAGGATAGAGTGGGAGAAATTCTACGCCCGCAAACCAATGAAATAAACATAGGATCTTAGAGAAGAATCCTATAAGTAGTCCTTGAGAAGAACTCTAAGAGATTGTATAGAAGAAACTACGCGAGGACACAAAAGGAAATGTTCCATATGTTGTCATTAGTTCCCAGGGAGGACAAAGGGGACCGCGAGTGTTAACGGAAGGAAATCGTTTCCATGATGTTAATGTTTATGTTTTATCAAGATAATAGAGGAGAAATCATCTCCCGTTCTCGTGATGATAAGAGATTCTTTCCATGGGAAAGAAAATGAAAAATGAAATGTTCATAGCGAGTTGAGAAAATGTTTGAAGTAAATCAAAATGAAATGTTCATTATGAGTTGAGAAAATGTTTGAAGTAAATCAAAATGAAATGTTCATTATGAGTTGAGAAGATGTTTGAAGATGTCACCAAATCACTATAAAGATAGTGGGAGTTATTAAACTATAAGATAGTAATATGGAATTCAGTGGGAGAAAAGTTATTAAGGAAACGGAACCTACCATTAAAAGAATGGTGATTCTTTAAGGGTTAAAGAATATAAGGTTTTCAATTCTAAATGAATGTATGTGAAGAACATAGATCATAGATCAGTTAACAAGGTTTGGATTTGAATCCAAGATATGAAAATGTTAATTCATATAACCTTGATCAAAATGCCATAAGTTGAAATAAAGCCCTATTTCGATATAAGTTTTTCGAGGAGAACTAGTAGATCGAATCTAGGTAAACTACAATATAAATTCTAGTACAGTATGACTATGTTCATAAGGATGACATGTCATGAGTTTTGAGAAAACAGTGGGAGCTTCCTTAAAGCAAGGAGACTCGAGTCGAGTATAAAGACTTGAAATTTACTTGAATAAGATCATATTATGCGAGATGATATGAGTCATAAGGAAACCGGAATTTGTAGGTTTAAAAGATGTGAAGATAGGGTATATTCACATAACAAACCATTAATACAAATTGATGTATGAGCATCAAAGATTGCTTATGTGGAGCAGCAATATCGTATTGATTGTTCGCACATAACAATCACTTTTATCGTTTGAGTTATTATTATTATTATTAACTCACAATTTATACTTTGTGAAATCCAAATGGGTTGTAAGAGACAATTTGAACCCCATAAGTGAACTGGATTAACTTAGTATAGCCCATTGTCGTTTGTATGAGGTGACGTCTCGAAGCGGCTAGAATGTGAGGCGATTGATGACAAGTTCAAATGTCATAGAGTCATATGGGATGACTAGTCGATCACAAAGGCAGACTGTGTAACACTTTGTCGGGCATTTAGTGACCGCTTATAGAGTTCTGGAAATTTTATAATTAGTCTGGTCGTGGCGAGAGGTACTATATTATTCAGATAAGTCGATTCTTTGACTTGAGACTGTTCGCCCAAGGTGATGCAGCCTCAGATTGACTTTGATTTTAGCTCTACGATCAACCGTTAAAGGGGGTCAAATAGGCTTCTTTTGGGTCATGATGAACTGTGTTAGTGAAGGGAACAGTAGGATAGGAATTGTCCAACCCCTTGTCAGGGTTGTCTTAAATCTTAAGACCACTCGAGGAGAAGTTTAACTGGAAATGCGTGGCCACGCTCGGAAGGTATCTATGGTAGATAATTCCGGTCAAAGCAGTTAAATCTCCAGATCGAGAAAAACCGCTCAAGATATGATCAAATGCAAGTACGACCTGGAAGACACCTTGCATTGAGTGGGAGATGACGTAATAGGACAAGAGAATTGGTGACGCACACTTGTCGAGGACAAGTGGGAGATTGTTGGGAAATGTGTCCTCAACAATAGTGCGATCACGACAATGATAAAATCATTGTCATAAATCTTATAAGAATATGCAAAGGACGATCCAATATTGATTTAGTCAACTGACCAACATTAATCGGTAATGATTGGCTGACTAGAGTTTGACATTACTTTCGTATGACGGTGGTGGTCAGTTGATCCCTTTAGGTCACACCTATAGGACTAACCCCTTAAACATATATATTGATTAATTGTATAGGATACAGATTGATCGATATTCTTAAAACCGTATATCAAGAAATCAGAGGTTAAATCTTAAAGTAAGATTTATATTTAAAATCGAAATGTATCGATTGTTAAATATTAATCGATATTTATGAAATGTCGAAATTAGAATGAGATGGGTTCGCGGTTATAACAAATGTTGTATATCGTATTGACGATTATTATAATAACCATATTTTGAGACGGTAATTATGAATTACTAGATAATTTGTTAAATATGATTTGATTAATTTAGAAATATTATTTATGTGATAAATATATTTTAAATTAAAACAATTGAATTATGTCACATAGGATGTCACATATTACACAATTGTGCAAATTACAATTTTGTAAAATAAAAGTCTATTTTACAATAGTGTGTCGTGTGATATTGTGGTTTAAGGTGATATATTGTTTAATATAATACCCTTAAAGATAATCATTGCATATGTATGATACCTAATGTGTAGGTATGCATACCTAAGTGCATGTGTAAGGAAATCAAACATAATTAGCCTTGCCTAGCAAGGATCACACGACACACACCACAACACTCTACCTCACCTTCTATAAAATGTGAATACTTCACATTATTGTCTTATTCTAACACTCATGCAATTTTTCCTTAGTGTAAGAAAAATTCTATAAAACCTCTTGAATCAATATTATACATATAGTATTCTAGTATACTAATAATAGTATTAGTTTACGGTTTCAAGTTAACCGATTACGTCTGTAAAACCCCTCGCGAAAGCGGAAATATAAACATACAAAAGTACTAAAAATGCAGCGGAATTAAAACTTTTTAACATAACTAACATGCGAGGTGAATTAAAAACTGTAACTGAAAGTAAAATACATATACAAACAGCCTGGGATGGTACATCCCTACAGGCACTCAACTGAAATGTAAACTAAGTCTAGCTAACGTAAACGTGTAAGTCAATCGATGAATAGGATCATCGCTCGCTAGCTCCATGCAACCCTCTGCCAACCACCTGTCATGTACCTACATACATGTAAACATGTACGCCACAATCAGTGGGGAGTGACTAGAGTTCTCCTAGCCACCTTTTGTGACAACACGTAACACATAAAACAATACAAAATACCCCAACATATATCAACATGTGAAGCATAAACATCTCATCAACTGATCTCATATTATCATGCAACTCTAGTGCACGGCTCTCAACCAACTTCATAAACCGTTAGGAAGGAGAGCCGGTTTCCCTACTGGTTATCCAGTCGGGGGGTCTTTCAATCCAACTATTTATGAAACTGATCATAGAGTCATCCAATGCCTTGGATGAACAAACTATATCTCAAACAATATAAACATCAACTTCATCATGCATATCTGACACTGTACCAACCTAGGCAAGCAGATATAACATAAGCACTGGCAATGGGTACAGAGGTGAACTTAACACATATCCCACTACCAAACAATGTCGGGTTCAGAGGTGAACTTAACACATATCCCAACATGCAAATCAAGTAAAGGGTCCAGAGGTGAACTTAACACATATCCCTATACATACAGTTCGAGAGAAGGGTCCAGAGGTGAGCTTAACACATATCCCTAATCACAATTCAGTAATGGGTCCAGAGGTGAGCTTAACACATATCCCACTACAAACAAATGTCGGGTCCAGAGGTGAGCTTAACACATATCCCAACATACATCCATAAGCAAAGGGTCCAGAGGTGAGCTTAACACATATCCCAATGCTACAAACAAGTATTGGGTCCAGAGGTGAGCTTAACACATATCCCAATACACAGCTATCGCACAACGGGTCCAGAGGTGAGCTTAACACATATCCCGTGTACGACAACCGATCACGTGTCAGGTCCAGAGGTGAGCTTAACACATATCCTGACACGCCCAAGCAAAACACGTAACGGGTCCAGAGGTGAGCTTAACACATATCCCGTCACGCGACATATAAAACACGTAGTAGGTCCAGAGGTGAGCTTAACACATATCCCACCACGCGACAACCAATGTAACCACTAACATCCAAAGGTAGAAACTAACCTATAGTTCTAACTTCTTAAACCTCTATTCAACACTTAATTGATCCCGGGAACTAAGACGAGGGAGAGCCGGTTTCCCTTTCGGTTACCCGACCGGGGGGTCTCTATCCTCACTCCATTCCCGAACCCAATATAGTGTTGCCCATCCTCCGGGGACCTCAAATATATATCACGGGTATACAAAACGAGTTTCAATCAAAACCGATCAACCGTTTGAAAGTTACACGCGAAAACAACCCAAAACAGCCTTCAGGGATCCCCAGCCGGTCGGCAGGCAGCCGGTCGGCCGGCTGGTAATCCCTCACCCTACGTCTTTGAAAACAGAGGAAACAACACAAAGGACCCCCAGCCGGTCGGCCGGCTGGGAACCCAAGCCTAGCCTTCGCAAAACTCGTATCCATCCCCACATGTACTCCCAGCCGGCTGGCAGGCGGCCGGTCTGCCGGCTGGGCTCCCATCTTTCCTATGTTCTTCGTACAACGCAACATACGCACAAGTGACTACCAGCCGGTCGGCCGGCTGGCAGTCCTAAAGCCTCATTCTTCAAAAATACGAAAGAATACCAATATGCACTCCCAGCCGGTCGACCGGCGGCCGGTCGGTCGACCGGCTCAGAGGGCCTGTTCGCAAATCGTGATTTTCAGACCATAAGAAATCATCACAATTCGACATACAAACTTCAAAATCACCACATATGATGTTTACCCAACATTACCAATCATCAAATACAACCTATCTAGCAGCAAACAAGTCCCATAATCCTCAAACGAATTTAACAAGTATCCGTCGCAAAATGTGAAAAACTGAAAATGAACTTAAGAACATGTAACAACATCTTAGAGCATGAATTCTTCACATATTAAACATCCTAAACATGTTACTAAGTCCTTGAACAATGAACATTAACAAAAATCAGAAGCTAACACAAAATCACAACAAGAGTGCTAATATACACATAAAGGCCGAGTTATCTCATTATCGTCACCTTTCAAGCTTTTCCGGCTAAAGATCCTCCTCAACCAAGTAGCTATCGACCTCCGGATCGTCTAAGCTCACTCCTACAAACAAAGAAAACGGAATTTAGGACAGAAAATGATTCCATACAAAATGGACAGATTTTTCGAAGTGAAAGAAATGAAAAACTAAAGTGATAGATGGCTTGGAAATCGAATGAGGATTCCGAAAATGATATTTTTACCTTGATTTGATCGACGGATGATGAAGAATTTCTCAAAAGAAAAGCTTTACAATGGAGGTTTTAGGAGGTTTTGTGTTTACTGTAGAAAGAAGTCTTGAGGAAGGAGTTATGTCGACATTGAGGTTTTTAAGGGTACAAGTGAGCTGTCCTTTCCGTATTAAAAGAACGGGTTGTATATTAAAACGGGTATTTGAGTCGGGAACTTAACCTTGCCAAGTGTATATTCGTCTTAAGGACTTGAGGTTCTTAAGACGGATCTTACTCATTAAATTAAAATCTTTCACAATAAGTTATTAAAGTATTATTTTATTACTTAAAATAATTTAAAACGCTTAAATTAGATTTTACGAAAATACGGGCTGTTACAATCACCCAATCTTCAAAAAGTTTCGTCCTCGAAACTCGAAGGTAAAAGTAGGTACGAAAACAACTCTAACGTTCAAAATGTATCAAGCGGGTTATGATAATCCAAAACTTTATCTCGCAAAAAGGTTTCAAGAGGGAAAGATTTAAAGGCACAAGTCTTCGTCAATGGATAATGGGATTCTCGTTACGTATTCAAGAGCCCGACATTCCAAATTTGAGACAAATCCCAAAATTTTGTTCAAATAAAGTTAAAAATTAGATTGATTCGGTGTTGACAAGCACAGTACAGGCTATCAGACGTCTCTAATAACAAGTCCTAGTGGCAGTCAACGCTGAAATCCAACAAAATTGCAAAACGTTACATTTCTTAAAACCAAGTTTTCCTTCAAATAAACCACTACTCTCAAGTTCTTGAAAAAGTAACATTGAAACAATGACAACCAGTTGCTTCAACAGGGGGGAAAGCAGTTTCAAATTCACAAAACAATTAAGCTTCTCCAAAAACAGTGGATTTAAAGTTAACAAATGGGGAAACAAGTTTCAAAATTGACGTTTGAGAGCGCGGAAACGGTCGCAGAGCTTATTTCAACACGAAGAATTAGGGGTTTCCAGTTTCACAACTGGCAGCACACACGAGAAAGGATCGAAGGAAGAGAACAACCAGGTTAGAGGTCAAGGAAGACGGTAATTCTTGCCCAACATGGGGTCACTAACCACTTGATTCAAAAACAAAGCATCGTCACAACGATTCCTAATAGATCCCACGGGGAACGATTCAAGTGATCTCTAGACTCCCAATGGTTTCACGATCTCTCTTGCCATTATCTTATCCACAGAACAAGGTATTCCTCAACCAGACAGAAGCTTAAGCACGCATCCTAGACCAAGGTTCACGCACTTCCGAAACTCTAACCCAAAATCCTCATTACCATAACATCGAACCTCAAAACTCAAGATATGGTATTCATTATTCTGTAACCTCTCCCGTTGGGGACCATAACGAAATTCCATAACTTCAATTTTTAAACAGCTTGATCCCAACCACTTATTCCACAAGGTGCTTCAAAATTCTAAATTTCCAAATTTTATTACCAAAGTGAACATTCAAATCACGACCTTACTAAGGCAACAACTTCTAAATCCTCTGGTTTCTAACCACTTACCAATAGTATACATCCCAAGGCAAAATTCCAAGGAAGTAGCAACCTTCACTCCCACAGTTTCAGTAAGACTTAGTTATCCACATTCCGAGATTCCTCAAATGATATTACTGAACACTTATAAGTTGCAAATCTCTACACTATGATTACCACAAACATCAATGGTTACCCATCAATCACCATCGAAGTATTATTAAGCCAACAAACTTCCATTATTCCACAGCTATCAAAAACAATCCACCTAACAGTGGGGCATCTTACAATTTCCTTAAGTATCTCAATAGGTAAACGCTGAGGTTCAATAAGTAACCTACGGTCAAACACTCAGTCAACTCCATAAGTCAAATCGTAAATGTCTCAACATTCTCGCACCGTTACCAATAACTCTCGTTTCTCAAGTATGTGGTCCTTTCTGCATTACAAAAATTCCTCAAGATTAAGTAGCACTAACTTACCTCATTCAACCAATTAACCACATCATCATTATCCAAGGTACATTCCTCTAAATTCATCTAGAACTCCAAGCATTTTATTCAAATCCTCAAATGGTACTTCAAAATCTACAAATACCACTTACACACCGACCCATCCTACATGGAACTCTCAAGACGGTACACTATCCAACATCGCTCGAACACTATTCTCACCAACTCTCTCAACCAAATCCTGACAACGCAGAACCAAGCATTCCTCAAGCATGTCTCTCTACCCCAAGAACAGGTCGATCTCGCCACTAATCTAAATGAAAAGGAACAAGGCTCACAAAAGAGGAGATGAGATACGAACTTCAGGGACAAACATGAAACAGGTTTCGAGAGAGTCCTAAGAAAACGACTCGAGGAACAACGAGATGACAAGGTAAGGAACTTTAGGTTAAGGACCCCAATCAAAGTTGAAGCCAAGAGCAGACGGAGAAGCAAAGGAGAAGAAAGGAGAGAAGCGACGTGAAAAGAACGATTGCGGAATATTCCAAGGTGCGGGTCTCTCACTATTCTCGCGGGATTCTCACTTCTTATTTTCCAAATCAAGTCATTCAATTATCGGTTCTCACGAAAATTCCTCCTGTGATTTATATACCCTAATCTTCCAAACTTTAAACGATATCATAATCACAATACCTATTCCCAAAAGTTTGAGATGACACATCTCTGCTAGTTCCTCAAATGAAAATTCAATAACCCTTTCAGGTCACCACCCTTATGTCATATACACCTTACTTACCTCACTGTCCACCAGATAACAATTCTTAAACCATCAAGTTTTTCCGAACTTTCTTCTCCCAATGACTTACTTTATTCTATTCACAAACTAGCGGTGCATCCTCAAGTTTCCTTTAAGTTCTTCAATAGAAGAATGCTAAGATCCATTAAATAACCTAAGGCCAGATAATGATTCACTCCCTCCCAGTTGAAATCATAAATTTTTCGAGTACTCAACTATTATAGCCAATGATTCGTATTCCTCAACAACGGACCTTTCTCAGCTCAGTCACTCACCTAAGTCAAGTGATACTAACTCACCTCAATCATCTATTCTTCATCATTAGCATCTTAAGGCCATCCTCTCAGGTCGCTCTATATCATCAAGTATCTTATCTAACTCCTTAAACAGTACTCTACAATCCACAAACTTTCACGATCTAAGCATGGTTCTCAAGGTTAGGTTGCACCGAATACTAAGTATACAACTCAACCTTCACGCAAGTATCCTATCACTCACTTTCACTCTCCCAATTGGATAGACAACTAGACCCTTAGATCACCAAAACATGTCTCTCGATAACTCTTAAGTTATTCCTCAAATAACAATATTTCTCATAACACAGCTTACAGTTATCCTAAGACTAGTTCCTCCAAATCCAATAAAAGGGAAGGTTACTTAGAGGGCACCATAAGAAAGCAAGCACCAAGGTTAAGCTGAGAAGATATGAAGATTTGTTCAAGCAAGATAGACAAATATTCTAAAAGAAGGATGTGCATCCAGAGTTATCAAAGAAGGTGATGCACAAGAAAAGGGAAGTATCTTCAAGGTTCAGAAGCATTCTTCAACAATAGCACGAATCTTCTATCTTCGGTGGGAACTCCGATCTCCACCGCCAAATGGATAAGCCCACGGTTCATCGATCAAAAGATATAAAAGTGAAGTCAATGACAATCAACAAACACGTTAGAGCTTAACAAGAGCAATCATAAAACAGACTACAATATAAGTCCTTAAATCTACCCCATCTCTCATTCATTATTCAATTATATGGTCAAGTTAAGGTTGGGGGTCACATGAGTGCGTCGGGAGCAATAATGCTCTGATACCAACTGTAAAACCCCTCGCGAAAGCGGAAATATAAACATACAAAAGTACTAAAAATGCAGCGGAATTAAAACTTTTTAACATAACTAACATGCGAGGTGAATTAAAAACTGTAACTGAAAGTAAAATACATATACAAACAGCCTGGGATGGTACATCCCTACAGGCACTCAACTGAAATGTAAACTAAGTCTAGCTAACGTAAACGTGTAAGTCAATCGATGAATAGGATCATCGCTCGCTAGCTCCATGCAACCCTCTGCCAACCACCTGTCATGTACCTACATACATGTAAACATGTACGCCACAATCAGTGGGGAGTGACTAGAGTTCTCCTAGCCACCTTTTGTGACAACACGTAACACATAAAACAATACAGAATACCCCAACATATATCAACATGTGAAGCATAAACATCTCATCAACTGATCTCATATTATCATGCAACTCTAGTGCACGGCTCTCAACCAACTTCATAAACCGTTAGGAAGGAGAGCCGGTTTCCCTACTGGTTACCCAGTCGGGGGGTCTTTCAATCCAACTATTTATGAAACTGATCATAGAGTCATCCAATGCCTTGGATGAACAAACTATATGTCAAACAATATAAACATCAACTTCATCATGCATATATGACACTGTACCAACCTAGGCAAGCAGATATAACATAAGCACTGGCAATGGGTCCAGAGGTGAACTTAACACATATCCCACTACGAAACAATGTCGGGTCCAGAGATGAACTTAACACATATCCCAACATGCAAATCAAGTAAAGGGTCCAGAGGTGAACTTAACACATATCCCTAATCACAATTCAGTAATGGGTCCAGAGGTGAGCTTAACACATATCCCACTACAAACAAATGTCGGGTCCAGAGGTGAGCTTAACACATATCCCAACATACATCCATAAGCAAAGGGTCCAGAGGTGAGCTTAACACATATCGCAAAGCTACAAACAAGTATTGGATCCAGAGGTGAGCTTAACACATATCCCAATACACAGCTATCGCACAACGGGTCCAGAGGTGAGCTTAACACATATCCCGTGTACGACAACCGATCACGTGTCAGGTCCAGAGGTGAGCTTAACACATATCCTGACACGCCCAAGCAAAACACGTAACGGGTCCAGAGGTGAGCTTAACACATATCCCGTCACGCGACATATAAAACACGTAGTGGGTCCAGAGGTGAGCTTAACACATATCCCACCACGCGACAACCAATGTAACCACTAACATCCAAAGGTAGAAACTAACCTATAGTTCTAACTTCTTAAACCTCTATTCAACACTTAATTGATCCCGGGAACTAAGACGAGGGAGAGCCGGTTTCCCTTTCGGTTACCCGACCGGGGGGTCTCTATCCTCACTCCATTCCCGAACCCAATATAGTGTTGCCCATCCTCCGGGGACCTCAAATATATATCACGGGTATACAAAACGAGTTTCAATCAAAACCGATCAACCGTTTGAAAGTTACACGCGAAAACAACCCAAAACAGCCTTCAGGGATCCCCAGCCGGTCGGCAGGCAGCCGGTCGGCAGGAAGCCGGTCGGCCGGCTGGTAATCCCTCACACTACGTCTTTGAAAACAGAGGAAACAACACAAAGGACCCCCAGCCGGTCGGCCGGCTGGGAACCCAAGCCTAGCCTTCGCAAAACTCGTATCCATCCCCACATGTACTCCCAGCCGGCTGGCAGGCGGCCGGTCTGCCGGCTGGCAGGCGGCCGGTCTGCCGGCTGGGCTCCCATCTTTCCTATGTTCTTCGTACAACGCAACATACGCACAAGTGACTACCAGCCGGTCGGCAGGCAGCCGGTCGGCCGGCTGGCAGTCCTAAAGCCTCATTCTTCAAAAATACGAAAGAATACCAATATGCACTCCCAGCCGGTCGACCGGCGGCCGGTCGGTCGACCGGCTCAGAGGGCCTGTTCGCAAATCGTGATTTTCAGACCATAAGAAATCATCACAATTCGACATACAAACTTCAAAATCACCACATATGATGTTTACCCAACATTACCAATCATCAAATACAACCTATCTAGCAGCAAACAAGTCCCATAACAATCCTCAAACGAATTTAACAAGTATCCGTCGCAAAATGTGAAAAACTGAAAATGAACTTAAGAACATGTAACAACATCTTAGAGCATGAATTCTTCACATATTAAACATCCTAAACATGTTACTAAGTCCTTGAACAATGAACATTAACAAAAATCAGAAGCTAACACAAAATCACAACAAGAGTGCTAATATACACATAAAGGCCGAGTTATCTCATTATCGTCACCTTTCAAGCTTTTCCGGCTAAAGATCCTCCTCAACCAAGTAGCTATCGACCTCCGGATCGTCTAAGCTCACTCCTACAAACAAAGAAAACGGAATTTAGGACAGAAAACGATTCCATACAAAATGGACAGATTTTTCGAAGTGAAAGAAATGAAAAACTAAAGTGATAGATGGCTTGGAAATCGAATGAGGATTCCGAAAATGATATTTTTACCTTGATTTGATCGACGGATGATGAAGAATTTCTCAAAAGAAAAGCTTAACAATGGAGGTTTTAGGAGGTTTTGTGTTTACTGTAGAAAGAAGTCTTGAGGAAGGAGTTATGTCGACATTGAGGTTTTTAAGGTTACTAGTGAGCTGTCCTTTCCGTCTTAAAAGAATGGGTTGTATATTAAAATGGGTATTTGAGTCGGGAACTTAACCTTGCCAAGTGTATATTCGTCTTAAGGACTTGAGGTTCTTAAGACGGATCTTACTCATTAAATTAAAATCTTTCACAATAAATTATTAAAGTATTATTTTATTACTTAAAATAATTTAAAACGCTTAAATTAGATTTTACGAAAATACGGGCTGTTACAACGTCTCCTAGCTCGGGTTCGTGTCTCGGTGTTTAAGGGTAGGTCTTGGTGCATCGTAAAGGAGGCAAGCTATGTTGGTTGCTCCGTGGAGGATCGTCCTAGCACTTATTTGATTGGACCGATTGTAAGACCCTTTTCGTTATTATTCCGCAAATGTCATTGCATGCATAAGATCGACTAAATTACTATGAGATTAATTAGTAAAATTAGTAAGACTAAATAAAACTTGTTAGTAAGACTATACTCGGTTTTCCAACAAGTGGTATCAGAGCCATTAGGTTGCTTGCATGCAACTCGATTTTATACGTTTTTGCGAGAAAATGCGATTTTAATTAAAAACGAAAATGAGTAGTACATATAGGATATGCACGAAAATCATATTGCATGTATATATTTCTGGTGTTAAAATAGTTTTAAGTCATTTTTATGATTTATGGAATAATATTGTTCAATATTGTAATTAAAATGTTTAATTTATGCTTAAAATCGGTTAAAAATGTTTTATTATGGGAAAAATAGCTAAATAATGTTTCTGGCCATGAATTTTAAATATGTTCTCACATGCATTGAACATATTATGAATATATAATTTTCGAAATTATTGAAGTTTTATGCATGGTTTATGATTTTTTAATGGTTAAATAGTCATAAAATGAGTTAAATATGGGATAAATAGTTATATTATGAATTTAACTATAAATACTTTTGTAGATGTCACATGCAATATATAAAATATATGATGAATTTTCAGGAAATGTTTCTTTAATATTGCATGAATATTGATTTTTATCGTAAAAATCGTAATATTAGTGACATATTTTAGCTTAAATAGCTTAAGTTCGAATTTGACCACAAACATTTAATATAGTGTCACATATATTATTTCTAGCATGCATGTGAATTTTGAGCTATTAATCTCGAATATTGCATGAGAAATGATTTTAATCGGTAAAATCGCGTAATATATGACACGAATTATTAAAAATAGTAAAGGTTGCTAAAATGGTCCGAAAAATTCACCCATATTAGTCATATTATATATGATCATCAACATATTTTTATTTAGTGCCAAAAGTTTCTGAAATTTTAATATTAGTTTTAAAGGTTAAAATTGGAAATTGAGTGTTGGAAGAGTCATAATCATTATTCTTCAGATCTTAAACAGTGTGCATCTGTTTTTGCTTGCATTTTCAGATACTTTGAGTGTATAGGAAGATGTAAAAATTATATTGGTATTTTATTACATAATTTTTGAATTAATTTCGATTTTTCCGAAATATTTTGCATGTACACGGCTTATTTTACGAAATAAAAGGGCATATTTCGAAAATATTTATTTTTAAGGATCTGAAATTTTAGAAAATTTTCAGTATGTTCAAAATTTTGAATTTTGAATTTTCGAAATTTTGATGACTCGTTTGATTATTTTAATGCTATTTCCCGTAAAACCGATAAAAACTGAACAATATTAAAATAAAAGTTAAGTTATTTCGAAATTTGAGTAAGACTAAATTTTGAATCCTAAAATGTGTTAGGAAACTTAACTAAATCGTGAATGGTAATTCATAGAGTGATTAGTGATTTTAAAATTGTTTAAAGCACGTTATTCCATAAAACCGTGTTATTACGAATAACGATATTTAAAAGTGTTCAAATAGGACGATTTGGCTTAGGTTTTGCATTTTACATAAGCATTGCATATTTAATTATTTTTTATGAATGTCATAATTTTATTTACGTAATTTTGAATTATGTAATTTACTTAGTATGGCCTTAGATTTTAATCGATATTTCCCGTAATGTAAGGGTTTATCGATTCGGTTGAAATTTAATGTGATCTCGTATCACTTTATTTTATTTTTTTATTTTATTTTATAATGTATAAAATAGATAGAAAATTTGTAATTATTTGTAATTCCGGAGATCCTTGAAGACGGTGCCATTTCGGAAAGGAGTTCCGACCAAGACGGAGTTTGCCTTGGGATGCGTGCCGCGTGTGAAGTTCAAGGGACCAAAGGAGTTGGTTTCCGAATTTGTAATTTACCTTATTTTCTATTTTAGGAAAGGCCATACTAGGGTTTATTTATGCTTTTAAGTTTTTATGCTTTTATTTATGCTTATCATGTTGCATGCATAGCCAAATCGTCATTCAAACTCATGCATTTCATCGATTTTTCAACCATGTCAATCAATTTATCGATAATTCACCGACTTTGTTCACTTAAAGGACATAGATAATAAATTGACAAGATCTCTTACGCTATTTAAAAATCGAGACATAGCCTTACTAAAAAGTAAAGAACCCGCGAAGGATCTTCTTCATAAGGGAGTAGGCTCGGCTAAACCGGGGTGCAAACCTTATTACGTTGGTGAAGTGGGGTAATATGATTACGTTCTTGAAATTTGGCTGATCTCGACGAAGGTATTCGAGCCACCGTAGTGGTAATAAGTTCGGGCTAAGATAAGAATTAGTGTAATTTTATCGACCGAGAGTTCTAAAAGTAGAATCGATTAAGGGGTTAATCTACCGAGTCACATTAATGAGGGATGTATCGGCTAAACCGTGCCCGAGTTAGTGTGTATTTGGGTCTCGGGACCATTTACTTAATTGGGTAAGAGATCATTAAGTAGATGTTTAACTTGTTTAAAATTTACAAGTTTAAATTAATTATTAAAACGATAATTGTGTTTTAATTCCTTAAATTTTCATTTGTAGTTCATTTTTCCGACTATCAATCAATGGCAAATAAGCTCCACCACTCCCACAACACGTTTCATGGCTTCGATCTTTTATGGATCGTTGCAAGCTTGAGAAGCATGGCGCCAATTTTAAGGATTGTGACGCCCAATTGGTGTGTGCCGTGCAAGCCGACGATAAGACTCGTTATCTTACCGTTGCCGCTCCTCCCACTCCCGGTGCTCATTCATCGGAAGCGACTCGTGAGGCCTATGAGGCCTACATGAAAGAGTCGCATGCTTTGAAGAACGTGCTTATATTTTCGATGGAGCCGGATCTCCAAAGAAGAATGATTAAGCTAGCCACGGCTAATGAGATATACACTAGAATTGCGACCATGTTTTCGCAAGCTCCTAGGGTAATCCAATATGAGGCGGCCTCCGCATTCTTTGATTTGACCTTAAAGGAAGGTCAAAATATTAGTCCTCATGTGCTCAAAATGGTTGAGCTAGCCGAAACCTTGAAGATACAAGGGGTGAATGTTCCCGACTCGCTTATTGTTGACAAAATCCTTCACTCCCTCAACAAAGTGAAATCGTATGTTCAATTTCGGGTAAATTATAACATGCGCAATCAAGAAATCTCCTTGGACGAGTTACATAAGATGTTGGTCCAAGCGGAGAGGGATATGGGACTTAATGAGAGTTCCACAAAGGATGTTCTAAATATCGAGACAAAAAGCAAGAGGAAGTTTAAGCGCAAGTCTAACAAGGGTAAAATTGTTAAAGCTTTCAAACCCGCATCTCCTAAAGAGAAGACTTTTACGAAAGGTGCTTCTTCTTCGTTGTCATCAAAGGTTGATGACAAGTGCCATTATTGCACTAACATGGGGCATTGGAAGCGCAATTGCCCGAAGTATCTCAATGACCTCAAAGCCGGAAGAGTTCTTGCAGTAGGTATAAATTCTCGTCTAATTCATGTTATTTAATCAATTTTTGTATAGTGATACAAGTTATTGATTTTTACCCGTTTATAAATTGTTTTAAAGGGGCTCCTACCAAAGACAAAGGCAAGGAGAAAGTGAAGGATGCTTGAAGTTCCTTCCATGGATGGCTATGGTAGCATCCAAGATTGAAGACATAAAGAGCATGGATCTAATTTTTCCTTTTGATGTCTTCTTTCATTTTGCATTTTAATTTAAGAACTTTGTATTTCTTGTACGACAAGAATCTTGTTGAAACAATGGTTGTAATAGTGGTGACTTGGTTTTCAACCCAAGTCATCCTTTTGTTCTTAATCAAACATGTTTGGTTGTTTAAAATGCTCTTAGTACATAACATGAGTTGATACGATTTTCAAAGATCGTAATAAAGTACCTTGAATAGTTCACCGTACGCTAAATATGATAGGATCATTATAAAAGTAATACGACTTACTTAAAAACGAGAATTGCATCCCGTAAAATACTTCTAATTCATACATAAGAACATTAGTTCATTATAAGATTTTCACCTTAAAATGAAAGTATATGTTAATGTCTCAATACTCAAATTAATTCTTTATCCAATACATTGTTGACGGGCGAAAATGCTATCCTTCTTAAATAACGGTTATTTTAAAGGATAGAGTGGGAGAAATTCTACGCCCGCAAACCAATGAAATAAACATAGGATCTTAGAAAAGAATCCTATAAGGAGTCCTTGAGAAGAACTCTAAGAGATTGTATAGAAGAAACTACGCGAGGACACAAAAGGAAATGTTCCATATGTTGTCATTAGTTCCCAGGGAGGACAAAGGGGACCACGAGTGTTAACGGAAGGAAATCGTTTCCATGATGTTAATGTTTCTGTTTTATCAAGATAATAGAGGAGAAATCATCTCCCGTTCTCGTGATAATAAGGGATTCTTTCCATGGGAAGGAAAATGAAAAATGAAATGTTCATAGCGAGTTGAGAAAATGTTTGAAGTAAATCAAAATGAAATGTTCATTATGAGTTGAGAAAATGTTTGAAGTAAATCAAAATGAAATGTTATTGCATGCATAAGATCGACTAAATTACTATGAGATTAATTAGTAAAATTAGTAAGACTAAACAAAAATTGTTAGTAAGACTATACTCGGTTTTCCAACAAAAATTTTCGAAGTATCTGAATTAGAGTGTATATCGTCTTCGGAATCTGGGTGCTCAAAAGCAACTAGCAATCCTTCCCCGACTTGTCTTAACCTGAAAAATGTGCGTTCAATCTCTGAGTCGTAAGGCTCGAGTGGTTGGTCAGCAGAACGAGTATTAGACATACACTAAAACAATTAAATAAAAGTCTAAACTAAAGAAACACAAAAATTAACTATTGCCTTCCCCGATAACGGCGCCAAAATTTGGTGAGCCGAAGTCGTATGCTCCCAAAGATAATATTTATATCACTTTAAACCTTACACTAATATAGTATATGGAAATAAGGATCGATCCACAGAGAAGGCGATGTAATTAATGTGAATTATAGTATAGAAAATAAGTAACAATAATAGGGGGGTTTGTGATTGAATAAACTATAATCTACTAAACAAACAATAAAGATGACTGAACTCAGATGATTAAAAGGTCTTGGGTCAATAAACATCCACTATCAACAAACTAATTGGTCTTCGATTTGTTGGGTTTATGTATCTCATAAACTAAATATTTTAGTCATACTAAACAAAATTTAATTAACATTTTAATTAACATATTTTAGATCTTATGCATGCTATAAGATTATGCAAAAATTAGAGGATATGAACCCTTACACACGGTCCAAATATTTATGATAGGATGATCCTCCAAGTATTCAACAAGAACACCTCCTTTGTGATGCACCAAGACACCCCTTAAATCAACCGAAAATTTAATTATGCTAGTACCAAAATCGGTTTTCCATAAAACAATTCTAATCTCTTTAATTAGAATTAATATACTAATATTATAACTTATTATTATTAGTATTCTTATTATTCTCACAATAATAATTTTAGAGGATTTTGTTTGTTTTTCTCACCTTAGAAAATTTTGGCAAAAAACATTAGAATGAATTTGTTGTGAGCTTATCACATAAATATAAAGTGGTGTTTGGGTTGTGGTGTGGCCGGGTATGGGGAAGAACAAGAGGGAACATCTTCACTTCTCAATGCACTTAGGGTGGCTCTAGGTGTGGGTTCTCAAGGCTTTACTTTAAGCATAATGATTAAAGTGTAATTAACACACTAATCATCCACACAACCACCTCCACTAGCCGTCCCATTTTAAGATAAAATGGACATCCATTTTACATTTTGTCAATTGTATAATTGTGCATTATGTGACATGTTACATGTCACAAGTTAATGAAACACAATTATCTTAATCTAAAACAAATACATTTATCAAATAAATATTGTTTATAAATTAAGTAAATCATATTTATCAATTGATAAGTAATTCGTAATTACTAATATAAAATGATTATTTACAATAATCGTCAATACGATTTACAACCTTTGTATTAATACACAACCCGATTCATTCTAATTACGATATTGTAAAATATCGTTTATTGTTTAACAATTGACACGTTTCAATTTTAAACAAAAATCTTACAATAAGATTTAACCTCTGATTTCTCGGTATACGAGTTTAAGGAATATGACCAAATCGTATCAATATAGATTCGATCACTTTATCAATTAAGGGAATTGTCCTATAGGTGTGACCTAAAGGGATCAACTGACCACCACCATCATACGACAGTAATGTCAAACTCTAGCTAGCCAATCATTACCGATTAATGTTGGTCAGTTGACTAATATAATTCGTATCATCCCTTGCACATTCTTGTCATGAGATTTAGTTACGTGATCGCACTATTGTTGAGGACACATTTCCCAACAATCTCCCACTTGTCCTCGACAAGTGTGCGTCACCAATTCTCTTGTCCTATTAAAATCTCCCACTCAATGCAAGATGTCTCTCTGAGGTCGTACTTGCATTCGATCATATCATGAGTGGTTTCCTCGATCTGGAGAATAACTGTTTGACCGGAATTATCTACCATAGATACCTTCCGAGCGTGGCCACGCATTTCCAGTTAACTTCTCCTCGAGTGGCCTTGAGATTTGAACAAACCTGACAAGGGGTGGAAAATTTCTATCGCACTACTTCCTTCACCAGTCACAGTCAGTCACAACCCAAAGCAATCCCATTTGACTCCAGTTACGAAAAGTCGTAGAGAATGGATCAAGGTTACGCTTAAACTGTACCATCTTGGGAGAGTAGTCTTTAGTCTAAGAATTGACTCACAAGAATACTATAGCAGCTCTCGCCACGACCCGGCTATTATAAAATTTCCGGAACTCTATAAGCGGTCACTTTGCCCGACAGAGTGTCTCTTGCAGTCTGCCTATGTGATCGAGTAGTCATCAAATATGACTCTATGGCATTTGAACTTGCCATCAGTCGCCTCACATTCTAGTCGCTTTGAGACGTCACCTCATATAAGCGGCTAGGGGCTATACTACGTTAATCCAGTTCACTTTATGGGGTTCAATATTGTCTCTTACAACCCATTTGGATTTTGACAAAGTATCTTTTATCTTGAGTTAATTATAACTCAAATGACATTGTCATGCAAAAACAGTCAATACTATTTCATTGCATTTGATGCACGATCATATATTTGTATTAGTGTTTTGCGAATAAACCTTTTATTCATGATTGCAAAACTTACAAATTTTGGTCTCCTTTCACTCATATTATCTCGCATAATATGTTTTTATTTGAGTACATATCTAGAACTCTTTCTAGATTTTGAGTTTCCTTTCCTGAGGATAGCTCCCATTGTTATCTTATAACTCGTGACGTATTGATATACTAGAGAGATTAAAGAATCACTCGAAATTATCTAGTCACTTATGTACTGAAATATATATTGTAGTTATTTATGATTTCATTACTCTAATTATTTTCAAACATCTTGGCATCATCAATATGAATAACATATTTAACCACTTTAATTTCTAATGGGCGACTTTTTATTATCAATATAATAAACCTTCCGGTAAAGCTCCATCATCTTATGACAAATAGAACCTCTTATTCTTTACACTTTAAAAAATCACCCATCCTCTCTAAATGGTAGGTTCAATTCTTTAATGAATATCGCTCCCACTAAAAACAATATCACTCGATCTCTTTAAATGAACCTTTCATTTCACGCATGTAAATCTTTATTTATCACTTGAATCATTATCACTATCACTATCCCTATAGTTGTAACACCCCCTTGTATTTAAGAGCCTTTAGCAAGACATTCTCAAATAAATAGAGCTGTTACCATCTCAGAATGACCGAGGTAGTGAATAACAAGTAAACAAACCAAAGTACTTTATATAAAAACTGATTAAATTTAAACTTTTGATATTACATCGATTACACAAAGAATAAAAGTACAACTGATAACATCTAACTATGTGATCTAATTCTAAGTAGGTCCAAGCCATGTCTCTTTCTCCTTGCCCAAGCTCCTAGTCCATCTGTCTCTGACCTGTAGAATCTACTCCCCATTCCGGATCATCGTAGGTGTACAGGAATACACTGTCAACCTCGCGGTTGAGTAGGGTAACACAATAATAAATAATGCAACAAATATGATATGCAATGCCATGATATGCTCGAGCTCAATCACAATCTCAATCTCAAACTCATACCCGTGCACCAAGCCATACCGAACCTCTCGGCAGACTATAATCGGTCGTCATCGAACACCAGCTCAATAGCTGATAAGACACCAGGCCTGGTCTGCAGAACCAACCTGGGCTTTATATCAGAACAATCTCTGACCATAACTTTCTTAGTAACCAATGCATATGCTATGCTCATGAATGCAACGATATAATTATTTAATCATGCTATCGAATAATGAAATGCTCATGCCATTACCAATAACCCACAATCAATCCGACCATCATATAAATCATACTCGACATCCATAACACACAGTACCACATCCATTCATATCACATCGTAGAGTATAAGGTCAATGTATCCTACCTGGATAGCAATATAATCTCATCACGCAGCTAACATCCAATTAGCCGAATCACGTCATTACATACCCAACACCTAACAAAATAATATACTTAATTACTAACTCACACAATTACGCAACTAATATAATATATCAATTATTCAAATTAATCATTTAAATTATATATATTACTCATAACGAGACCGTATTAAACGTGACTACTTCAATTAACTTGACCAACCCGTTCTTATTACTTTTATAACTAACTTTGATTAAACAAATGAACATAGAAAATATAATATATAATCAAACTATTGATAACGTCAAATATAATAATTCACTTAACAATCTTAATAATTATTAACATAAACAATATTTACTAATAATACTAATACTAACAATACTAGCAATAACGATAATACAATGCTAATTATAATTAATAACAATAATAATAATAATAATAATAATAATAATAATAGCATGTAATAATAATAATACTAATAATAATGATAATAAAATTAACCCACCATGGAACACGATGTACACCTTAATAACGCAAACATTGACATTCAATCAACCTCCCTCACAACCCACGTCACATCAGCCCTTCATGACCAAACAACAACAGCCCCAACACCCTCTTTTCCCGTCAGTACTATCACCAGCCTAGCCTCCTACGACCACCATCACTAGCCCTAAACTCACCTACGTACTACCAACTACCACTCCCACACCTTGGATACCACCATAGGCCGCCACAACAACCACCATTACAACTGTAAACAACCTCCACACACACGCGGTTCACTCTGTTTTTCATTAACTCGTATGTACACTCATTACTTCTCACGCATTTTCACTCACCACTATGGCCCCATACTACCCCTAGCCACCACCGTGGTCACCACTAACCCATGGTGGTTCTATGGGTGGTACCCATATATTCTCGTTCACCCACGAGACAACACGAAACCAACCCAAAAACTGCTGCTGATGAACACGGACTGTAATTCCCCTGTTTCCCGTCGCCACCGCATAACTGTCGATACAAGGTCCTCCGGTCACCAAACACCACCCCACAACCACCACAATGGACTATCAACATCCCCCCACCATAACCCATCAACTCGTACTAAGACACGACCCAAAACTGAACTTAAATTACGAACTAAACTATAAAAAACGAAACAGAGTTTTGGTACAGTATTGCTACTGTCGACATTGTGGGGGTTGTTGTAGCAGTCACGGTGGTTCCATGGCGGTTTAAAGATGACAAACAAGTTATTCATATTACAAGGATTACCCATAACAAAAAAATCAGATTCGAAGGTCCAAAACATACGAGAAACATAGTCTTAAACTTACAGGCGCGCATGGGTGTTTACGAAGATGGCGATGGCTGTGTTACTACTGCTTTCCTTCTCTTCTAATCACGGTTGTCACTTTAGATTAGGGTTCTTGTTTAGTTTGGTTTAGGGGAGGCACATGAGGTGATAGAGGAGTAGGGTTTCCAATGTGAATGTCGAAGGTTACAACTTGTGAATGTCGATGGATAGGTGAATTAGGGTTGTATGTCGAGTAGTGTGTTGATGGGTTAACGGGTTTATGGTTGTGTTACACGGTTCATTGTTACCACCACCCAAGTCCAAGCCCATCACTAAAAGTCCTTCACGCATCTCTAGGTAATTGACCTCTATTTACCGTCCTCGACTCGTAACTTAAAATAAACGTGTACATATAATTTCTACTAATTAAATTAATTATGAGAATATAATTTTATTAGAACTAACATAAAATATATAAAATTTAGGATTTAATTATAATTATAACTTAAATAATAAAACAAGTATAATTGAGAAATAAATATAAATATGAAATATATTTAATTATAAATATATTATCAAAATTAAAGAAATACGAAAGAAATGTCATTTTATGAAATACTCGTCAAATATAAAATGATTATGAAATACGAAATAATCGTAGAAATACGATTTATAAATAATAACATTTTACGTAAAATACTTTATAAACATTCCATTTGAAATACTTGTATAAAGCATGGTTTGACTGCCGCTGACCGAGATTAAAATACGGGGTATTACAATAGTGATCTATCTTCATTCAATCAATCATCACTTCTTTCGTGTCTTTGTTTCCTCGAGACGAATATGACATGATAATTCCCTTATAACTATATTGAGAGAATTGAGATGATTTCTTCTCTTTTATCTTATATATTTAGAAAAAAATCATTTATTAAGGAACCGTTTTCCTTCCGATTTCATACGGGGTTTCATTATATCCTCTCTTTGAAACAATGAACATAAGGAACCTTTCCTCTTGTGTCTTCCCGTAGTTTCTTCAGTATCCTCTCGTAGTTTCTTCAATTCATTCATTTAGGGTTCTTCTTAAGACTCCCATGTAGGAATCTTCTCTAAGATCCTTTATTTATATCATTGGTTTGCGAGCGAAATATTTTCTCCCACTCTATCCTTTTAAAAATAACCTTTATTTGTATAAGGATAGCTATTTTCGATTTAACCAATGCATATGAATGTTTTGAAGTTTTATAGGTGTGATGTATACATTCTCATTTTCACTTAAAATGATCATCGTATAATGAATTAATGATTTCTTAATTTGATTGAAAGTATCTCATGGGGTGTAGTTTTCCGTTTTAATCAACACTTTGATTATATTCTATTGATCGTATCAATGTGACTTATTTTGTGATAAAAATCACTATTATTCATGTTTTAACAAGGTATGCAATTTATTTTAGAAATCAAGGAATTGATTAAGAACAAAAGTAGTGACTCGGGTTGAAAACCAAGTCACTAATATCCAAAATTACAACCATTGTTTTAGGATTTTGAATCCTTGTCTTACAAGAAAAATTGTTCTAGGAAATAAATTGCAAAATATGAAAGAAGACAATATGAAAATTAGAACCTAGCTCTTCAAGTCTTCGATCAATTGGATGCTACCATAGTCATCCAAGTAAGGAACTTCATGCTTCCTTCTCCTTGCCCTTATCATTAGGAGGTGGCCCTTTAAAACAATTAAAAAGGGTAAATATCAACAAATTTGTATCACTATACATAAGTTGATAAACAACATGAATTTAAACGAGAATTATTACCTACGGCGGTTGCCTTCCCATTTTTGAGATCACTTAAGTATTTGGGGCAATTACGCTTCCAATGCCCTATCCTCGTGCACTAAAGAAACTTGTCTTCGGATTTAGAAGATGAGGTGGAAGCACCTTTCGAAAAGGTCTTTTCTTTGGTCGTTTTGGGCTTGAACGTTTTCTTGCCCTTGCCCTTGAAGGCATTCCTTTTGAAGCTTGTTTTCCCTTTCTTCTCGATGTTCAAAACATCCTTAGTGGAACTTTCATGAAGTCCCATATCCCTCTCGGCTTGGACGAGCATCTTATGCAATTCATCCAATGTGGTCTCTTGATTTCGCATGTTGAAATTCACCCGGAATTTTGCATACGATTTCACTTTATTGAGCGAGTGAAGAACTCGGTCAATGATGAGAGAGTCGGGAACATCAACTCCTTGCACTTTTAAAGTCTCCGCGAGCTCAACTAGTTTGAGCACATGAAGGCTTATCTTTTGCCCTTCCTTCAAGCTAATGTCGAAGAAGGCGGAAGCCGCCTCATATTAAATCACCCTTGGAGTTTGCGAAAACATAGTCGCAAGCTTGGTGTATATCTCATATGATGTGGTTAACTTAATCATACTCCTTTGGAGATCCGGCTCCATGGAGAAGATAAACACATTCTTAAGAACGGAGGACTCTTTCATGTAGGCTTCATAGGCCTCACGAGTTTGGACCGCGGAACGAGCGGTCGGAGCGGCTTCGGATAGGTAACGAGTCTTATCGTCACCTTGAGCGGCCAAAAGTAATTGCGCATCCCAATCCTTAAAATTTGAGCCATGCTTATCGAGTTTGCAACGATCCATAAAGGATCGAAGCCATGAAACGTTAGTGAGAGGTGGAGCGTTGGTTGCCATTGATGATGTTGAAAATTAAACTACAATAAAAAGAAGGAATTTAAAACAACGTCATTTTCAAAACTCGTAAATAATTTTAAACAAGTTTAGTCTATTTACTTAATGATCTCTTACCCAATTAAGTAAAAAATCCCGAGACCCAAACTCATACTAATTCGGGCACGGTATAGCCGATTCAACCCGTATTGGTATAATTTGGTGGATTAACCTTTTAATCGGTTCTACCTTAGAACTCTCGGTCGACAATTTTCTAAAAATCGTCTTTAGCCCGAACTTATTGCAACTATGGTTACGAATACTTTCGTTGAGATCGACCAAATTTCAAGGTGTAATCTTATTACCCCACTTACACAACGTGACAATTTTAGTAACCCGTTATAGCCGAGCCTACATTCTTGTGAAGAAGGGATTCATTGGTCTATACTTTTTTGGTAAGGCTAAGTCTCAATATTCATTTGTAAGAGATCTAGTCAAATTTTATTATCTATCTCCGTTTAAGTGAACTAAGTCGGTGAATTATCGATAAAATAAATGACTAGGTCGACTAAATCGAATAAAATGCATGACATGATATATGACGATTTGGCTATGCATGCAAACATATAAGCAAAATAAAAGCATAAAAATAAACCCTAGTATGGCCTTTCCTAGAAAATAAATAATAAAAGTACAAATTCGGAAACCAACTCCTTTGGTCCCTTGAACTTCACGAGGCACGCTTCCCAAGGTAAACACCGTCTTGGTCGGAACTCCTTTCCGAATGGCACCGTCTTCAAGGATCTCCGGAATTTACAAAAATTACAACTTTTCTAGTCTACTTTATACATTATAAAATAGAAATAAATTATAATTGGGTGATACGATATCACAAAATTACAACCGAATCGGTAACCCCTTACATTACGGGAAATACCGATTTAAAACTATGGCCATACTAAGTAAATTACATAATCCAAAATTACGTAAATAAAATCATGACATTCATAATTAAAAATGCAATGCTTATGAATATATGAACTATCATGCAAACCCTAAGCCAAATCGTCCTATTTAAATATCAATTATATAAATAGTTATCGTATACCTCGGTTTTATGGAAGTGCGTGTTTTAAAGTTTAACAACACTATGCATAATGTGAATCGGAATTCACTCTTAAGTTAATCATCCCAACTCTTTTAGGTTTCAAAATTTAGTCTTACTCAAACTTTGAACATGACTTAACTTATTATAATAATATTGTTCGGTATTACTCGGTTTTACGGGAAAAATAATATAAAAATCAAAAAGAGTCATAAAAATTTCGAAAATTTCAAAATTCAAATTTTGAAAATTCTAGAATGTTCTTAAAATTTCAGAACTTTAAAATATTAGTATTTATACGGTTTTAATATTTATTTCGAAAATAATACGTAAAACGAGCATTTTAAGTCGGAAAATTAAATAATTAGTTCCATAAATGCAAATAAAATACTAATAATAATTTTAAACTTTCCAAAATACTTTAAGAACATGAAATGGACAGAAAAAAAAATGGAACACTGCCCAATGAGCTGAAATTTTAATAAATATGACTCTTTTTATTTCAATTTTAAATGCAACTTTTCAACAAATTAAAATTAAATAAAACAGAAAATTTTGGCTCCCAAGAAAATTATGGTGATGAACATATCATATATTACTAATATGGGTTAAAATTTCCGGCCATTTTAACAACTATTACAAATTTTAACGATTTTCGTCATATATCGTACAATTTTAACCTTTAAAATTATTTCTCAAGCATAAAATTAGATAAAAATCTCGAAATTTTTATACATGCTGGAAATAATATATATGACATCGTGTTAAATGTTTATTGCCAAATTCCAACTTAAACTATTAAAGTCGAAATAATGTCACTAATTACCCGATTTTTACACTAAAAATCTATAATAATGCAATATATGAGATAAATTTCTGGAAAATTTAGCATACATTTTAAATATTGCATGTGACATACTCATAAATTTTTATAGTCAAATTCCAAATATAACTATACAAACCCATTTTTATTCATCTTATTACATTTTAACATTTAAAATTCATATCCCATGTATTATAACTCCATAATCTCGGCCAAAAGATGATTTTAACTATTTTTCCCAAAATAAACAATTTTTAACCATTAAAATTAATAAAAACCGAGAATAAAATACCAATGAACAATATATATGCAAAATTCCAAATATCCTAAAAACATTTTAGAATCAGTAGGTATTCATGCATAAATTATTTCGGCCATATCATATACTAAACGAAATATCAATTTTTATTTTGTTATCCTAATAACTCCGTAAAAAATAAAACGGAAAGCATGCAAACAACCTAGTTGCTCTGACACAATTGTTTGGTTTATGTATCTCATAAACTAAATATTTTAGTCATACTAAACAAAATTTAATTAACATTTTAATTAACATATTTTAGATCTTATGCATGCTATAAGATTATGCGGAAATTAGAGGATATGAACCCTTACACACGGTCCAAATATTTATGCTAGGATGATCCTCCAAGTATTCAACAAGAACACCTCATTTATGATGCACCAAGACACCTCTAAATCAACCGAAAATTTGATTATGCTAGTACCAAAATCGGTTTTCCTTAAAACAATTCTAATCTCTTTAATTAGAATTAATATACTAATATTATAACTTATTATTATTATTAGTATTCTTATTATTCTCACAATAATAATTTTAGAGGATTTTGTTTGTTTTTCTCACCTTAGAAAATTTTGGCAAAAAACATTAGAATGAATTTGTTGTGAGCTTATCACATAAATATAAAGTGGTGCTTGGGTTGTGGTGTGGCCGGGTATGGGGAAGAACAAGAGGGAACATCTTCACTTCTCAATGCACTTAGGGTGGCTCTAGGTGTGGGTTCTCAAGGCTTTACTTTAAGCATAATGATTAAAGTGTAATTAACACACTAATCATCCACACAACCACCTCCACTAGCCGTCCCATTTTAAGATAAAATGGACATCCATTTTACATTTTGTCAATTGTATAATTGTGCATTATGTGACATGTTACATGTCACAAGTTAATAAAACACAATTATCTTAATCTAAAACAAATACATTTATCAAATAAATATTGTTTATAAATTAAGTAAATCATATTTATCAATTGATAAGTAATTCGTAATTACTAATATAAAATGATTATTTACAATAATCGTCAATACGATTTACAACCTTTGTATTAATACACAACCCGATTCATTCTAATTACGATATTGTAAAATATCGTTCATTGTTTAACAATTGACACGTTTCAATTTTAAACAGAAATCTTACAATAAGATTTAACCTCTGATTTCTCGGTATACGAGTTTAAGGAATATGACCAAATCGTATCAATATAGATTTGATCACTTTATCAATTAAGGGAATTGTCCTATAGGTGTGACCTAAAGGGATCAACTGACCACCACCGTCATACGACAGTAATGTCAAACTCTAGCTAGCCAATCATTACCGATTAATGTTGGTTAGTTGACTAATATAATTCGTATCATCCCTTGCACATTCTCGTCATGAGATTTAGTTACGTGATTGCACTATTGTTGAGGACACATTTCCCAACACGATTGTCTTTCCAATTCTAAAAGTTGAATGAATGAAAAAGTGACGGATAAGCTAAATACTTAACCTAATATTCCTAAAGTAAAAATAGAAAAATATGAAAATTCCAAAAACTAGCTGAAAGTCGGAAACAAACGAAATAAAGCATAAATCATCCGAGCCACGGGCGACCCGCGCCAATATCCGCGACCCGCGCGTCTGAATCCGCGACCCGCGCGTTTTCCTGGTTGTGATTTTTCGACTTTCTTTATTCATGCTTAACTCTTGTAGCTTTGACAGTTGTTGGGCCCATTGATCACAATCAAGCTTGGACCATTTTGTCAACCCATAAAGCATGTAAACTCCAATAATCCATATTTCAACTGAATTACTCTCAAATGCAACCAACACCAAGAAATCGTAATTATACAATTGTACCTCCATACGCTACTAATTCCATCAGAAACTCATCTAAATTGACACTTTTATGTCATACTAAACTCGTCTTATCAGTTACATCAACAGAACCATGACCATGGAGTTACAGAACCATGGAGTTACACTAAAATAACCATGGAGTTAGACCAACAGAACAATTGAGTTACACTAAAATAACCATGGTGTTACACCAATAGAACCATGGAGTTACACCAAAATAAAGATGGAGTTACACCAACAGAACAATGGAGTTACGCCAACAGAACAATAGAGTTACACTCGTAAAATAATAGAGTTACACTCATAAAACAATGAGGTTACACTATTAAAACAATGGAGTAACACTCCTAAAACAATGGAGTTACACTATTAAAATAATGGAGTTACACTCCTAAAACAATGGAGTTACACTATTAAAATAATGGAGTTATACTCCTAAAACAATGGAGTTACACTGTTAAAACAATGGGGTTACACTCATAAAACAATGAAGTTACACTATTTAAATAATGAGTTACACTACTAAAACAATAGAGTTACACTCGTAGAACAATAGAGTTACACAATTAAATCATTAGAAGACCAAAGTTACACTCGTAAAATGTTCAAATTATATAATTTCAAATTTTTATATACAAAACCGCATTAATAAATTAAAGTTAAACTCACACAACATTATTTAGAAGGGATACTGAAAATTTCGAAAACTCAATGACCTAAGAAAATAACACCATCGCGTTGGGCTCGAAAAAATAATAAATTTAGGCTTTTGTTTCGCCTTAATCGGAGTCCAAATGACGATTTATGGAGTGTTTTACGAACCCACTTTTATTTTACGCGGGTACAATATTTCGTTTTTAAAAAAAATTGTATTTTCATATTTGAAATATAAATGGTAACATTAATTTAATAAATTATTTAATAGAAAGATAAAGTAATTAATTAGACAAATGAGAAATTGAAATTATGAGAGACAAAGCATTAAATGCATGTTTGGTGGTCTGGGTGTTTTTTTGTTTTAATCTCAGTCATCCAATCTCCAATATCTAATGGCTAATATTAGGACTCAAGGACTCACCAAAGATGTGGACTCATTTGAACTTGTCTCTCTCTCTCTCTCTCTCTCTCTATATATATATATATATATATATATATATATATATATATATATATATATATATATATATATGGGGTTGGGATCCGGTGAGAACCACCTTATAATGGAAACCGGTGAGAACTCTTCCTTACGGAGTTTTTTTAAAAAAATTAATGACATAATTGGATTCGGCATGGAATTTTATGGCCAGAGAACATATTTTTTGGTCTAGAAAAAAAATACTAGTGGCGGAAAAATGATAGATACGAAAAAATAGATAGTAGGTGCATGCAAATAAATAAACGTATCTCACCTTGATTTCCGTCATTAGTATTTATTTTCTAGACCAAAAAATATGTTCTCTAGCTATAAAATGCCATGCCGAATCCAATTATGTTATTAATTTATTTTAAAAAAGTCCGTAAGGTAGAGTTCTCACAAGATTCTCATTGTAAAGTGGTTCTCACCGGATCCCAAGTCTATATATATATATATATATATATATATATATATATATATATATATATATATATATATATATGTATATATAGAATTGGGATCCTATGAGAACCACCAATATAATGAGAACCGTGAGAACTCAACCTTACGAACTTTTTAAAAAAAAATTAATGACATATTTGGATCCGGCATGGAATTTTAAGGCTAGAAAACATATTTCTTGATCTAGAAAATATATACTAGTGACGGAAATCAAGGTGAGATACGCTTTATTAATTTTCATGCACCTACTACCGATTTTTACGCATCTATCATTTTTCATGCACCTAGAACTCATTTTTATGCACGTACAACCTCTTATTTCATGCACCTAGTAATCATTTTCATGCATGTAAAAAATTTCATGCACGTAGTGGTTGTTTTCGTGCATTTATAGCCATTTTAGTACGCCTAATTGTATTTTCGTACACTAAGTATATATTTTGTTAATTAAATCAATTTTTTTTGTTTATTGATACTAAAGTGTGTATTTGAATAAGTTAAACTAATGGTAAATGATCCAACGAAACATTCGAAGCGAGATATGGTGGAGATTTAGTGAGGGTTCTCATGGTTCCCATTATAAGGGTGGTTCTCACCGGATCCCGACCCTGTATATATATATATATATATATATATATATATATATATATATATATGTATAGGGTTGAGATCAGGTGAGAACCACTACTATAGTGAGAACCGTGAGAACTATTCACAGCCATCAGATCTAATTATAGTATTGAAGGCTGAGATTAACTAACTATACCCCAAATCTCACGTGCACCCCCAAAACCCTCAATTCACATTCATTTTCCAAATTTTATTTCTCTCTCATCTTTATTATTTCTCTTTATCCGATTATCAAAACTTTCATCATCACTCTCACTCTACCATTCAACAATCAAATTCTTTCGCTTCCCTTGATCGCGAATTTCTTGATGATCGAACTCTTCTACACATTAAGTTTTCGATGATTATTCGATCAATGATTCCTGTTACTTCAAGGTATATTTTCGAAATTGATTATTAATTTTTCTAAAAGTAGGGTTTACATTATGATCTCTTTGTAATTTCTATATTCGTCGATTAAATTAGTTGAATTTAGGGTTTGATTATCGTGTTAGATGGTTCGTGAAATTAGTTTGATTGACTTTTCAATTCGTGATTAGTTTTTTTGATTGATAAATTATGTTTGTGAAATTAGAATTCCGTGAATTAAATTGGGGAAACTCAGAAATTAAGGTTATCGAAATTGGGAAATTACCTAAATTTGTTGAAATCATAAAATTGCTTGGGGACTTTAAAATCATCAAAGCATTATTTTACGTGTATCAAATTCCTTTTAGGTGCATCAAAGTAGTAGTTATGTGCATTAAAATTTGCGTTTTATTTAATTTCTGATATGATTGTGTTGTTCATTATTTAATTTTTTATGTCAGCAAAAGAATTGTATTTCCATCTTGCTTTGACCTGCTATATAAAATTGTTGGATTAGTCAACTTGTTCTTTATGGGTTGCCTTTAATGAAATCTTGTGAATGTGTTATGTTCCATACTCTTTGGTCGTGTTATGTGAAGGATATGTTCAAGGTTTTTGTTTGCAAGTTTCCTTTTAAGTTATAGTTTATTCACTCTGAAGGTCAAGCTTGTGTTGATACTACACCTCAAGGTTAAGCCGATTCTTTGCATACCTTTACCCTCATAATCGACAATGAAAAGATAGAATGAAATGTCGACGTTAGTATGTGACAGCTTAAAAATGGTAAGGTGTGAAAAATAAGTAAACATGGAGTTTTGGATAAAATTAGATCTCTCGAACTATGGGGTTTTTGAAAATAACAAGGTCTTACATCTAAATTTCAGTTTCCTCAATGTTTTGGATATTATCTATTCCAATTATTGAACTTACGTAGGATAATTCCTTGTTTATTGGTGTATGCCCTTTTCTCATCTTTTTAATTGTAAGCTTATAAGTTATATCTGATTCTCTTATTGAGTCATCTCTTCTGGTATTTGTTTATCTGTCGACTTTGTTTGATGTATTGATCGTTTTATTTTTCTATCACCTTTTCATGTGGTTATAGGAGGTCGATCGTTTTAGTGACTTACAACGTATCCTACGTCAGGATGGGTTTGAAGGTGTTTTAAAGGTATTAAAATTTTGATTGCTCACTATCCTGAGATTTCATTGGATTCTGACATTAGGAAGTCATTTACAAACTTTTTTTAGCGCAAGCACAGATTGGTGGTGCATGTGATGGACGTGCAATATTTTGGAAACATGAACGGTAATTAGCCTTCCCTGTTTTTCACGATCAAGAGTTTGGGTAATTGGTTCCAACAACAAAATGGATGAATCAGCGTGGTTCATTGTGGAAATTGGTACCGTCTTTTTTTAGTTTAACTGCAAAATTCAATTATTTTGGACGAAATCAAGTGGTTGTCACATTCTAAGCAACTTGTAGAGTTTGATTTCCAAAAGAACGTCCTCTTGGCCGTGAGTTTTGGAGTGAGATATAAGATTGAATCCTGGTTGCACATTTTTAAATGGTAAATCACTTGTATTACTCGTATCATGCATGGAATTTTAGGCTACATGAGTACATGCCTGCATCAATAAATTTCAGAATTTTAATTATTCTCAGCCTCTTACGTTTTTCAGGTTGAGTATGTTTCTTTTAGCGTCTTTATCTTCTTAGCCATGCTTTTGGCATTGGATGTCTGTCATAATAAATTGTATTACTTCTTCACAAGGAATATATCGATTTTCGCTATTTTGGTCAACTTGACAATTTTGATCATATGTATATTTACGTTGTACTTATTTTGAAAGTCATTTAGCTCAAATGGGAGAGCATTGTCCAATAGACAAGATGTGGGTTCGAATCCCATAATGACTATGAAATACCAAATCTTTCATTTACTCTAAAATTAAAAATGGTGTAACCGGTAATCCCATTACTAGTACGTCAAAATGGCATGTACAGTAGTAGTATTGGTGTATATGCTAGTTTTTAAATTGCTTCGCTTGAGTTCGATCATGGTCTGAGCACCATTGCTCAAATATAATTATGGCCTATCTACTAATTAGTTTTAGTGTATTGGTTGCATCATGACACATTCTTATCATTGGGTTTGTGATTTAATAGGCTACTAATTACTAGGCTTACTAATTATTTGTACGTTATTGCCCGAATATGATTATGGTCTGCTCGACTTTGCCAAAGCATGATTATAGCTCGCTTAATCTTAATTTACAGTATTGCCAATCATCGAATTTGTTATTTAATAGGCTATATGGGATTCGAACCCATACCTTTGTGCTAAATGTACACATCGCTCTACCATTGAGCTAATAGCCTTTAAAATACATAAACAAAAATGAAGTGAGAATGCTAGTATATATCTTAGTTATCTGTATGATGGATTCGCCTATCAGTCAAATAAAATTGTCCCTAAAGCAATGGGGCAACTTATAAGTGAAACTGTGGCTATTGGAGAAATAATGAAGGTTGGTCTACATTTTTCTTTAAGTAAATATTCCTCTATACATTTGTCACTTGCTTTTCTATTCAAAAATGATTCCTTACTTGCACCAAGAAGCAACCATCAGCTCGATCACCATTACAGATATTTGGGAACCTATTGAAGATGGCCTTGTGCAGTAAGTTCCTTCTCATTTAGCAACCATTCAGATTATGAGTAATTGGCCTGAAACTAAAATTTCACCAACAGACCTAAACAATTTCAAGTTATTATAGTTCCTATATCTCAAAATAGTATAAGTAAATCTTAAGCATCTGTCAAAAAAAAAAAATGGTTTCACTTTTCCTTATTGTGAAGTGTTGAGCTAACAGACTATAAGTAGTAATAACTTGATCAACTTTAACACTAAAAAAAGTTACATAATAGCCAATCATGTAAAACGAACACAATTGAATGAAAATTCATAATACGGAAATTTATGGGTCTAGCACTATACCCAAGAAAGAGTAGTAGAAGAGTAAAAGAGAAAAAAACGTGCTGGAAATTCATATAAATTAATGCTCATGTTTGCTATACCATATTAACATAAAAAGGCTGGTAAAAACATTAAATCTCCAAAAGCCATTTCCCTTGTTTCATGTACATAGAACCTTATTTCAAGGACATAGAACTTTATTTCATGCACATATAATCTTATTTCATGCCCATATAAAATTAACGTCCTTGACCAACAAGAATTAGTATCAAAATATAACCAACTAATGCAACTGACAAAATTTTTAATGCACATATAACCTTATTCCATGCTCATATTACCTTATTTCATGCACATATATTTTTATTTCATGCATATTTAACACTTATTTCATGCACATATAACCTTATTTCATGCACATATAATCTTATTTCATGTCCATTTATTAATATTTTTTTCATGCACATATAATCTTATTTTATGCCCATATAAAATTAATGTCCTTGACCAACAGTAATTAGTATCAAAATATAACCAAGTAATGCAACTGAAGAACTTTTTAATGCACATATAACCTTATTTCATGCATATATAACCTTATTTCATGCATATTTAACTCTTATTTCATGCATATATAACCTTATTTCATGAATCCTATTTCATGCCCATTTAACACTTATTTCATGCACATATAATCTTATTTCATGCACATATAAAATTAATGTCCTTGACCAACGGTAATTAGTATCAAAATATAACCAACTAATGCAACTGAAGAACTTTTTAATGCACATATAATTTTATTTCATACATATTTAACACTTATTTCATGCAAATATAATCTTATTTCATGCACATATAATCTTATTTTATGCCCATTTAACACTTATTTCATGCACATAGAACCTTATTTCATGCACATAGAACGTTATTAGATACCAAATAAGACGAATGATTTATATGCACCAAAGTTTTAATGGACGACTATATCGCCTAAACACCCCACCTATTTCATTCTCTTATACCCAAGAATAATAAATAATATACGAGTATCAAATAAGAATTTAGATCAAACTTAATTTGACAACAACCTGAATTATTATGCAACACAAAGAAACTGAAACAAATAATACATCTAGCTTGGGACTTTCAGAAAACATTGGTTAACAAAGTGTGTACTGGTTTGTGAACTAAAAAGGAAAAATATCCTTACTAATAGGTACCATTGAACTCATAACATTGAACATCTTCCCTCGATCTCATTATGACAAGCAAAGAGCACACAGAATAACCAATTTTCGAGGTCACGAATAATACATCAAATATTTGCAATGGTCATAACCACTGGAAATAATCAAGAAACCACGATGTTTATCAGATATTATAAGAATCATATATATCAATCTTAGCCCAATGTTCAATTGTTCATAACAAGCATAAGAATCCCAAAGCTTTGTTTATGTGAGATATTTATAGTAAAATAACTCATTAGTTATATGCTTTCTTTGACGTGGATTCGTTGTGGGAAGGTACATTATAATACCAACCTGAAATACAACACAAATATCCAGGTAAAAAAAGATGAGTAAATACAAACATCAACTCACTTACCAAATGTTTACCATAATAGCCCTCCCTCAAATAGCAACCTGATACCAGACCTAGTTAGAACAAATAAACACACTTTGTTAACAAATAATACATCCAACAACCTGAATTATTGCTTAACTAGGACGGAAACTAAAATTTCACATAGGTTGAACAATAAGACTACGAAACTAAGAATTTGACATATAAGAACAATGAATTAGCTTAATTAAGAACAATTATGGAAAATCAGTCCCTAATTTCAAGATTTTCAACCAATTTACGTAATTTATCAACTTCCCCAACCCTAATTTCTCAGTTTCCCCAATCTAATTCACAAAAACCTAATTTCAGAAACATAATTCATCACTACGACTTTAACACATTAATCAAGGTCTAAATTGAACTAATTTAATAAAAAAGATCAAAGAGAGAACGACATAAGCCCTAATTTTGCAAAAAAATTAATCATAAATACCGAAAGCTCAGCTCGTCAAATTACCAGAATCCATTGCTAGAAGAAGCGTGGAAGATTTTGATTGTCGAACAGTTTGATCGAAATGTTTGTGACGATCAAACGTATAGAAAGAAGAGCTTTTATGCATTGTAGGATTTGACAGAACGAAAGACAAAGAAAAAAAATGAGAGAGAAAGAAAATTTGGAAAAATGAATGAATGATGGTGTGACGGTTAAAAAACTAGAATAGGCAATCAGTATTCATCTCACCGTCAATTTCGGTTTGATCTAAGGATTGTGAATGGTTCTCATGGTTCTCATTATCTTGATGGTTCTCACATGATCCCGAATCTATATGTATATATATATATATATGTATATATATATATATATATGTATATATATATATATATATATATATATATATATATATGTATATATAGGGTCGGGATCCGGTGAGAACCACCCTTATAATGAGAACCATGAGAACCCTCACTAAATCTCCACCATATCTCGCTTTGAAAGTTTCGATGGATCATTTACCATTAGTTGAACTTATTCAAATACACATTTTATTATCATTAAACAAAAAATTTTGATTTTATTAACAAAATATACTTAGTGTACCCAAATACAACTAGGCATACTAAAACGGCTATTAATGCACGAAAACAACCACTACATGCATGAAATTTTTTACATGCATGAAAATGATTACTAGGTGCATGAAATAATAGGCTATACGTGCATTAAAACGAGTTCTAGGTGCATGAAAAATCATAGATACGTCTAAATCGGTAGTAGGTGCATGAAAATTAATAAAACGTATCTCGCCTCTATTTCCATCACTAGTATATATTTTCTAGATCAAGAAATATGTTTTCTAGCCATAAAATTCCATGCCGAATCCAAATATGTCATTATTTTTTTTTAAAAAAATCCGTATGATAGAGTTCTCACGGTTCTCATTATATTGGTGGTTCTCATATGATCCCAATTCTGTATATATATATATATATATATATATATATATATATATATATATATATATATATATATATATATATATATATGTATATACATATATATACATATATATACATATATATATAGAAGTAGGATCATATGAGTTGGGTCATTATGGGTGAGTTACCCCTCTAAATCTCAACCATTGATCTAATCTAATATTGATGGCTGAGATTAAATCTTACTAAACCTATAAAAACTCACTTTTCTCCCAATCTTATTCATTATTAGAAAAATCACTCTCTCTGTTCTCTTTCTCCCTGTAAAAACCCAGGCAAAAAAAAAAGAACATCGATAATCTATTTCGATTGTTCTTGTGCCCTTCATCTTCAATTCTCGCCGTTTTCAAAGCGGATTCGTGCTTATTCTTAATGCTCAGTAATTCTACTTCGTCTTGATCTTTGATTCCGTGCAGTCAAGTAATGAATTTCTTCTTTTTGTACTATTTTTTTCGTTGATTTCATCAGTTTCGCAATTCATGTCCTTCGTTGCTTGAATTTCTTGTGTTTTGTGTGTGTATTCTTCAATTTATTCAGTCGTTTTCATTATCTAGTCCAACTAATCGCGTTTTTGTTGTTGAATTACATTTTATATGTTTTCACATAATTCTAGGGTTTCATAATTGTATTTTCCATTTTCGTATCTGATCTTTGATTTTTTATGTTGTTCCTTATTGTTTGTTATTGTAATATATTGTAGTTATTTAATATCGGGATTTAGTTATTATATATGATTTTGTCAGACGGATAATATCGAGTTAGTGTATTTTTTATACCCAGTTATTGTATTGTATAAATGCAGTTATTGTATAGTATAACCTATGTTATTGTATTGTATAAGTTCAGTTATTGTTTCTAGTAGTGACTTCATGTAGTCCAATGTAGTTATTGTATTGTATAACTTATGTTATTGTATTGTATAAGTTCAGTTATTGTTTCTAGTATTGACTTCATTTAGTCCAATGTAGTTATTGTAACATTACATCTTGATTATTGTATTACCTTTTACACAGTTATTGTATTATAAAACTCAGTTATTGTATCCAGTAGTGACTTCATGGGTGTTGTGTAATTTAGCTTTTGTCATAATTATGTTATTCTTTTACTCAGTTATTGTAATGGTTTCAGACAATTATTGTAATGGTTTCATATAGTTATTGTAATGATTTCAGACAGTTATTTTAATAGTTTCAAACAGTTATTGTAATGTGGTCAGACAGTTATTGTAATGGTATAAGACAATTTTTGTAATGGGTTCAGACAGTTATTGTAATGGGTTCAGACAGTTATTCTAATGGTTCAGACAATTATTGTAATGGTTTAAGACAATTATTTTAATAGTTTCAGACAGTTATTGTAATGGGTTCAGACAGTTATTGTAATGGTTTACACAGTTATTATATTATAAAAACTCAGTTATTGTACTTGTTTTATATGTGTATTCCTCAATTCAGTTTGCCGTTTTCATAATGTAGTTCAATTTCGTCGTTTTTTTCTGTTAATTTACATTTTTCGCATAATTCTAGGGTTTCATATTTGTGTTTATATTTGTGTTTTTGCATTTTCGTATCTGTTTTTTATTTTTTATGTTGTTCTTCCTATGTTTTGGTTATTCTAAATACGCAGTTATTGTATTACTCTAACATAGTTATTGTATTATAAATACGCAGTTATTGTAATATATTTGGTTTTTCTATATAGTACCCATGTGTTTTTTCCTTATTATATTAAATCTTGATTATTGTATTACCTTAATCCAATTATTGTATTATGAAAACTCAGTTAATGTATCTGTTAATGACTTCACGGGTGTTGCGTTTTTTGCTCTTTTTTGTTTTTATTTCTTTTAGGGAGCTTCCGTTTTCTGCTGGTTCACCCTCATCAATAAACAAGACATTGTTTTCGCCGAGAAGCAATATCGGCGGAAGAATGGTGAAAACGTCGACAACACATGATTCTCGTCGGGAAGAAATACTTTTAGTCGTAGCATTGGATATATATATATATATATATATATATATATATATATATATATATATATATATATATATATATATATATATATATATATATGTAATGTTACGAATTGTTACTGTTATTAGATGCATTCCTTAAAATGCTTAGATGTAATGATAAAGCTGCATAGATTGTTGGAGATGTTTAAGTATATCAATATGATGAAGTTAAAATAGTTATATAATGAAAGTAAGTTGTTTTTTTTAACCTTGTGACATGTTATTCCATTTTTCAGATTTTACTACTACATTAACCAAACTCATTTATTGATTCAATGAAAATGACTAGTTACTTCATTAAATATGATGAAAACAAGTACAAGGTAGAAATTTGAATATATTTGAGTTTCATTTCAATACAATAACACGATTTATTCATTACAATAACTAAATTACTACATTAAAATAGCTACAAACATCAGAGTTTTACATTACAATAGTTGAGTTTATACATTACAATAACTAACTTTCTACATTAAAGTAACTGAGTTACGCAATTAAACAAGCTGAAAACTAACAAACAATGACCAAGTATATACATCAATTTCTCCATTGAGCGTCAATTATTCACGTCTATCTTAATTCCGCAACCTGCAAATAAATCACCAAAAAGCAAAATATAAGTTAACATAAGTAAATAAAAGATAGAATAATTGAGTTTTAATAATAGAATAACACGGTTAAAGTAATACAATAATCGAAATGTAATGTTACAATAACGCCATTTTTTAAGAACATCATATAGAATAATTCGTTCAATATATTACAATAACTGGACTATAAAATAATTATAACAAACTTTAAACAACTAACGTGTGCATAACCGAATCACATATAGAATAACAAGCTTTATTTATTACAATAACTGACTTTCTACATTACAATAACTACAAATTCCCAAGTTCCTACGTTACAATAACCGAGTTTTTGCATTTTAATAGCTATTAAATAACCACGTTTCTTGATTACAATAACTAAGTTTCTACATTCAACTAGACATTTTAACAAACAGTTGGTGTGCTAATCTAGATTATCAATAATTTTTTAAGATTATGATAATAAATTATCAGTCAAATGTCGACGGTATGATAAACAATACATAAATCGTCGTACAATTTGTTATTTGAATCAAATAATTCAGTTATTCGAGTATTAAAATAAGAAATCGTAAGAAATATTGATACCTTCAAACAACTACGGTTTCTGGAATATTTTTCGTCTGATTTTCTGAATTGATAGTTTTTAGTTGAATTAATCAAGATAATGAATGAATTTAGGTAATAATAGTCGATTCTGAAATCAAAAATTGAAGAATTGATGAAATTTGTGTGATCGTTTTGATGAATTTTGTGCGATTTGTGTTTTGATGATTTTTGGGGGAATTTGTAGGAGAGAGAGAGGGGGGAAAAAAGAATTAATCAGGGAAATCTGAAATTTTAAGCGCGTGAAGTAATTTGGGTTTTAGGTCAATTGTATTTATACGCGGGGGTAACTCACGGAATATGACAAACTCACCGGATCTCGCCTATATATATATATATATATATATATATATATATATATATATATATATATATATATATATATATATATATATATTTAGTCCACGAGTCCATCTAAAGTAGCATAAGTTATATTAAAAAATATCACGTTTTTTTAAAATTAGTTGTTTTTTTTTCAGTATCACATTTTTTTTTTCAGTAAGACGCTTTTTTCTTCTTCAGTATCAATTTTTTTTCTTTCAGTATCACATAATTTTTAATAACATGTTTTTCAGTGTAAGTTGTGATATTGTTTTGTATAACATGTGATATTGAATCTAAGTCCACCTATATTTTTTTAATAACATGTTTCTAGTGTAAGTTATGATATTGTTTAGTATAACATTTGATATTGAATCTAAGTCCACTTATATTTTTCAATCTGTGAGCCCAATAGAAGAGTATCACAGTTATAATATCACGATTTAAAAAAACGTGTGATTTAAAAAAACGTGTTCCAAGAAAAAAAAACGTGTTATTAAAAAAAAGTGATATTGAAACAAAGAAAAAAAATTGTTTAAAAAAAAAGTGACACTGAAAAAAAATCTGTTTTAGTAAAAAAAAAAAGTGATACAGAAAAAAAAACGTCTTTTTTAGCAAAAAAAAAAGAAGGAAAAAAAAAGTGATACTGGAAAAAAAAACGTGTTTCTAAAAAAAATAAACAATAAGAAAAGAAGAAAGTGATATTGAAAAAAAACTTGATATTTTTTTATATAACTTGTGATACTATTGTTAGACTCATGGACTCAAATATTTAGGGTGAACTCATGTTATCTCAATTCTATATATATATATATATATATATATATATATATATATATATATATATATATATATATATATATATATATACTGTATAACTCATATTTTTGTACCTTGATTTTTGTAACTTTTATTTTACCTGAATTTCGTGCCTTCTGAATTTGTTTCCTCTTCAAATTACTCACATGATACTTTGCATTATCTACATTCACATACATTTCATGATGCTTTAAATCTTATATAAAAAATATTTTGACCAAAAGGTAAAGCATTAACATGGCAAAAACTTGACAAACGAATTAAAACATTGTTACATGTAAATATATAAATTACACTAAATGGAAAACATACATTCAAATATACAACACAAATGATTATAAAACCAACATAACAAATTAAAATATATTTTATTGGACACCACCGCAACAACAACAACACCCAACAATAATTCTCAATATACTCACTATCATCAAATAATTAAATTAAACCATAGAACATAATCAGTACATAGAAACTCGTGGGTAATAGATATTAAATAAATAAAGTGAATAGAACTATTATAGGTATTATAGTTTTTATAGACGTTACATAACCATAAATTTCAGTATTTATTTTGTGACATTATTAAATTAGATAATTGATTATAGGTATTAGATAATTGATTGTTAAGAAACGCATTGTAAATAAAAAAACACTAGAAAATAAGAACAAAAAAGAGGGACATATATAAGAACTATTGTGAGAATTGTGATGGATTGCCATCAGAAATAGCGCTTTAAAAAGTTTATATAAGACTTTAAATGTTAAGAATTCCTGTAAATTGATTAAAATTTATTAAAGGTCATTATTCTTCAGGGGCATCTTTGGGCCCGTGCGGTCGCACAGGCTCCCAATTTTTTGGGACAGAAATGAAAATAATAGTAAAAATAAATAAATTCAGTACACTAAATATTCAATCAAAGACAGTGTCTTAGTGGATAGAAATTAGAGGGAGGGGTTGAAGAGCAACACTCACATAATTATATAGATGAAGAATTGAGAAAAATAAGACTATTACTCCTTAAACTTCAGATTACTTTCATATGCTTTTAAACCCAAAATGAAATTATTAAAAGGTAGCGACAACCAGGGGCAGATCCAAGGGGCCTGGGGGTAGGTGCCCCCCATGGAATTTCAAAATAATTTTTTATAAGTATCTATAATAGCTAGTAATTTATCATGTCATAGTTAGTAGGAATGTAAAATTTTATCCATGAGCTACAAGGTTCAAATCTTGGTCACATATAAGTATTTTATTTTTTTTATTAAAAAATTGGTTGAAATGAAACTTGAACCCATGACCTTCAGATAACTTACCAAATTCTAAGTCATTCAACCACTTTCTTTAATTGTTAACTAGATTTAATGCCCGTGCGATGCACGAACCTGTTTGTGTATTTACTAAAAAACGTTAAATAAGCTACATCATGTTATTCACGTGTGTTATATATTAGATCCACGAGTTTCACTTTCTACAACCGATAAAAAAATAACGGTTGCATATTATGTTGTTATAAAAACATTTGGTTACTCTCAAATATTTGGTTACTCTCAAATATTTAAACTTTACTGGTATGATAATGAATATGACAATAGGGCCACTAACACAAATTGAAAACTCTTGTACAACTGCAATCATGGGCGGATCTACCCACAAGGCTAATTGGGCTTAAGCCCAACCTGTTTACAAAAATAAAGGCATTATACATCTAAATATATTTAGTATTGTAATGTAGCTCAGTTGGTAAGAGTAAAATTAGAAGAGTTAATTTGTACCGGTGGTCAAGGGTTCGATCCTTGTTAGTTGCATTTTTTATTTGCTATTCTAATTAGTTGTTTAGCATTTTATCATAAATCTTAATAATATTAATCGTAAATTGTTATTATTATTTTCCCTAAAACTAAAGTATTTTATACCCAAAGTTGTTTAGCGCCATAAATCCTTATAACGTGTAATCGTTAGAATAAGAATCTGTTAATGTTAATTGTTAAAATAAGAATAATTAGTTTTACCAAAGTTGATACATGTCTATCAAAGAATACAAAAATATTGTATTTTAAAAAGAAGGAGATTATAAGACGTTTACGTTTTTTTAAGGATGATTGTTGAATTTAGTAATATATAGCGAAACTTGTATCCTTAAAAAAAATTGTAAAATAGATTTATACAAGTTTACATTTTGTAATATTCAATCATAGTTTATATTTTTATAAGATATCTCTCTGTATTTATAAATAATAAAACTTTTGCCCAAATGACGGTAAGTCTGTGACAAGGGAGCAACCCCTAAATGACTAATAACATCTTTCACATATTTGCGAGCGAGTGTGCGACCTCAATTATACTCCATCGCAAATATGAGTTTAGCCCACCCTACTTGCAAATCCTGGATCCGCCCCTGACTGCAATGAGTAAAAAACATACAGGAGAGATCATAATATACACCAAAATTAAAAACATTTGTCCGAAACAAACACACATCTATGAGTAATGTGTTATAAAAAAGATTATGCAATATACATATATACAATCTGTTTTTTGCAACATATATACAATCTATACATGTAATACAACGTATTATATTTGGATAATAGTTCTATAAAATTTTAGAGAGTTACTAAATATTGAATTCTTTAATATATTACTCGAAAAATCATTACCTAATTATCACTCTGTTATTATTCAACTCCGTGCATAACCTACATGGCTACATAAGTTATGAATGGACATGAATTTATAGAAACACGTTTATCAAACATGTAAAGGAAACATCATGTTAAATTCAACAACGGGTCTGGGGCACACCCGAACGGAGGAGAAAAATTCCACAATATAAACCAATTGGTAATAGAGGGAGTAATCCCTTGCCTTATATAGTGATAATTCTTCTCCTCTTCTATCAATGTGGGACAATCCTCACATGTGGGATTATTGGGTTTCTTCACACATCAGTCATAGAAAACATTACATATGAGTATATAAGTATATAACTAAATAGAAAAGTATGATTTTGTAATAAAGATCAAACTAAAAAAGTATATATTCCTCCACACCATTAGGGTACTACCATCATATCATCAACATTAACATCTTCTCCATGCCGTGGGTTGATCTTAAATATACTTTCCTACAAATACGTCATCAAACTTGTTATGAGTTTACAGACATTTGGAAACATAGATATGTAACTTAGCTAGTTGAGCACAATTAATTTCAGGCACAAATAACTTAAATTAAACGAAACAAATAAACGTATGCAATATTTATGCAAGATAATATACATGTATCAATCAATGTATGTAAAAACTCCACACAAAGACAATATATGATTGAACTCATACACAAACGTGAAAAATATTAAAAAAAAAAAATAGTTGGGAAGTAAAGCTAATTTATGTGTTAATATATATAGCTTTGGACTTTGGCCTTATTAATTGCGTATTCGACCCATATTCAACTTCTGTAATCGTTTTGATCGTGATAAGTTTTGCTTCCTTCACGTTTATTACTATTGTATGTATGTGTTGGAAATAGGGGCTCTTTTGGAAACAAGAGTTCCTTCTTATTTTTGGTATATAATGAGAACTCACTTGTTGTCCCACATTGGTGAGAAAACAAGAGTTGCTTCTTACCTTTGCTATATAAGGAGAGCACTCACCCTCCCTTCAATCTATCTAACTCACTACTTCTCTTCCTCTTTTCTACAAAAGAAGAGTTGTTTGGGTAAAGAAGAGTTGTTTGGGTAAAGTTAAAATATTGTTCCAAGTCTCACAGTTCCGAGTGGGCGGAGCTGCGTGGAGATTGTAGTAGTGTAAACCTTGGGGAACTACCGGTCAGTAATGATCACCACCACGGTCATACCGGAGAAATAGTTTTCAAGGCAGTGGTTTCGCACCACGTCACTACCTTCCAATTTTGGTATTTTTGGTCCTTTATTTTGATACTGTAATATTTCTTGTTGTGTCGAATTATAGTTTTTTGAGTTCTATAATTCCCGGCCAACAATTTGAAGTAACTATGTCTGTCATATCAAAAATTGACAAGACACCCTATGAGATTTGGAAGGGCTATCCTCCTAACCTGAGTTACCTTAGAGTGTGGGGGTGTTTGGCTAAAGTGGGTTTACCTGGTTTTAGGAGACCAACCGTTAGATCAAAAACCTATGATTGTGTTTTCATAGGTTATGCTCAAAATAGCCCTGCTTATATAGATTTATGTCTTTGAGTGACCGTTCTATATCCGAGGCTAGAGATGTTGAATTTTTGAGCATGTTTTTCCGTTTCAGAAAAAAGTTGTTTCATCTCTTTCTTTACCTGTTGCATCTATTGATGTGTCTTCACTTGCTAGTTGTAGTAGCACTCTTATTGATCATGTTGTTGAACCTAGGAGGAGTAAAAGACCTAGATGTCCAAAGAACTATGATGATTATGATACAACTTATTTATCTGAATATGGATACACTGTTTGTGCTAATGATGAATTTGTTTCAGCATTTTCAATAGAAGATGATCCAAAAACTTATAGTGAGGCAATGAAATCCATTGATGCTAACTTTTGGAAAGATGCTATTAAAAGTGAACTTGATTCTATTGTTTCTAATCAGACTTGGGAGTTGACTGATTTACCTAAAGGTAGTAGACCCATTACGAGTAAATGGATCTTCAAAAGGAAGATGAGACCTGACGGTACAATAGAAAGGTTCAAAGCTAGACTTGTAGTTAGAGGCTTTACACAAAAGAAGGGTATTGATTATTTTGATACTTATTCTCCTGTGACCAAAATTTCGACCATAAGAACTCTTGTCGCTTTAGCTGCTATTCATAATCTTACTATACATCAGATGGATGTCAAAACTGCTTTTTTGAATGGTGAGCTAAAAGAAGAGATCTATATGTCGCAACCTGAAGGGTTTGTGGTTAAGGGTCAAGAGAATAAAGCGTGTAAACTGAACAAGTCACTTTATGGTTTGAAACAAGCACCTAAACAGTGGTATGAGAAATTCAACAACACTTTGATGAGTAATGGTTTTATGATTAACAACTCTGATTCATGTGTTTATTCCAAAGTGATAAAATCTGATTGTGTTATCATATGCCTATATGTGGATGACAGGCTTATTTTTGGTAATAATTTAGATGCCATAATTAAAACCAAATAATTTCTGTCATCACATTTTAAGATGACGGACTTAGGAGAAGCTGATGTAATCCTAGGGGTTAAGGTTATTTGAAACCCCAATGGAATTTGTTTAAGTCAATCTCATTATGTTGAAAAAGTGTTGAAAAAGTTTAACTGCTTTGATGAAGTGCCTGCTAGGACACCTTATGATGCTAGTATACATTTGTGTAAAAACTTGGGTAAGAGTGTATCTCAAGAAGAGTATGCTAAGATCATAGGTAGTGTGATGTTTCTTATGAACTGTACCCGACCAGATATTGCATATGCAGTTAGTAGACTGAGTCGTTATACACATAGCCCTAGTAATGAACATTGGAATGCTCTTCTTCGTTTACTAAAATACTTAAAAGGAACAGTTGACCTTTGTTTGTATTATAGTAAATTTCCTGCTGTGTTAGAAGGATATTGTGATGCAAATTGGGTTTCCGGTAACGATGAGATTTGTTCAACTAGTGGTTATGTCTTCACCATGGGTGGAGGCGCTATATCGTGGAAGTCTTCAAAACAGACTTGTATAGCACGCTCTACCATGGAATCGGAGTTCATAACTCTTGAGTTAGCAGGACAAAAGGCTGATTGGTTGAGAAACCTGTTAGCAGATGTGCCAGTGTGGGAAGGACGGAAAACAACGGTTTCCTTACACTGTGACTCACAAGCTGCAATTGGTGTTGCTAAAAATAGTGTCTATAATGCAAAGAAACGACACATTCGAATCAGACATGCTGCAGTTAAACAACTCCTTGAGAATGGAGTAATTGCTTTGGACTATGTGAAGTCTGAAAGCAATCTTGCTGACCCCTTTACTAAGGGGCTGACTAGGAGATTAGTCGCTGATACGTCTAGGGGAATGAGACTTAAGATCTTAGGTCAAGATAAAGAGACACTTGACTAGATCTGAAGTCTCTTGTTTATATGTCGTGTAATTCATAGCCTTAAACGGTGGTGCTTTTGAGACGCACTTGATGAATTGACACCTGACTAGATCTGAAGTCTCTTGTTTATATGACTTTGTGTAATTCATAGCCTTAAACGGTGGTGCTTTTGAGACGCACTTGATGAATTCACACCTGATTAGATCTGAAGTCTCTTGTTTATATGACGTTGTATAATTCATAGCCTTAAACGGTGGTGCTTTTGAGACGCACTTGATGAATTATACACCAGGTTGGACATTTGTCCTTAATGGCTTGCGTGAAAAATGCTATTGAGATGCACTTGAGCCACCTACGTAGGTGTGATAATCATAAGACTATGAGAAGTCTTGTGAACACATCTACGAGTACCAAGGAAAACGCAAGGCTCTAAAACAGCGCGTTGCACTTAGTCGCGGAACGATATTTTTCAGAAGGTAATGGTATGTGTTGTAGGGTGTATCGACCGAAGCTCAGCTAGGAATTCAAATCGCAAGATATTCTCTAGCTGTAAGTAAGTCGTTTCCTCATTTCACTAAAGTATCAATTCAAATCGAAAGATATTGATACCTAAGTATCGAATCCTTCCTTTACCCAAGATCGCTTCTTCTTTGTCTTTATCGCCCCTAGTGGGGGATTGTTGGAAATAGGGGCTCTTTTGGAAACAAGAGTTCCTTCTTATTTTTGGTATATAAGGAGAACTCACTTGTTGTCCCACATTGGTGAGGAAACAAGAGTTGCTTCTTACCTTTGCTATATAAGGAGAGCACTCACCCTCCCTTCAATCTATCTAACTCACTACTTCTCTTCCTCTTTTTCTACAAAAGAAGAGTTGTTTGGGTAAAGAAGAGTTGTTTGGGTAAAGTTAAAATATTGTTCCAAGTCTCACAGTTCCGAGTGGGCGGAGCTGCGTGGAGATTGTAGTAGGGTAAACCTTGGGAAACTACCGGTCAGTAATGATCACCACCACGGTCATACAGGAGAACTAGTTTTCAAGCCTGTGGTTTCGCACCACGTCACTATCTACCTTCCAATTTTGGTATTTTTGGTGCTTTATTTTGATACTGCAATATTTCTTGTTGTGTCAAATTATAGTTTTTTCAGTTCTATAATTCCCGGCCAACAGTATGGATTTACGGATCTAATAATTGTTACATGTACATATAATAATATTAGTAATGTTGTTTATGAAGATTAGTATACAACTTTCTCTTTTTATCTTCGTAGAATATGTCTCCAACTCTTAACCATATGATAAAGGTTTGATACTGTTTGTTTTGGTAAAATTTTTACCGGGTTGAGTTTTTGTGATGCGGGTCAAAGTACCAACCAATATGCGGATTTACGTAGAAAACAAGTATAAAGAACGTAAGAAATAAAATAACGACACAAGAGGTTTTGGTGAAGCGGAAAAAGCCAATGAGGGAAACAACCGCGGGGGGAACGGAATCCCACCAAGATTTTCACTATAATCGGGAGTATTCGCTGTTTTGTGTGAAGTACAAGTATGTGTGTAACAACCCGACCCGCCACCGTCGTAACACAAACCCAAGAAGATGGGTGTGCACTTTTAGGCCCATTATTTGTCCTCACTTAAGCCCAAAAGCACAAGGCCTTGTTACTAAGTGGTGGGTGGAAATTATTATAAACATATCACAATTTTCACATTCTACCAATGTGGGACAAATCTACTCATGGGGTGTTACAATGTGCGTAAGTAGTAAAGTTTACAACGTATGCCTGAATGCATAAAAATGCCCTAGCTTCTCCTTTTATAGCTGTGGTCTTCTGTTCAACTGATTCTGCTCTGGTCTTGGGATGTAGGAGTAAATATAGGAGGATATTCCTTTAGGGTTTGACTCGTTCTTCTGCTCCAACGGCTTTCTTTCTGACCCATGTGATCTGCGTTGGTGATGGGCTTTTGATATCTTTTTTCTCTTTTGGGCCCAGTGTTTCTAATAACATAATTTTGGGCTAAACAATTTCCCCCAAATTTCAGCCTGGATTGGCTTTCAATTGGGCTGGAATTTCCTCTACCTCTGAGAATTCTGGAATTTACGTGGGTAGTTGGGGAATTAGTGCAACTTCTCATAGCCGTCTTTTCTGTCCCACTTGTCCACTCTTGCATTAACTGCTTGTCCCCTCAACATTTACCACTCCTTCACTTTAACCTTTCAACTTTCAAATTTGAATTTACTTTTCAAATTTTTCATCCACTTGCTTTCTCTATAAATACTCTTTCATTCGTCTTTTACTTCTTTTACCTCTCTTCTAATCTTCTTGCTTTCTTTTGTTTTTCTTGTTTTTTTTCCTTTGCAGTAAAATTTCTTTCACCACAATCTTCGAAATTTTACCATGTCTGCTCCTTGCTCTTCTGCTGCTACCCCCGCTGGCTGCTCATCTGGATCCTCTCCTGCGCTGGGGGTTTACTCTGGTCCCTTCCCGTCGCAGAAATTGCTGGCTCCCAGGCATCTCTGCGACTCTGCTTTTGACAAGTCCCACACTGCTCTTATCAAGGTCAGGTTCGGCTTCCCGGATGGGGTTGTCCACCACCTCCCCCTTGCCGGCGAGAAGGCCGATTTTGCGAGGGAGGGATGAACCTGCTTCTACGAGTACCCCTTCCGCCTGGGCTTGAGGTTCCCTTTCCCTGACTTGATTGTTGACTTCTTAAAACTGACCAAGTTGGCCATGTGTCAGGTTGCTCCCCATGCATGGCGTATTTTAGTTAGCATTTGTGCCCTGAATCGGGAGTGTGGCTTGAATATTGGGCTGGCGGATCTGGGCCAGTGGTTTAACCCACGTTCTTTAGGCTATTCCAAGTGCACAATCTGTGGCCATGATAATATGCCTTCTACTATCGTCTTTCCCACTACTCCGGATGACAGTAAATGGTTCACCCGTTTCATCTTTGTTAAGATTGACACATTGCCTTCTTCTCCAGACTACATATTTTCTGAATGGCAGCAGATTGAAGGTATGATTTCGGCTCTGGGTTTATTCCCCTGGTTTGGTTTTCTTCTGATGTTGCTTGTTTTTTTACTGATAATTGATTTGCTTCTTTAGGGAACAGCCTGGCTAAACTTCCTGAGTCTGAGGATCCTGCTGCCTCAAAGGCCAAGCTCCTGGACCTTCTTGCCGAGGAGAGATCTTTCTCCAAGCTGGTCCGGGATTCCACTTTTCCGGCGATGAAGAAGGAGGGTATGATGTTTTTTATTTGGTTATTTTCTTGGGTAGGGTTGTGCTTAGTTCTGTTCTGATTTCTGCTGTTACCTTTTCAGGCAAGGCTAAGGTTGATGTGAGCAGGGTGATGCAGCTGCGTAGAAAAAGGTTTACTCCTGGGGACGCGGGGTCCTCAAAGAAAAAGAAAATAAAGACTGTTGAGGGGAGCCCTGCTGAAGCTGGGTCCTAGGCTGCCCCGATTGAAGTTGATGCTGTTGATCCAGTCCAGGAGTCTGTTCCTACGACTTTTTTTGTTGATCAGTCTCCCCTTGAGATTCCTCTCACCATTCCTACTCCTGGTTTTAAACTTATATCTGAGCCACTGCCTCGGTCGTCCTCTGGGGAGTCCTTCATTCCTCCTCTACACCTAGAGATTCCTGGAGGTTTTGGAGGATCCAAGACCAAGCTTTGGCCTACCTTGAACTCCTTGCTGTTCCCTGCTTTTGCCTCTATTTTGAAGAAGCGTCCTTTTCAGGACCTGACCAGGCACGTTGCAGAGGTTTCTTTTGAGGTAGGCTTTTTTCTTTGGTTTTTGGAGTTTTCTTTTCTTTTTTTTTTTTTTTAAATCTTATTTGGTTTTGTGTGCTCAGGCTTTGGAACTGGCGTTGTGTGCCAACCAACAGAGTGAGGCTTTGTTGGCTAATTCTCAGCGCATGAAGGTGGCTCATGATGATGCTCTGGAGAGGATGCAGGAGATGGCGGTGAAGCTGAACTCGGAGGAGATCTTAAGGGGGAATCTACGGCAAGCTGTTGAGCGTTTTCGTCGGGAGGTAATTGCGGGCCAAGAGAAGCTCAAGGCCCAGGAGGAGGCCTCTCAGAACCAGTTGGCCACAGCTCAGTCTAAGTTGGAGCGGGCCTTAGCCTCAGAGGCTGACCTGGTTCTGAAGGTGGAGGCTTTGGAGCACAAAAAGGCTGGTCTGCAGAGAGCTTTGATTGAGGTTGATTGTTTCCTATACTGCTGCTGAGACCCGGATTAAGTGCGTTAAGGAGTTCCAGGAAGTTAATCATACCACCTGGAACTTAGTTGCTCTGGAGGAGACCTTCGCTGCAGATTTCCCCGATGGCCTGAACATGGATCTGCTTTCTGATGATGAAGAGGAGGGTATGGTGGAGTCCCAAGATGCTGGAGAGGAGGTGTCCTCTGGCCCCACCAGTGCTGATGCTGCTGCTGCTGGACCTACTCCTGATGAGTAGGTTCTCTTTTTTAAAAATTTGTCTACTGGGCCCTGATATGGGCGTTAATATTTTGTATCTGTGAACTTTGGGTGCCCCTGCGTGGGCTTTTAACTGTTATAACTTTTGCTGCTGGTCCGGGTGGACCAGCAAAAACAATCTTGTTCCTGGGCTGCCTTGGGCAGCTCTCTTTTTTTAATCGTATGGTTCCCCGTTGTATGGGGCTTCGTTTTATCCGTTGGTTTTTTCTGCCTTTTTTCTGGCGTTTTTCTTTTGTACATGCATGTTTCGTTCGTGTTTTGGCCATCGCTGCTTTGATGTGATGGCCTGGTGTTTTAGATACGCATCCCTATACTGGGGTGCCAGGCTTTAACTTAGGTTCTCCTGCGCTCAGTGCAGATTTCCTCTTTAGGTCAGTCCACTAGGATAAGTAAATTCTGGTCCAGAAAATAAGTGATAAAATATTTCCCTTTAAAAGACTTGAAAATTGAAAAATGCATCAAGGTTTGAAATTGCAAGATTTAGATTGCTAAACTTAGGTTAAAAAATATAAAGGCAAGACAATATTCTAAACTTGGGTTATTTAAAAATATAAAGGCAAGACAACATTTTAAGCTGAACCAGAGTAGACTTTATAAAGAGTAGAACCTGAGGTCTAAGGGAGCTGCTCTGATCTTGTGGAGGCACCTCTAAATGATATACTTTTTTAAGTGAAGTATATTCCATGATCTGGGTATCATTTCCCCTTCCATTGTCATTAGCCTGTAGGCCCCATTACCAACTATGCTTTCGACTTGGTATGGGCCCTCCCAGTTGTAGGCAAACTTTCCAGCTTGTCGGTTTTTGGTGTTATGGAATACCTTTCTCAGGACCAGATCTCCTACTTGTAGGGTTCTGATCCTGACATTTTTGTTGTAGCTCCGAGCCACCATCTGCTTGTATGAGGCCATTCTGACGTAGGCACTGGTCCTGAGTTCATCGACAGTGTCCAGGCTACTTGTCATTTCTACTTGGTTCTGGTCCTGAGTTATACACCCGTATCTGTGGGTTGGAATTTTAACTTCAGAAGGAATTACAGCTTCTGCTCCGAAGACAAGGCTGAAGGGGGTCTGACCTGTTGCTACTTTTGGAGTAGTTCTGTCAGCCCACAGGACCAGAGGAAGCTCCTCTGCCCATTTCCCTCCCATTTCTTGTAGTTTCTTTTTCATATTTTCAATGATGATCTTATTACTGGACTCAGCTTGTCCATTGGACTGGGGGTAGATTTCTGGGGTGATACATTCCACCCAGCGCAGAAAGCCTCGGTTTTCTTCCCAATGAATTGGGAACCATTGTCACATATTATTCAGAAGGTATGCCAAATCTGGTGAATATATTACGTTTAATAAAAGAGATGACCTGTGCTTCGGTGGTCAGGGTGAATGATTCTGCTTCGATCCATTTAGAGAAATAGTCGGTCATGGCCAGCATATACATCTTGTTTCTTGGTGCTCTGGGGAGGGGTCCCACAATGTCCATCCCCCACTTTATAAAAGGCCACGGGGATATGACCGGGTGCAGTGGTTCTGCTGGTTGGTGATTGACGGATGCGTGCCTTTGACAGGCATCACATTTCCTTGCATATTCCTTTGCATCTTTGCGCATTGTGGGCCAGAAGTATCCCATCCTGAGGGCTCTATTGGTCAGGCTTCTTCCCCCTGCATGATTTCCACAGTCTCCGTTGTGGAGGTCATGCAAGACTGTCTGTGCCTCAGTCTGGTCCAGGCAGCGCAGATATGGCCCGGCTAATGATTTTCGGAACAGGATTCCATCAATTAGTAGGAACCTGGAAGCCTTCATCCTGAAACTGCGTGCTTCTTTCTTACTGCTGGGCTGGATATCATGTTGCAACCAGTCCAGGTATGGCTTTCGCCAATCCTGCTCTGATCCCTAGTCTGGGTTATTGCTGTAGATTGGTAATTCTTCTTGGTCCGAATCTGGACCAGGAATGGCTGGTTTGAGAACATGGGTGATCGGTATATTGGCTACGTCAGCTGGTTTGAAGGTTGATCCCAGGGTTGCTAGTGCATCTGCTTCTGCGTTCTGCTCCCAGGGTATCTGTTGGATGCAGAATTCTGCGAATCTACCGATTAACTCATTTGCCACACACAAGTAGGCCGCCATTGTGGGGTCCCTTGCCTCGTATGCTCCATTGACGTGATTCACAATTAATTGCGAATCACTGTACACACTGATGCTACTGATCCCCATGTCCAGGGCCAATTGTAGCCCCAGGACCAGAGCTTCATACTCAGCTACGTTGTTGGTGGTTTTGAACTCACATCGGACTGCTTGGGTGATCAGGTCACTCTCTGACGATCTAAGGATCAACCTAACTCCTGACCCTCTGGCGTTTGATGCCCCATCTACTCGTAATTCCTAGGTGTCTGGCTTGGCACCTTGGTGTAGGTGCAGGATTTCCTGCTCTGCTTGGGTCTGGAGTGCTGGGCTGAAGTCGGAGACACTACAAAAAAAACGCGGTGTTCTGACCGAAAAAATCCGTCAGAAAAGTGGAAATCCGTCAGGAATTTCGCGTTTCTGACGGATTATCCGTCAGAAATTTCCGTCCCAAATATTCGTCACGAAAATCAAGTTTGTGACGAATTATCCGTCAGAAAAATAATTGTGACGGACTTCTGACGGTCTATCCGTAGAAGAAAAAATTCCACGGTCAAATTTTTTTGACTTTTAGTGACGGATAATCCGTCAGTACTTGGTAATTTGTGACGGATAATCCGTCAGGAATTTTGTCCAAAAAGTCAATATTTGACTCAATTTCTGACGGATAATCCGTCGGAAATTTGGTCAACTGTTGACTTTTGTGACGGATTATCCGTCGGGAATTTAGTCAATTTTTGACTTTTTTTGACGGGTTATCCGTCAGAATTTAAAGCAGTATAGGCAGGAAACAGCTGCTTGCTGTCCAGCCCAATGCGATAGCATTGTTCATATTTACAACCTCAAAATCACTAAATCCTGCAAAACATTCATCATCCGCCAAACGGAGATTTATATTTCCAAGTCGACCGCTAAGCGGGAACCAACACAATTAACCAACAACAAAGAAAAAACATGGGTAAGAAATTGAATTACATAAAATAGTCTTCATAATTCATACACTAACATAAAATATGTTCTAAAGTTAATAAGTCATAATCTCAGTTTGCATTTGACTAAACTATGCTAAGTGGTTGGAGGATCAACTGACATGTTATTGCATCCAAAGCCATGAGGGTCGTCCGAGAAGTCATCACGTCGGTGATAATTTGGCATACTTGAGCATGACTGAGTGGAAAAGAAAGCCTGCATATCACTCCAAGCTTTTTTCATTTCCGCCATTTCCTCTTGAATTTGTTTTTGAGATGCTTGAGTGCTTTCAACTTGTTCTTTAAGATGCATATTCTCAGTTTGCATTTGACTAAACATGCTTGGTCGATAAGAACAAGATCGACGATCTCCTCTTTTGTCCCTAGGATTCTCATACCATACCTCTTCACCCAATGGACCGATCCCAAAAAAACCTCCTTTCTTGTCAAATCCTCCAACAGCTTCGTGGTAGGTCTGAATCTCATCCCGAGGCTCTCCGGTTGGCGTTGGTTGACCCAAAAGTTCATTGTAAGCAGCCTGAAAAAAGAGAAATTATTAAATAAAAAATAAATAAAATATATTGTAAAATTATCATTTTAATATGAAAAATATACAATAAGTTGCTCGATTAGAAATACTTACGTCTGTCCGAGCAGCTCTAGGGTTAATCCACTCCCCCTTCTTGTTTTTCTTCGTCTTCTCAAACACCTTGTACGGTGTAGCCGACTCGCCCTTTAAAAAGCAAAGAAAACTTATATGTTAATTGTATCCGACAATAGAATATTAATTAACCAAATTTAATATTTTAAAAATTTATGAAATACTTGCCATTTCTTTGAAAATATCAGAGCAACTCTTGCGGCCTAGAGTGTGGGTGCCCAACGCTTTCCCGTCCTTAGCACCAGACCTTCTATTTGCCTTGTTTATGTCTGATTTTTTTTTAAATTCAGGATTGTTCTCGTACCTTGCGTCCAACTTCTCCTTCCAACTATCGGGCACCCAATCCGACTTCTTCTTTCCGTATTTGACACCATTCACCATGTGAGTAATCAATCTCGTGACCCTCCTCTTCCACTCAGGAAAAGGGTCATACCGAGAATCAATGGACTTCACATGAGTCTGCCATAAAATAAAATGTTATTAGAAATAGAAAATATTAGTTTAATTTTAAAAACTAATGTGGCTTGTTTATTTTTACATTACCTTAAAGTAGATCCACATCTTTTCTCGTTGCGCATAACTCGCTTCAGTCCAGTTGGTGAAGTACTCATCGGCAAGATTTTGAGTGAACGAGGCAACCACGTATCTCTTTACAATCTTGTCATTCCACCTGATTAAAAACAAACACATATATATAAATATGAATATTATAAATTTGAAGGATATATTTTTCATTAATGGAGGATAAAAAAAAATACTTACCAACAACCGTTAACTACCGAAGGATCAGAAGTGAGTATAATCGGTGGATTTCGGTGGGGCACATTGTCACCGGTCAAATGAAGGTCATCATCATTCTCCTCCACTTCTTCGTTCTCATTTTGAGAACGCCTACCTGATCCACTCCCCAATATCTTTCGTATAAATCTCGACATTTACCTGCTTCAAATAAAGCTAACAATACAAATAAACATAACACTAGCAATAATAAATGTTAACCCATGAAAAATAAAACAAAGTTTTCATACATTTCTTATGAATGTATAACCAAAGGATAAATAAAACATGTCTTACAAATGTATGCTCAAAAGATAAATAAACAATTACAAGTACTCCCTATCACCCCTAACTATCACTATCACTAGAAATTAAAAAAGTTTCATCATCCGAAAATAGAATTCCGACTTCTTCTTCTTCCTCCTCATTTATCTCAATTGTGGTGTTTTGAACTAAATCTCTATCCTCTTCTTCCGCGACATTCCCGTCATATTCATCTTCACCTATTTCACCTATTTCATCTGCAACCACTTGATACTCATCTTCAGTATCTGTCTCTTCTACCAAAATTGATGAAATTGAATGATCATTGAGAACCACATCTTCTTGGAATTCAATTTCGTCAATAGGAGCATCAACATGTGATCGTGCCTTGATTTTAAAAACCGCAGACCATTGATCACCTTTCTTAGTGGTTGGATAGCTAGCATAACAAACTTGATCGACTTGAAAAGCTGCCACAAATGGGTTATGTCCTTTGAGTTTTCTTTTCTCATTCACATCTACAAGTCCATATATCTTATGGATACTAAGTCCTTGTGGGGAGTTATCAAACCAATCACATTTAAACAATATCACTTTATAAACCTTGTGCTCGGTATAATAGGCAAGTTCAACTACTTCATTTAGAGTTCCATAATAATCCAACCCATCTGTAGAATTCACACAAACCCCATTGCTTATGGTAGCTTTGGAAACATCAACTCCCTCCTTAAAAGCTCGAAATTTATAACCGTTGATAGAATATCGTCTCCATGTCTTCACCATGGTACAAGGACCTAATGATAGACCTAATACTAAAGGATCCTTCCATCTATTAGCCTACCAATAAAACAATATATATGTTAATTAAGATGTTTAATTATAGATTCTTTCAAATTGGTTGATTATTTGAAAAGAAAATGTATTACTTACTTCATTTCGTAACCATTTCGGAAAACGTTTCTCATGTTTCGTCCAAACATCTTCAGAAGAAGTAACATCAGGAAATGATAATTTGATATATTCCTCAAACTCCCTATATGTAAAACATATATAATAATTAACTATTAACTAAAATTATACCTTAATGTAATTATTAAAATAATGTATGTAGAAGTGACAAAATAATGATTAACTTACTTTTCATAGGACTCCAAAAAGTTTCCACAGTTCCTTAGCACATAAAAATGAGCGTCTTCATACTCTTTCTCGTTCAAGTACCTCTCTTTACATTTCCCGGTTGTAGTTCCCATGTCATCATTGAATAACTCAGGTAATTTTGAAGTGAGCTGGTCATCGAAATTCACACCAATGTCTAAGTCTTTCGCTTTTGTATCAATGTGATTTTCGAAATACATCGAACAAAAATTCGAAATTTCCTCTAATAAATAAGCGTTGCATATGGAACCCTCCACCCGAGCTTTATTGCCAATCTTTTTTTTATATGATTAAGAAATCTCTCAAATGGATACATCCATCGATATTGAACTGGTCCTCCAACCTTCGCCTCATAAGGCAAATGCACAGGTAGATGCTCCATGGAATTGAAGAAAGACGGAGGAAATATCTTCTCTAACTTGCATATTATCTCTGCAATGTTTGATTCTAGACGTTCCATAGAATCAACCTTAATCGTAGAGGTACACAAGTCTCTAAAAAATTGACTTAACTCAGTTATTGCATTCCAAGGACCCGTCGGGAGCAAATGTTTTAAGGCAACAGGAAGTAACCGTTGCATAAAGACATGGCAATCATGACTTTTCATGGAATGCAACACCATACTTTTATGATCAACACACCGACTCAAATCCGAAGCATAACCATCCGGGAATTTCAATTTGGCAACCCACTCACATACAGCTTTTTTCTCCGCGGCGTTTAAAACAAACCTAGATGATGGGGGCCGTACAAAGCAATGCTCTTTAAAGTCAGCTTTACCATTAACTCCGAACTTAGTTTTATTTGGTTCATTCATCACCGTACTGATAAGATGTTCAAAAATGTTTTTCTCAATGTGCATAACATCTAAGTTGTGTCGAATCAACAAAGTTTTCCAATAAGGAAGTTGCCAAAATATGCTTTCTTTCCACCATCCTTCATTCTTGTCTTTTAATTTTTTCAATTCTTGATCAGAAGCATCAACAATTCTTGGCATATCCTTTACCGCATCCCACACTTCTTCACCAGTTAATCTCGATGCGGCAATGCGATCTTCAGTTTTTCTAATCTTCAGAAAATGCTTGCAGTTGTTGCGAAAAGGATGATCAGGTTTCAAAAACACACGGTGACAATCGAACCAACTAACTTTCTTGCTATGTTTAAGCAAAAAAGGAGTTATGATCCTTGTCTTGACAATAAGGACAAGCATGGTATCCAGACGTGGACCAACCGGAAAGCATGCCATATGCCGGAAAATCATTGATAGTCCAAATTAATGCAGCTTTCAGTTGAAAATTTTGTTTCTTATAAACATCGTAAGTGTGCACACCCGTTTCCCAAAGTTCTTTCAACTCTTTGATCAACGGTTGAAGGTACACATCTAGATTTGTCTTGGGGTTCTTAGGACCTGGAACGATCAATGATAGAAACATAAATTGTCTCTTCATGCATAACCAGGGAGGTAAATTATACGGAGTGACAATCACAGGCCAACATGAATATTTTTTCCCAAATTGGCCGCCATGTGGGGAAAATCCATCCGTACACAAACCCAACCGAACGTTACGAGGCTCACTTGCAAATTCTGGATGCTCTCGATCAAAATGTTTCCACGCTTCTCCATCACTTGGATGTGCCATTGTCCCTTTTTCTCTTAATCGTGAATTTCTATGGTGCCAACTCATCTCACCTGCTATGCTCTTGGTTGCATATAATCGTTGTAACCTTGGTGCAAGCGGGAAATAAATTAAGGGGTTATTCGGAATTCGCCTCCCATTACTTGAATTATTGTTACCTTTGTACCGAAATGCATTACACTTTGTACATTGCTCGAGATTGACATTTTCCTCCCAAAAAAGCATACATCCAGTAGGACATGCATCGATCTTCTCATGTGGTAGTTGTAGTCCCTTAAGAACACTCTTAACCTCATTGAAATTGCGTAACATGTCATTTTTTGTTGGAATCATGTCACCAACAAACGACATAAACCCATTCGTGCATCGAAGGGATAAGTTGTTCTCACATTTGAGTGCTATCAACCTAGCAGCGGCTTGCAATAAACTTATTTTGCTTCCCTCATACACTGGTTGTTCGGCTTTTTCTAACAATTTATAGAAGGAAGAAACTTGAGGATTTGGGGTTTCATGACGCACTTCCTCATCACTAAGGTCATCAGGATTGAGTCGATCCTCCATTATTTGTTCAATATTATCACGTAATGCATTTTCCACGAGCTCCCTATAAGGATTATCACTAACTACAGTACTACTGCTACTTTCTCCGGTTGGCATTTCCTCACCATGATACGTCCAAACATAATAACATGGGGCAAAACCATTCGACCAAAGATGCAGTTGAACATCCTTAATCCTTTTAAAAGCTCTGTTATTACATTTCTTACAGGGACACCTCATTTCAACTAAATTCTTATACACACTACTTTGTGCAGCGAATTCAAGAAACTCTTTTACCCCATTTGCAAATTCAAGCTTAGGTTTCTTATTCTCATCTAATCTTTCATACATCCACTGTCGTTCTAATCTTTTCATCTTATTATGTATCTACATTCAAATAATCAATCAATTGACAATTATTAATTAACTATCACATATAATACACAAAAAAACAATATCATCAATGAATATATAATTATTGTCAAAAAATCAAATAGTCTTTGAATTAGGTCCTTATCACTCCAACCTAAACCCATCAATGTACATTTCAAGTCATTAGCAAACACGCACTTGTTATTTATTAATGGGGAAAAAATTCGGCAGCAATTCCCCTTTATTCTCCAAATACAAAATATGGATTATATTATTAGTCCATATATGTATTCAGAGAATATTAAAGGAATCGTCACCGAATTTGTACCCTCATTAAAAAAATAACAAGTATCTGTTTGCTACCTAAATGACTTGAAACGTACAAAGACAGTCCCAAAATGGGGACTATTCAAAAATTACTCCTAATAAGTAATTTTTGAACGGGTACTAGGTCAATATTTAACAATTCAGAATTATCAATAACTAACAATTAACAACAATCTACAATTAACAACTAAAAATTATCGTTGATCAACAACAACAACAATTAACAAATAATAATTCAAAATTAACAACTAATAACTATCACCAACAACAACAACAACAATTAAGAAGTAACAACACTAACAACAACAAATTATTAGCAACTATCCTAAGTCAATTTTTCTATCTAACAGGCTACTATCCTAGGTCTGTTTTTCTATCTAATTGGCATTATCCTAAATCAAAATTTCTAACTAATTATCTATTAACCTAAATAAGTTACACTAATTACTTTCTAAACTAACACATTCTTAAATAAATAATTAAGTAATAAACATAAACAATTACCTAATTAATTTTGCAAAGCAGTGTTGGCGCGGGGTTGTCACGGTGGTGGAGGTTGTCACGGTGGTGGTGGTTGTCACACTACAATGTACAAACAAATCAATTATGAATTGAAATAAATCGAAAAGAAAACTGTAAATTAATGAAAAAAACATAAAACATTACCTATTAGCAAGATGGAGTTAGTAGTGTGTTGGTGGTTGTCACGGTGGTAGGATTGGTGGGAGTAGAAATCGGATTTTGGGAGGGTTGGTGGTTGTCGAAGGGTTTTGGGGTAAAAAAAAAAAAGAAAGAAAGTGAACGCGTGAATGCTTCTGTTTCTTTTTTTTATACAAAATCCTGACGGATAAGGCGTCAGGAATTTAAAAAATAGAATCTCTGACGGATAAGGCGTCAGGAGAGTCGTTTAATTTGGGTAAAAAAGGTAAAAGAATTGAATGCAGGCGTGGTTTGAATTATTGAAAATAGGAAAAGCAAAAAAAAAAAAGGTACTGACGGATAATGCGTCAATAAAATATTACGTGGCATTTCTGACGGATAATCCGTCAGAAAATGGTTCTACTTTTTCAGTTATGTCAGCCTTTTGTCAGTAATTTTCCTGACGGGGAATCCGTCATTAACTATTACTGACGCACTATCCGTCAGAAATTGCAACCAAAATTTCGCGCCTTCCCATTTTGTTTTCGCGGTCTGCTATTTTAACGAATTTGTGACCTGTTATCCGTCAAAACAAATTTCTGACGGATATTTCGTCAGAAATGTGTCAGTACACCGAGACATCTGACGGACTGTATAATCCGTCAGTATTTCGGTCAGAACACCGCGTTTTTTTTGTAGTGAGACGAAGTCTGCGAGGGCTTGTGACTTTATGGCTGTGCGTGGTTCAAACTGGAGATCATACCCACTGAGGTGCACAGACCACTTAGTCATTCGTCCTGACAGTCTTGAGGGGGTGATTAGTAACCACTGAGATGGTATGAGACTCAAAGTATGGGCGCAACTTATATGATGCTGTGACCAATGCCAATACTAGTTTCTCAAGTGAGGTATACCTTGCTTCTACTGGCAGTAATGACTTGCTGATGTAGTACACCGGATGCTGAGCTCCCTCGTGCTGCCGGACCAGAACTGCGCTTACTGCTGCTTCGGTCACGGAGAGGTACAAGAGCAGTACTTCCCCCTGCTCTGGTTTAGATAGCAGGGGTGGGCTGCTCAGGTACTGCTTTAGTTCCTGGAATGCCTTTTCGTGCTCTGGTGTCCAATCAAACTTCTGGCTTTTTCTAAGAATATCATAGAATAGTTTGCACCGGTCTGAGGATCTGGAGATAAACCTGCTCAGGGCTGCTACTCTTCCCGTCAGACGCTGCACATCTTTGGGCTTCTGGGGTGATTCTAGCTGCAGAACTGCTTTGATCTGTTCTTTGCTGGCTTCTATCCCCCTCTGGGTTACCATATACCCTAGAAATTTCCCACTGGAAACTCCAAAGGTACACTTAGCTGGATTTAGTTTCATTTTGTACTTCTGAAGGGTGTTGAATGTTTCCTCCAGGTGCTGGGTGTGGTCCGCCGATTGCTTGGATTTGACCACCATATCGTCTATGTATACTTCCATATTTCGTCCTATATGGTCTTTGAACATCATATTGACGAGCCGCTGGTATGTAGAGCCAGCATTCTTAAGCCCGAAGGGCATTACATTGTAGCAGTAAATGCCTCTTTCGGACCTGAATGCTATCTTCTCTTGGTCTGCCGGGTCCATTTTAATCTGGTTGTACCCGCTCCAGGCATCTAGGAAAGTCAGCATTTCATGGCCTGCAGTGGCGTCAACCATGGCATCTATATGTGGCAAGGGGAATGGGTCCTTGGGGCAGGTCTTATTCAGGTCTGTGAAATCCACGCAGAGCCTCCACTTGCCATTCTTTTTTGGTACCACCACTACATTAGACAGCCACTCCGGGTACTTGACTTCCCTAATCTTTCCTGCCTCCAAAAGGTTGTCCACCTCCTGGTTTATGATCTGGTGTCTTTCTGCTGCGAATTTCCTGCGTCTCTACTGCACTGGTCTGAATCCTGGATCTATGCTGAGCTTGTGTGTTATGATCTCTGGGTCTATGCCAATGATGTCTTTATGGGACCAGGTAAAGCAGTCTACGTTCTTTCGGAGCAGCTGGAGGAGCTGTTGGCGCAGATCTCCAGAGCACTCTGAGCCTATGAACACAGTCCTCTCTGGGTGCTGCTCATCCAGGCGGGCCTTATCGATTTCTGCCTGCTGGGGCTCGATGTACTCCTCCTAGATGTGCAGTTGTTGTAGTTGCTATGCTCTGGCAGCTGGTGGTCCTTTTGAGAGCTACTTTGTAGTAATCCTTGGCCTCCTCCTGATCTCCCCGTATCTCCTGGACTCCCCACGGTGTAGGAAATTTCAGGCATTGGTGATACGTTGACGGGATTGCTCGCATTTCGTGGATCCAGGGCCTGCCAAGAATAACATTGTAAGTAGATGGACCATCAATAACTAAGGACCTTACCTGTTTATTCAACCCTCCGGCGTAGGTGGGGATGGTGATTCCCCCAGGGTATGCGCTGTTTCTCCACTGAATCTGACCAGAGGAATGGCTTTCTTTGTCAGGTCCTTCTCGTCAAATCCCATGCTCTTTAGTGCATCCAGCATTAGCAGGTTGACGGAACTGCCTGTGTCTACCATGACTTTCCTGACCTCACAATTGCCGATGTTCAATGTGATAATCAGGGCATCATGGTGCTGCTCTGGTACAGCTTCTGCATCTGTTTCGTCAAAGGTCACTGCTGGGAGGTCCTGTCGTGCTATTCTGCAGGATGACTCTGGCTTGTCTCCTTTAGCTGCTGTCACACGTCTTTTGGCTGCAAAGTAGGTGAGCCCACACAGCTCTGATCTTCCAGTGATCACATTGACAATTCTATTGTAAGGAGGAGCTGGTGAAGGCTGCACCTGGCTGGCTGCATTGACTCTAGTTAACTTCTCTGGGAGCAGATGATCCAGGTTGCCTCGGTCATACTGGAATCGGACCTCTTTCCTGAGGGTATAGCGTTCATCCGTAGTATGACCTATGTCATCATGAAATTCACATCTTTTGCTAGCATCACGGCGGTCGTTGGGTCGCTCCTCTTTCTTCTTTGGCCATCTGACTCCCTTGAGTTCTTTCAAGGCCTTCAGCAAGCCAGCCATCCTGGTGGTAAAGCCATACTCGCTGACCTTCGGAGGTGGATCTTCATCGTTTTTACCACTGGTGCTCTCGGATACTTTGCTTACTGGCTTACTGTAGGGCTTTGATCTTTCGCTCCATTTTTCTACTGGCGCTTTCCTAGACACAGGTTCTGTGTCATAGGTACTTCTTCTGGAGGTAGCGTCTTCTTCCAGCCTCATGGCTGCGACTGCCTGGGCCTGTACATCAGCAAAGGCAGTGCACGGATGCATTGTCAACTGCTTGTACAGGTCTGAATCGTGATGCAACCCTATGCGGAAGGCTTCGATGGCAGTGGGTACATCACAATGTGGAATTGCAACTTTCTCTTTGTTGAATCTGGTGAGGTAATCTCGAGTTGTTTCCTTAAATCCTTGAACAATTCTGTATAGATCACTGGTCTGCTTTTCTGGTTTCATGCTGCTAGCAAACTGCTGATTAAAGACATTAACCAGATCTGCAAAGGAGGAGATGCTGCGATTGGGTAATCCCACAAACCAGTGCAGGGCTGCTCCGGACAGGGTTGATCCAAATCCCTTGCACATGCAGGCCACCTTAAGTGCTCCGGTTGCGGTCACCACCATCATTTTCTGCTTAATTATATTGATTGATGTGGTCCACGGGGTCGGCCGTACCATCGTATAGTGTCATGGTTGGTGGCACAAACCCCTTGGGCACATTGATCAGGGCAATATTGTCAATGAAGGGTGAATCTGCATAACTGTTCTGGGAAGCTTTCTCCATGGGCCTTGGCATACCAGGTATCTTGGTGATCATGTTTTTCAGCTCCTGGTAGCGCTGATCTGAGAGACAGCCTGCTCCAGGGAACGGATTGACTGGCGGAGGGAAAAAGCCTGGAGGAGCTCTTACCCAAGGACCTGAGGCCGGGTTGACAGGCGGAGGGAAGAAGCCTGGAGGGGCTCCTCCCCAAGGGCCTGCGACTGGCTGGTTGGCTGTTACGGATGGATTGATACCTCGTCCTGGATGCCAACCTGCTGCAGACTGCACCAGTGCTCCTCCTGCCGATCCTCCAGCGTTGGACTGGCTCGTTGGTTCTGGCCTTACGGGGGCCTCTGGCGTAGGATTACCTGTAGGATTAGTCCCAGGGGGAAAACAAGGTGTAGGATTACCTGCAGGCTGAGCTGGGCTGGACTGCGATGTTCTGAACACAGATAAGTCCAGATCCAGTATCTCTGGGCCGCTGCTCGGGGTGATAACACTTAGATCCAGCCTAGTGACGATCTCCTGGGGAATTGGCCGGTTCAGCCTTCCTCTCCCGAAGGGATTGAAGGTCTGTCCAGGCCCTGGCTGTAACATTCTGAGCGGCTACTCTGGGCGTGCGACAGCGGCGATCAGCTCTCTCAGGTTCATATTGTCCTTCTTCAGGCCCTCTATGGCTTCCTGCAGAGCACTCATTCCCTGGACCACCATCTGCATCGGATCTGGGCCTGGAACCTGCGGCTGCGGGCCTACTCCATATATCTGGGCTTCTCCACTCCTGCTTGGGCTGCTCTCTCTGCTCTGCCTTGGGGAAGCAGACACAGTGGGTGATCTGGGAATCTGAGGAGGTTTGCTGGATGGGGCCACAACCCTCGAGGTTGTGGTCTGAGTTACGACGGAGGGTGGTCTTGTGAGACCAATGGACACAGTAGGGTTGGTCCCACTGGACTGGGCTGGCATGCTCTGGGAACTGGAAGGGTTAGCTTTGGTCCCAGACATGTTCGTTGTGATGAGATAACGGTTTTAGATATCGGAATGCGCACTATGCCCCACGGTGGGCGCCAAATTGTTTTGGTAAAATTTTTACTGGGTTGAGTTTTTGTGATACGGGTCAAAGTACCAACCAATATGCGGATTTACGTAGAAAACAAGTATAAAGAACGTAAGAAATAATATAACGACACAAGAGGTTTTGGTGATGCGGGAAAACTCAATGAGGGAAACAACCGCGGGGGGAACAGAATCCCACCAAGATTTTCACTATAATCGAGAGTATTCGCTGTTTTGTATGGAGTACAAGTATGTGCGTAAGTAGTAAAGTTTACAACGTATGCCTGAATGCATAAAAATGCCCTAGCTTCTCCTTTTATAGTTGTGGACTTCTGTTCAACTGATTCTGCTCTGGTCCTGGGATGTAGGAGTGAATATAGGAGGATATTCCTTTAGGGTTTGACTCGTTCTTCTACTCCAACGGCTTTCTTTCTGACTCATGTGATCTGCGTTGGTGACGGGCTTTTGATATCCTTTTTCTCTTTTTGGCCCAGTGTTTTTAATAACATAATTTTAGGCTAAACACTATTCGTCTTAGTTACAAATCTTTTGATAAATTTTTTAATTAAATAACTTTTGTAATATTTTAAAAAAGTCGAAGACTTTAATATTGCTTGAAAAAAGTTTCATTTATTAATTTATATATAGATAGATAGATAGATAGATTTGCATTATTTGTAGCCATTATATTAGTTATTGTTTTTCAATATGCATTGTACTCTAACTATACCCCTCACAATACGGATTGCAACTTGTTCTCATCAATATTATATTAGTTATTATTTTCCTTTTTTTCCATTTAGATAAAATTTGCATTATTTATTAGTATTAACTGTAGCCAATAAAATGGGTTGGGAAAAAGCAACCAATGAAATCGCTCGGAAAAGCAGCCAATAAAATTGCTCGAAAAAAGCTTCCTTTAATATTATAGATAGAGAGATAGATTGTAATAGTAAAATGTATTATATTCTATGAATGAGATATAGTTTTACATATACTTATAATTCAAATTATTTTAGAAAAAAAAGTTGAACAAATATGTCTTTGACCAATATGTTTTCATTATTTTACTAAAATCATGACTAGTTTAGGAAAAAAAACTCCAAAATAGAAAAATATTGTCTTAGATATGCTTAGATAACACGTCAAAAAAATTATGCGACTAAGATATTTGATCAGACCAAATATTTGATCAGACCAAATTACGCCACTAAAATATTTGATCAGATAGTTTAGGGAAAAAAACTCCAAAATATAAAAATTATGCCACTTAGACCAGACCAAACCAAACCAAAATATTTGATCTGGTTCGGTTTGGACCAAAATTATTTTTTTCACTATTTTGTATATGATAATTACATTTTAATTCCACTAAATAAAAAACATTTAAATAATTAGACGACACTTTTTATGAAAATTAAGAGAAAAAGGGTGTTGCGAGAATCGAACTCACGACCTCTCGCACCCGAAGCGAGAATCATGCCACTAGACCAAACACCCATTTTTGCTTTAATTTTTATAGGTTTAATATGTTTTCAGTGTTTAAACTACTAGTTTCAGTTAGACATCAACCGTTCCTGTCGTTCTCACTTGTGTTGTATAATAAATAGGTAATAGTCTCATAAATAAAAGGGATTATAAATTAGGGTTTGTGATTTGAATGTTTCCCCAAATTCAATGGGTGAACCCAGTAATAATCAAGTAAGTTTCCTTAGTGTCCACATTACAACACATCCCTTACATTAATAACGCTTTCGTATCTATATAATAATATAAAAAGGCATGTTGAGCCACTTTTGAAGCGCCACATGTCACACTATATATTCTTGCCACCTAGCATACCTATTTATACTATTACTCTAAGAATAATAATAATTTTTGTGTAAAAAAAAAGAATAGTAATAAATTTTCACTTAATAATACGGAATAAGTGTAACATCCCGTATTTTCGTAAAATATATTTTAAGCGTTTTAAATTATTTTAAGTAATAAAATAATATTTAATAATTTATTGTGAAAGATTTTAAATAAATAAGAAAGATCCGTCTTAAGAACCTTAAGTCCTTAAGACGAATACAAACTTGGTAAGGTTAAGTTCCCAACTTAAAAACCCGTTCAAGTATCCTATTCCGTTTCATTTTAAACGGAAAGGACACTTACTTAAACCCTTAAAATCTCACATGTCGACATATCATCTCCTTCACAACTCATTTCACTGTAAACTCCATTTTCTCCAAAACCTCCATTAATAACATCTTCTTTTGCTCTTTTCTTCATCATCCGTCTACCGATTTAAGGTAATAATAACATTTTCGGAATCCTCATTTAATTTCCAAGCCATCTATCACTTTCGTTTTGCATTTCATCGACTTCGAAAATTGAGCTGTTTTGCCTAATTCCGTTTTTCGGACCGTTAACATCGTTTTTCGTACTTGTAGGCGTGGGCTTGGACGACCCGGAGGTTGATAGCTTTGTTGTAGAGGAGGATCTTTAAGCCGGATCGCTTTAAGGTGACGATAATGAGAAAACTCGGCCTTATTGTGAAGATTAGCAAGTTTTGATGTGTTCTTCTTAATGTTTCTGATTTTTGTTTAAGAATGATGTTTATTGGACTTAGTAACATGTTTAGGAATGTTCTTAGTTGTTGAATTCATGTTTTATAATATTATTACTTGATCAAATGCTTATTTTCAGTTTTTCACAAGTTAAGACGAATACATGAAATTAATCGTTTGAGGATTGTTATGGGTTTTGTTTGCTGTTAGATAGTAGTATTATATGATTGGTAATGTTGGGTAAACATCATATGTAGCGATTCATAAGGATTGGTGTCGATTTTATGAAGTTTGGAATAGGCTGAAAATGCGATTTCTCGTATTAGGCTCTCTGAGCCGGTCGACCGACCGGCTGCCGGTCGACCGACTGGGAGCGTCTTAAGGATTTTTGCGAGTTTGAAGAAATTTGGCCTTGGGACTGCCAGCCGGCCGACCAGCTGCCTGCCGACCGGCTGGTGGTCTCTTTGTGTTGTTTGCGTACTTTCGATGACCATAGGAATAGCGTGCCCAGCCGGCAGACCGGCCGCCTGCCAGCAGGCTGGGGGTACATTTTAGTGTAGTGCGAAAGTGAGAAGGTTAGGGAATTTGGGTTCCCAGCCGGCCGACCGGCTGCCTGCCGACCAGCTGGGAGTCCTTTGTGTTGTCGATTTTTAAAGAAGAGGAAAGCTAGGCTGGGTTGCCAGCCGGTGGACTGGCTGCCGGCCGACCGGCTGGGAACCCCTGTAGCATATTTTCAAATCGTAATTCGTTCATAACTTTTAATCGGTTTATCGGTTTTAATTGAAACTCGTTCTGTGTATCTTTGATATGTATTTGAGGTCCCCGGTGGACGGGCGACACTATATTGGGTTCGGGAATGGAGTGAGGATAGAGACCCCCTGGTCGGGTAACCGAAAGGGAAACCGGCTCTCCCTCAACTTAGTTCCCGGGATCAATTAAGTGTTGATTAGAAGTATAAGAAAGTAGAACTACAGATTAGTTCATAGACTTGGATGATATTGTATTGATGCGTATTAAGTTATGCCTTAAGCTGGCCTCTGAACTTAATACGTGAGGTGTTTGTCATATATGGGGATATGCCTTAAGCTGGCCTCTGAGCCCTATATGTGTATGGTAGTCGTGTCTGGGACATGCCTTAAGCTGGCCTCTGAGTCCAGACATGTTTGTGATGATCGCGTTGGAACATGCCTTAAGTTGGCCTCTGAGTCTGACGAGTAGAGCAGCTGCACAACGGGGCATTTAGGTCGTAACACCTCACCCGGAGTGTAGATGTTTGATACTAGAACATGCCTTAAGCTGGCCTCTGAGTTTAGTATCTTGTGATGTGGTGAAGGGACATGCCTTAAGCTGGCCTCTGAGTCCTTTACTTTTGGATGCTAGTCTATGCCGTAAGTTGGCCGCTGAGTCTAGTGTCTTGCTGATTGGCGGGTCCATGCCTTAAGTTGGCCTCTGGGTCCTTGCTTGCTGAATGTTTTGGTGTTTAGGTTATGTCTTAAGTTGACCGCTGAACCTTATACTTGCTGAGTTTTATCTGCTTGCCTAGAGTTGGTATAAAGTTAGATATGGATGTCGATTTTGATATTTGATTTTGTGGTTATTCATCCAAGGCATTGGATGACTCTATGATCGGTTTCATAAATAGTTGGATTGAAAGACCCCCCGACTGGGTAACCAGTAGGGAAACCGGCTCTCCTTCCTAACAGTTTATGAAGTTGGTTGAGAGTCGTGCACTAGAGTTTGCATGATAGTATGAGAACCGTTGATGAGATGTTTATGCTTCACATGTTCATATATGTTGGAGTATTCTGTATTGCTTTATGTGTTACGTGTTGTCACAAAAGGTGGCTAGGAGAACTCTAGTCACTCCCCACTGATTGTGGCGTACATGTTTTCATGTATGTAGGTACATGTAGGTTGGATCGGGGTTCACACGAGAGCTAGCGAGTGATGATCCTTTCATCATATGACATACACGTTTATCGATTAGCTAGACTCTTAGTTTCTTTTTGATACAGTTTTGTTGGTGCCTGTAGGGATGTTCCATCCCAGGCTTTGTATTTATATTTTCGTTCATACTTAGAACTGTTACTTATCTATTTCAGTTTCAGTTTCCGTTTCAGTTTAATTCTTCTCGCATGTTGTTTACTTTAAAAAGTTTTAATTCCGCTGCATTTTTGATACTTTTGTATGTTTATATTTCCGCTTTCGCGAGGGGTTTTACAATAAGTGCACATAAATCTAAATGAATCAATAGTCAGCTACCCGCCCTTCAATCTTCCCAAGAAAAAAATCAAAAGTTATAAAACACTTTTTCACAATTTTAATGACTTTCATAATTACAATCTATCATATATAATGTCCTCTTTTTATTCTGTGTGTTTCCAAAATATAATAATAAATTTCAAACATAAAACAAGAATCAACTCAAAACACGCATTTTATCCTCATCCTAATTATCATAAAAACAAGGTAAATGTGAATTAAATTAAATTGTTTTACCAGTGTTTTGATAAATATTATTTTAAGTTAAGATTTTTAATCATGAAATGCTTTAATCGTCTTTAAAAGGAGGTATTCATCAAATTTATTATACTTCGATCATTCAAGAATTAAGCTTATTTATTTTTTTGTTTTTCAATTAACCGAGTGTCAAAATATATTTAGACAGTACATGTAAAATAAAGAAAAGAAAAAAATTATCCAAAGTTGAAAAAAAAAGTATAATAAGAAAGAAGTAATATAATTGGTTAGGTGAATACTTTTTCTACTATTTTGGGATAAAACACTTTTCTTTTTGAATTTTAAATCAATTGGTACAGTAATTTGTTGTAGTGAGATGATTTGGTAAATTTGGTATGTATTATTTGATATGATAATTCGTCTTCTGAATCTATTGATTTGTATGTATGTATGCATGCATGCATACATGCAATGTATGCATGTATGTATAAAGTTATTAATGGACCAGACATTATTATTATGATTGATGCGTGTCTATTTTATGATGTTTTTCATCTATTTTTACACGCATTTGGTCGCTCATTTACTATGTTTTAGCCCTTATTTCCCAACAATTGTGCACTTTCGTATTTTTATGCTCTTTTGCAGATTTATGCGGAAAATGGACGATTTTAAACCAAATCCATCCTCAAGTGATTTTTATAGCTAAGGACACGAAAGAACAAGCCTAGCGCACATTTCAGGGCCTGAAGATAGCATAAGCAAAGGTGCATATAGCAAAGAATCGATCCACGATATTGCAGCCTGTTTAAAATGGTTATATCTAGAGTTCTAGAGCTGATAATGGAGTTATTCCAGTTGGAGGAGAAAGCTTATCCTCTTAGCTTTCCAACGCCGCAAGAATCGCTTGATTACGATGAGTAACGAAAAAATGGCAGCTGTTTTAAGATCGACGCGCGCTGCAGTACCGACAGTAGGTCGACCGACCTACTATTTACGTCGACCGACCTACTATTTGGGTCGGCCGACTTTGCCTGTGCTTTGGAAAAGCCCAGAAAATTCCTGAAGCCCGTAAACAGGTCGACCGACCCACAAAGTAGGTCGACCGACCTCTGCGTAGACCCAGAAGTTTCCGCAAAGCCCATTAAAGTAATTAGGTCATTAGGAAACTCTTTAATTCCGCCTATTTAAGCTAAGTTGCGGGATTAGGGTTAGATATTCAGTTTTAGATTCAGTTTTCAATTCAGTTTTGATATAGAGTTTTATCATTCGGTTTGATATAAAGTTTACTATCAAGCTACAATAAAGTTACAATCCAGTTTTGTTCCATCTTTAGTTTTTGTAATCTTTCAATAAATCTCAAGCATTCAGTAAAGTTTGTTCCTTCCCGCCTTAATTCCGACTTTGGTAATTACTCTTTTATCTAGTTTAATTATTGTTCTTATTATTGTTGCATCCGGTTTAAGTTAGAATCTCAAGCTTTATTAATTCTTGCATGTTTAGATTATCGTTCGTCATGTTTTCCATATCAAATCTTGTTCTTATTATTGTTCCGGTAATTATGAGTAGCTAAATTTCATATGTTAGGATGTAGGGGATGATTTTGCATAGGTAACGTAAATTTCGAGACCGACCTGTAGCAGAGCCGTGGTCGGCCGACTCAATTAATGGGTCGGTCGACCAAGGCGGTGGTCGGCCGACTGGAATAGCCGGTCGGTCGACCCACTCGCGTATGAATTTTGTTTCGTCTTTCTTTGTTGACTATAATACCCTACAATGAGACTGAAAGGAGACTTGTAGGATGTTAGTAATGACCTACCCAAGATTGAGAGATACGGGAAGGGCATTGGTTTACACCTTAAGACGGCTAGGTTACTCAAGACTGAAAGGTATGTGACCTAGGATTTAGGAATCACCCTTATTGTTGACACCCAATAATTGTGAGACCTAGGAACTAATAGCATAGGCCGAAAGGAGCTATTAGGTACCATAGACCGAAAGGATATGTTACACCCCTTACGCGACTGCAATACATGTTGACCTTAGGATTTATATTACCTTAGCTATTTGTTACCCAAACATCCTAGCATCTCTTTTAATATAGTTTTAATCTCATCTTTATTTTCTTGCTTTATTTTTATCTTTGCCTTAGACTTAGTAAACAACCATTCAAACCCCCAAAAATTGTTACCTTAACATTAACACCAAACAATAAACATTCCCCACCTCCTTGTGGTTCGACCCTGACTTTCACTATCTATTGTTAAAGTTAGGAATTATAAATTTTATCTTTGATACCCTCAACGACGGGCATCAAATTTTGGCGCCGTTGCCGGGGAGGTGACGCCAGTGTTTATTGTTTTTTGTTTATGTTTTCCCTTTTTCTTTCGCTGTCATGACCATCACCCCTTTCCCACAACTCGAGCATGAACCATTGCATATCTATTGTAGTAGAATAACCTCTTTCCTTACTCAGTCTGACTATCCTGTTAGTATTGGGGAGGTTTGTCGTATCTTTTATGATGGACTCACTGGTAAGACCTTGATCGAGATTGAGAGAAATTGCGGATGCGAATTTTTAGACCTACCCTGTGAGAAGCAATGGGAGCTTTTCAAACACCTAATCCGAGCCAGCGCAGATACGGAGAGGTATGAGGGTTTTAATATTAGTAACCCGGATATTCCTGTTAAGTGTGATCCTATCACACCCATTACTGAAGAGTCGCTCATTCTTAAGGATGAGTATGATAGGTTACTTGATTCCCTATCCCTCCCCGTTGATGATACTGACTCGGATTTAGATACAGATGATGAGTTAGAAATTTACCCCTTGACTGACCAACCTATTTCTGTAGGTGTTAGTGATGAACATGTTCCTAACATGTTTGAACCCTCGGTTGATGAACCTTGTTTTTTGCAGGATTCTTCTATTGACATTTCTGATGTTTTTAATAATATTAGTGAATGTTATGTACAAGGATCCTTTACAAAGGATCCTTCGGAGGCTTTGATGTGTTTTGAGGCATGTGCAGGTGAATCTCTTGCTCAGGAGGCTGATTTGGATGCTCCAGAAATTGCGACATTAATGGTAGAGTCTATAGGCGGTAGGAAGAGAGATGTTCTCGATCGAGTAGTACCACTTACTCGATCAAATGATGTAGAGAACGAGGTCACTCAAGCAAGTGATCATTTGGCAAAAGAAAAGAGCCCTAAGAAGAAGAAACCCAGGAAGGTGTCGGCCCACGACTTGGGAGTCGACTGTGGGGAATATAGCATGTATTCGCCCTAAACTTGCAGGATTATAATGAAAATTACAGTTGTGATTATTGTCATAAGATAAATAAAAACATGAAAAGGGATACAACCTTGAGTCCTTGCGCAAAAGGCCTAAGAACAAGAATGAAAGTAAATTCCCTCCTATAACTTGCACCCAAGACTTTGATTGAGACGATACCGCGTGTGCTAGAAAGGCTCTCCAATTGCCTTGCAATATGGGGAGAGTTTTGTGAGGTTTTGATGTGAGATCTGAGTTTTTGGGAAAATCGTGTTCTCAAAACCCTAATTATCAGAATTGTGATTCAACAGTTGCTGACATAAGGAGAAGGACTCTCCTTATGTAGCACTTATGGGTGGGTCGGCCGAATTAGGGTAAGAGTGGGCTTTCTCCACTCTTACCTTATTCCTTTGCATGATTCGACCCGTTTTGCTAAATATTATTTGCGGGATTTTTATTATAAATCGCATACGTGTTATCAGATATTAATGCAGTCGATGTATTAATAATGGTCTGATAAAATTACGATATTGTATAATTACCCAAATTAATATAACTGTTTATATTAATACACGAAATTAATATTTAATTAAATATAACTGCTTATATTTAATTTACGAATTAAACATGTAATCCGTATTAGCTAAATTTTTTTAATCCGTATTAAATAATAATCTCAACATCTTATTGACTAATTTAATAGTCAATACCTGTGACTAACTGTTTAGTCGTATCCGGCATAAATGTGATTGTATTTTCATATCTTCACATCTCTCAAACGTGTCCTATAGGTGTGACGTATAGGGACCAGTTGATCACCGCCATCCGTATGACAATAACGTCAAACTTATCTAGCAAGCCAACCGTTATTGATAAACGTGGATCAACTGGTAATAATACTGAAGTATGCCCTTGTGATCCTTAAAGAGATTTAGTAAGTCATTGTACTTAATTGTCAAGGACACCAGCCCCAACAATCTCCCACTTGTCCGTATAAGGGTATGTGCAATGACGTTATCACACTACATGTGGAGGACACAAGCTCCAACAAACTCCCACTTGTCCATACAAGTGTAGGTGCGATAACCGATTCTCATATCCTTTTAAAATTTCTCCCACTCAATGTAAGACAATTTGCAAATCCGCATTCGCAAATGTCGTATCTCACAAGCGATCTGTATCAAGAGTGGTTTCCCCAACTAGAGAGTAACTTAACTGATAAAACGAATCTGTATTCGAGCATGGCCATGCATTTCAGTTACTACTCCTCGAGTGGCCCTGAGAAATGATAAAATCCTGATAAGGGTTTGGATATTTCCCTCAACTCGAATCCTGCCGATATCGCGCAGCATGAAATAACCCAGAAAAAATCCTCTTGGCCCCTGTTACGATGACCGTGGGAAAGAAACCAAAGTTACCCAAAATCTGCCTTAATCCCAAGAGACAGTTGAAAGTCAAAAGACTCGACTCTAAGGAACAATATGGAGGTCCTATCCACGACCTGGCACCCAATGTTATAAAACATTTAGGACTCCATAACGTTGTCACGGGGGTGTCCTACGAGATATCCGTATAACTCGCCTTTGTGATTGGTCAGTCATCCGCGTGACTTATGGCTCGTTGAACCCACCATCAACCAACGTCACAAAATGATTACCTGAGTTATCAGCTCAAGTGGGTAATCAAGGACTAAAACGATGTAATGTTATTCAGTTCACTTTGTGGTGTTCAAAATACTTATTAGACTCTGCCTGCAAAAGCCAAAAGTCAAGCGAAGAAAGTGAGATTCAGAGTTAGGTTTAATTCCCGGTCTCGCGGCCCCGAGCATGCCGTGCATTGGGCAGGTCTTTTACTTGCTTCCAACCAAGTAGTAAGAACGGCATTTCGAAGAATCCTATGGTGTAAGGCTGGGCGAGCTAAATCCAAACGGCATCCGCCCCCTCCCCACGCCACCTTTCCTCTCCTTAGCAGTCGAGCCTAACTCCTCTCGCTAACACTCGACCTCGTTGCTCTCTCCCCTCGACTGCATACTTCAGACGAGCCTTTCTGCTTGCCTTGCCCCGGGAGTCGTCTTTTTCCACATGAAAAACAAAACATTATATATCATAACAATGAGGTTGAATAGAGTACACGAGAAAATGAATTATTACATGAATTCATAAAAGAGTACTACAACTTAGGAACACATCTAATTCCCATGGAATGAATGTGCCCTTCATGCTTATCACGTGGTAATGCTTTAGTGAGAGGATCAGCTATGTTGTCATCCGTAGCGATCTTATCAATGAAAATCTCCTTTTGCTCCACGTAATCTCTGATTAGATGAGCTTTCCGTTGTACATGCCTAGCCTTGTTGCTAGACTTATGCTCCTTAGCTTGGAAGATGGCACCTTTATTATCACAATAAACGGTGACTGGGTCATTCGAACTAGGCACTACTGATAGTCCTTGTAAGAATTGACGCATCCATATTGCTTCCTTAGCTGCTTCTGAGGCGGCATAGTACTCGGACTCAGTCGTAGAATCTGCTGTAACACTCTGTTTAGAAGTTTTCCAGCTGACAGCAGCGCCATTAAGAGTAAAAACGAATCCAGACTGAGATTTCGAGTCATCTCGATCTGTTTGGAAGCTAGCATCTGCGTAACCCGTGGCGCAGAGCGTTGAGTCGCCTCCATAAGTCAATCCCCAATCTTTAGTCCTCCGTAGAGTGTTGTTCACCTGGATGAGCTTGGAATCGACTGGTCATACTCAATGCATATGCAACGTCTGGACGTGTGCATATCATGGCATACATGATCGATCCTATTGCCGAAGCATAAGGAATCCGACTCATGCGCTCTTTCTCTTCCAATGTCTTAGCTTCTTGAGACTTGCTCAAGTGAAGCCCAGTAGTCATAGGGAGGAACCCTTTCTTGGAGTTCGTCATGCTGAATCTCTCTAGAATCTTATCTATGTAAGACTCCTGACTGAGAGACAACATCCGTCGTGATCTATCCCTGTAGATACGGATGCCCAAAATTCTTTGTGCCTCTCTCAGATCTTTCATCTGGAAATGGTTTTTCAACCATGCTTTAACCGAAGAAAGGAGAGGTATGTCATTCCAATCAAGAGTATGTCATCGACATACAGTACTAGGAAGACAATCTTGCTCCCACTCGACTTGATATAGAGACATGGTTCCTCGACTGATCGAACGAATCCATTCTCTTTTATCACTTGGTCGAAGCGATGATTCCAACTCCGCGATGCTTGCTTAAGTCCATAGATGGAACGCTTAAGCTTGCAAACTTTCTTAGGATGTTCTGGATCAATAAAACCCTCGGGTTGTACCATGTACAACTCTTCCTCCAAATAACCGTTTAAGAAGGCGGTTTTAACGTCCATTTGCCATATTTCATAGTCAAGAAATGCGGCTATCGCTAAGATAATCCGAATGGAACATAGCATGACTACGGGTGCAAAGATCTCATCGTAGTGCAAGCCTGGCACTTGGGTGAAACCTTTAGCAACTAGTCTTGCCTTATGGATATCTTGTTTACCTTCCACGACATGCTTTATTTTGTAAAGCCATTTGCATTGAAGGGGACGCACCTTTGCAGGTAGGTCCACAAGATCCCACACGTTGTTCTCATACATGGAGTCCATCTCGGATTGCATGGCTTCTAGCCACAGCTTTGAGTCAGAACTGGTCATGGCACCTTTATAGGTTGAGGGTTCATTACCCTCTAGGAGTAAGACGTCATCCATATCATGTTCCTCGACCATACCAATGTATCTGTCCGGAGGAATGGAGACTCTTCCAGACCTCCTAGGTTCCTCAGGAATATCTACCGCAGCCTCGGTTGAAGGAACTGTTTCCTCCAATGGTTGCTCGGTAGTTGGTTCTTGAACCTCCGATAAATCGAAGGTTCTATTAATCGACTTGTTCTCGAGAAATTCTTTCTCTAAGAACGTCGCACTAGCCGCAACAAAAACACGTTGTTCGGTTGGCGAGTAGAAGTAATGACCAAAAGTTCCCTTTGGATAACCTATAAAGTATGTCTTGACCGATCGCGGTCCGAGCTTATCCTCGTGTCTCCACTTGACATAAGCCTCGCAGCCCCAAACCCGAATAAAGGACAAGTTGGGGACCGTTCCCTTCCATAATTCGTATGGAGTCTTGTCAACAGCTTTAGACGGAGTTCGGTTAAGTATTAGAGCGGCTGACAAAAGAGCATAGCCCCACAATGAATCAGGCACAACGGTGTGACTCATCATGGATCGAACCATATCGAGTAGAGTTCGATTTCTCCGTTCGGACACACCATTTAATTGTGGTGTTCCAGGTGGAGTCAACTGTAGCACGATGCCACAGTCTTTAAGGTGTTGATCAAACTCGTGTGAAAGATACTCACCACCACGATCAGAACTTAGTGCTTTAATCTTTCTTCCCAGTTGGTTCTGTACCCGATTCTGGTATTCTTTGAACTTGTCAAAGGATTCACTTTTATGCTTCATTAAGTAGACATAGCCATATCTACTCAAATCATCCGTGAAAGTGATGAAATACCTATAGCCTTCTCGTGCGTTGATCGACATAGGGCCACATACGTCCGTATGTATGAGTCCTAATAGGTCGGCAGCGCGCATTCCAACACCTTTGAAGGAAATACGAGTCATCTTACCGATGAGACATGATTCACACGTGCCATATGATTCGAAATCAAAGGACGAGATAGCTCCATTCTGTATGAGCTGTTTCACGCGTTTCTCATTTATGTGTCCCATACGACAATGCCATAGGTAAGTTTGATCTTTGTCACCTACCTTTAATCTCTTGTTATTCACATGTAATATCTCGGTGGTTTGATCTAAAACATAAATTCCATTCATGGAAACTGTCTTGCCATAAATCATATTGTGTAAGGAGAAAATACAGCTATTATTCTCTATTACAAATGAAAAATCGAGTTTGTCAAGCGCAGAAACTGAAATAATGTTTTTGGACAAACAAGGAACATAATAACAGTTATATAAAGATAACTCGAATCCACTTGGAAGCTGAATCACGTATGTTCCCCTCGAGATTGCAGCAACACGTGCTCCATTCCCGACACGCAGGTCAACCTCACCCTTGATTAGGGGTTCTTGGTTTCGGAGGCCCTGCACATGATTACATAGATGAGAACCACAACCAGTATCTAGTACCCAAGTTCCGTAACTTGCATGGTTAATCTCAATCATGTGAATAAAAGAAGAAGAAGACATACCAACAGGAGTAACACGGCCTGCCTTAATGTCCTCACGATACACGGGGCATGAGCGCCTCCAATGCCCAGACTTGTGGCAATGGTGACATTCCATGCTTGCATCCTTGCTCTTTGTCTTGCCCTGTGAGTTGCTCGACTCACCTGGCCCACTCTTAGTGAATCCTGACTTCATAAACTTGGGCTTGCCTACTATTAGGTCGCCTTGAGCTTTAGCTTTACCCTTACCCTTACCCTTACTGGAAATCATGAGAACATCTTGCTTCGTGCTCCCACTTAATTTCAGATCCTTCTCGGTCTGTACGAGAAGGGAGTGGAGCTCATGAGGAGTCTTCTTCATGTCGTTCATGTAATAGTTGGCCCTGAAGAGGGCGAACCCATCATGAAGCGAATGAAGCATTCGATCAATGATTATGTTCTCACTGATCTTGCAGTTTAGGGCCTCCAGTTTCTCGATATTCTCAATCATGTGAAGAATATGTGGGCTAACAGCTTGGCCCTTCTGGAGTTTCGCCTCAAAGAAGCGACAGGTATGCTCATAAGAAACGATCCTCGGAGCCTTTGAGAATTCGTTAGTGAGCGTGGTGAAAATCTTGTTTGCACCATGGGCTATGAAGCGTCTTTGCAAATTGGATTCCATTGCATAGATGAGTACGTTCTTTATCGCACCCGCTTCCATGACGAAGTCGCTATGAGCGCGAACTTCGTTAGCTCTAGCTCCAGTTCCTGGGTGTGCCGGAATTGGCTCAGTTAAATACTTAAGCTTCCCGTCAGCAATGGCAGCATTCCGTAGTGCTGCCTCCCAGTCAGAGAAGTTTGACCCATCATTCCTCAGTCTAGTAGACTGATTCATGGAGTCCATGAAGGCTTTTAGCCAGGATTCACGTGCTAGCTTGGCACTTGGTATTGGGTCTTCACCAGCCATTAGTTATACAGCAGTTTAATTGAACGTGTTCTACACTGAAAAGAAGATAAAGCAAAAACCATATAAGCAACTCATTGTTGTGATTTAAGTCTATATTAAAATGTATTTAAACTTGTACACTCATGCATTTATATAATTGATCTCCCTCAAGAATTATATAAACGATCCCAAGACTCAATTTCCGTATATTGATAAGCCCACAGTTTGGCTAATTCCACCGTTGGAACTCTTGGTCGATAGATTTCCGTAAATCCTATCTATTAGTCCATCTTAGTCGCGAGATAGTATCGAGTGACCATGATGTTGAGATAAAATAAATCATCTGTTCCCACTTACCCGACGTAGAAGGGGTCATATTATGCCTACCGACGAAGAAGGGATTCATGGGAGTCTGATTTATAAAGACTAGTCTCAATTTTTGGTTATACGAGGAAGACCCCATCAACTTATATTTATTCATATTAAGTGAACTAAAATCTAGCATATGCGTGAATGAATGAAATAAAGTGATGGCTTTGCAATTGACATGTGACATCTGTATTGTCACAGAAAACTAACGCGTAACCTCTACATGAGTCAGTTTTCAGGCATGTTATAGGTGGTTTGGTTTTAGGCGGAATATGATGCAAGCTATTATCGATGAAAGCATAAAATAAATGCAATAAACGTAAATAAAAGTCCTAGTGTGGCCTATCCTACCAAAATAAACATAAAACAACTTGGAATCCACCGTTGGACCCTAGAAGCTTGTCTTGATGTTCCATCTTGGTCCTTGTAGCGGGAGTGAGCATCCGGTCTCCGTCATTGGTCTTCACAAAATTACTAATTTAAATTACAAATATAGTCCTATTTACATTCTAATTTAAATACAAAAGTAATTACATGGCAAAAACCCAAAACGGAGATTCAAGATCTCAAAATTACGAACAAGACTGTGTCGCATCATTACGGTGACACAATCTTCTAAGGCCACACTAAGTTACAACCGTTTGCAAAATTAAATACGTTATAGAAAGCATTCAAAAGGCATTCAACAAGACGATAAATAAAATGCATCAACTAAAATTAAAATTCATTCATGACATAATAATGTTATTATGATTAACAAATTTTACCAAACCACCATACGGGATTAAAATTATGTGATTATACCGTTTTAATCACCCAATTTTAATAAATTTATTATCCATTATCTTAAACCGTTTTAAAATAATATGTATCAAACGCGGGTGAATCGTGTCACAAAATTAATAATGTACTATTTCCGTATATAGTATATTACTAAAGGCCATGGGAAAATAAAACAGGTTATTTTCGAAAAATAAAAAAAAAACGAGTCTGTTACAGGGGGGAGGTCGACCGACCTCAACACGGGGTCGACCGACCTCCAGACGAGAAACAGAAATTTTTCTGCAACAGCATGGGCGGTCGACCAACCTATAAATTAGGTCGACCGACCACCGAACAAAAAAAATGAGTTTCAAAAACGCAAAACTCTGCAACTTTTGAAATCAAAACAAGTTTTACCTTTTAAACTTTGATTAAAACGAGTAAATCAAAATTAACATCAACAAGGGTTCACATATTGTCAAGAATATCGATTAATTAATATGTAAACAGGAATCGCAAGATCGATATCTCACAAAAGGAAAAAAAAAAACTGTCGAAACAGAAACATTCGCAGGAGGCGGTCGAATACGATTTTTCCAGTTTTTAAAACTTTATGAAAAACACAAAAGTAAAAATTTCATGGTCTGTCTCTGATACCACTTGTGGGGAATATAGCATGTATTCGCCCTAAACTTGCAGGATTATATTGAAAATTTCAGTTGTGATTATTGTCATAAGATAAATAAAAACATGAAAAGGGATACAACCTTGAGTCCTTGCGCAAAAGGCCTAAGAACAGGAATTAAAGTAAATTCCCTCCTATAACTTGCACCCAAGACTTTGATTGAGACGATGCCGCGTGTGCTAGAAAGGCTCTCCAATTGCCTTGCAATATGGGGAGAGTTTTGTGAGGTTTTGATGTGAGATCTGAGTTTTTGGGAAAATCGTGTTCTCAAAACCCTAATTATTAGAATTGTGATTCAACAGTTGCTGACATAAGGAGAAGGACTCTCCTTATGTAGCACTTATGGGTGGGTCGGCCGAATTAGGGTAAGAGTGGGCTTTCTCCACTCTTACCTTATTCCTTTGCATGATTCGACCCGTTTTGCTAAATATTATTTGCGTGATTTTTATTATAAATCGCATACGTGTTATCAGATATTAATGCAGTCGATGTATTAATAATGGTCTGATAAAATTACGATATTGTATAATTACCCAAATTAATATAACTGTTTATATTAATACGCGAAATTAATATTTAATTAAATATAACTGCTTATATTTAATTTACGAATTAAACATGTAATCCGTATTAGCTAAAATTATTTAATCCGTATTAAATAATAATCTCAACATCTTATTGACTAATTTAATAGTCAATACCTGTGACTAACTGTTTAGTCGTATCCGGCATAAATGTGATTTTATTTTCATATCTTCACATCTCTCAAACGTGTCCTATAGGTGTGACGTATAGGGACCAGTTGATCACCGCCATCCGTATGACAATAACGTCAAACTTATCTAGCAAGCCAACCGTTATTGATAAACGTGGATCAACTGGTAATAATACTGAAGTATGCCCTTGTGATCCTTAAAGAGATTTAGTAAGTCATTGTACTTAATTGTCAAGGACACCAGCCCCAACAATCTCCCACTTGTCCGTACAAGGGTATGTGCAATGACGTTATCACACTACATGTGGAGGACACGAGCTCCAACATCGACAACTCCGGGAGATGGATGGCTAGAGCTGTGGATGATGACCCACCCATCTACATGGTGGAGAGAAACTCATCTACCCAAATCACCATAGCTGAAGGAGTAGCCTATAGTCAGAGCCCTTGGTCAAAGAAACGCCGAAT